>LTAT01000004.1:87837696-87891944 GCA_003286495.1 Chlorodrepanis virens | reverse complement strand
TTTTTCTGTTGGGTTGGTTTTATTTTTTTGGGGGGTGGGGGGGGCTTAAAAAAAAACAAAACAAAACTGTTTCCTTGAGTGTAACAACAAACAAATTAGCAAAGAAAGTGTCTTAGGACACTCAAACCTAAAGCTCTATTTTTGATTTTAGCATTTTCTCAGAGCCAGGCCCTCTGTGCTTCTATTGTTGAGCTTGATACTTTGGAAATATCTCTTTCCAGATCTGTAGTGCTAGACTGTATTTCTTGCTATTTTGGTTCTGTCAAGTTATATTCCAGGACTTTGGGAGCATTGGTTTCATGTATTTGGTCATTCAAACTGGATTTGTCTTCCTTGAACATGTTCACTCTCCCTTAAAAATCTTGAAATAGAAAACTTTAACAACCTGCAATAGATACAATAGATCTGTAAGATCAAACTCATGGAAAGTATTTATCAGTATTTAAAAACATGCTGTAGTAGCCAGTCAAAAATACAAGTTTTCAGAGTTCTAATGGGCCAGGACACTAACTTTTGAAATCCTGAATAGGTGCTGAAATTCTCTAAGGTAGTTTCATGGAAAACTTTGGTGCCAATTTTTCCCTGATCTTTTCCTTGGCACGCCTTCTTCACCCTCAGTCTTTATGCTTGTTTTTTTTTTTTCACAGAACCAAGAGCTTGGTACTGTACTCTGTGAGGCCAGAATGATGACACATTGTTGTTTCTTCTAGGATGAAGAAGGATGAAGAAGACAAAGGATGTCTCTTAATCTTGTAGGAAAGTTGAGCTTTGGAAGTGGATGTGGTTTTATGAAATTCCTTCCCCTTTTTATCCCTATTTTATTTAAAGTCTTTTTACTATCTATTTAGGCTGTAAACTTTTAGGGCAAAGACTTTTTTTCCTCCTACACAATATATAAATATGAAAACGTGCTTTAGTCTCAGCTAAGACTTCAAATTGTGACCCTGACATATTTTAGCCAATGACTTTAAAGACTTTTCCTCCCTTAATCAAAGAGAACAGAAAAAAAAAAAATTCAGCAACCAAGTTCTTGGTTGATACTTGAATTATAGTGTTTCATACAGGCACCTGTTTACTTTCTTGCATTGGCTGAAATGCAGTCTCTAGTTAATGAAAATTAAGCAATATTAATGCATGACCTGGGCAAATGTAATGAAGAAAAAGACCTTTACCATGAAAGGGTCCCTCTATACTCTCCTCTCTAAGGAAACACACACACAAGCTTCTGTCAAAGTGAGCAAGTGTTGTCTTGACAGGGTAAAGAACATTCACAGGGGTTCTACATTTTTTTCATGCTTTCTTTTGATTTTTTTGTGTGCTCTGTGTAGAATGAATCTACAGGACAGTAGAGAGGAAAGAAAGGTCTAAGCAGTGATGAAGAGCTTATTTCACAGTGCTAAAACTACTGAACCAGTTGAAGAATAAACACCCTGGAGCTGATCTAGGGGGTTGCATGGAGGAGCATGAACTATTCTTTCTGGATTAGTGTGGAAAAATCATTCCCTTATGCAGAACTTTTATACTTTCTTACTCCGGCAGGAAGTAAGAAAGTAAAGATTTGGATGCTGGTTGACAAATCTAGATAGATGAAACTCAAATGTTTAGCATCTGGAATGGCAGGCTTAAACATTTTGTCAATGCAATTAGTGGCACAGACCTCTATGTCTGAGATTTTTAATTTTTAATTTTTTTTTTAAATGATAGGATTTTAACATATATGTCAGGACTGATGTAACAGCAAAAGCCACAACTTTCTCACCTTCTTCTAGGAACATGAAAATGGCAGAGATCCCATTTGTAAAGTTTCTTTCTGAATCTAATTTCACAAAGCAGGAGGGAAGAGGGGTAGTAGTTAATCAAAACCTTCCTTTTTCTTTACCTGGGAAGTAGGTAAGGGAGTTTTCTGTAACTGGGATTGTAGGGGCAACAGTGTCAGGGAAGTACAATTCTGGGAGGGAGCAGGCTTTTTTTCAGGACCAGAAATCAAAGACCTATCAGGCACCAGGTCCTGGTGAATGGTTAAAAAGAGAAAGCAAGGTGCTCAACTTTAAAAGGACTTAATGCTCTTTGTCAAATGTTTACTTGTTATATAAAAATAAGATATGTTTAATAAACTACAGCTTCTATTCAAAATGAAAAGACAGATTTGTCCTAAATCAAAAAAGGAGAAGTATATGTTGGCATTTCCTGAATAGCCTTCCAGACTTGATTGTTGGCAATAGCAGGCTCTGATTTTTAATTGATCTTTTTTCCTCATTTTATAACTATAATTTTCTAATTCTCCTTCACTATCCTAAAAAGAGTCTCTCCTTCTACTCACATCCTCATCTCTTTTAAGTGCAAGTGGAAAGCTATGTGATGTTCTCATCTGCAATTTTCAGTTTCACTAATCAAGACCTTGCATTTCATACATATTACAAGAGACGTATTTTGGGAAGGCATTTGTTTTCTCTGTTCTTTCCCACTTTTCGTCAAGCTGTTCAGAAAGTTTTTCATCATTCCTCTTCACCTTTGTTTCCATACTAACAAATGAGCCTTTGTTAAGCTGAAGGTTTGGACTTGAGAGAGAGTTGGAATTACCACAAAAGCTTTCCTGTTGTGCTGGCTTTTGCTGGAGTAGAGTTAATTTTCTTCACAGCAGCTAGTTTGGGACTATGTTTTGGATTTGTGCTGGAAAGAGTGTTGGTAACACAGGGATGTATTTGTAATTGCTGAGCAATGCTTACACAGAGCAAAGGCCCTTTCTGCTCCTCAACCCATCCTATCAGTGAGGGGGCTGAGGGTCCACAGTTGAGAGGGGGCACAGCTGGGATAGCTGACCTCAACCAGTCCAAGGGATATTCCATACCACATGGCAACATGCTCAGTATATAGAAATGTGGGAAGGAGGAAGAGTGTGATGTTTGGTGTGATGGCTCGTCTTCCCAAATATTCTGATTTAGGAATGGCACTCCCTAATTTAGTGACCTCCCACCACCAAGACTGTCCCAAACCAAATGCCAATTGCTCATTTCCACCCCACTACTTTCACTTTCCCTTCCTGCTCCGTGGATGGAGTTGAGAATTAGAGGCACAAAAAGGTAAAAATTGTGGTTGAGGTAAGAGCAATTTACTGGAAACAGCAAGGAGATAGGAAAATTTACTGTAACAGCAACAATAGTAATAACAAGGGTGTACAAAGAGAGGGTGATTCACATACAAAAAAACTCACCAAATCCCAATGGGATTGTGACACTTTTATCTATTAAACTGTCTTTGTCTCAACCCACTTTTTTTTTTCACTTTTACCCCTTCGATTCTGTCCCCATCCCACTGTGCAGGGAATGAGTGCCAGCTGTGGGGGGATTGGTTGCCAGCTGGACCTACACTGTGAGACCTGTCCTTCATAATCACCCTTCTGAATGAATCTGCCATCCTGCCTTTGGCACAGAACTTCTACAAAACCCATCTTTGGTTGTCAGCAGTAAAGGTATTGGTTCTCTTTTTTATTGATTGCTTCTCTTGAAAATCTCCCCATGTGTGTCTCTGCATCCACTCCACCCTCTTTGCTGAGGTGTGTTTCCTTCAGGGATCTCAGCAATGTGTCATTAAGATGAAAGCGTTTTCATCTGTAAGTTAAGCTCTCAGATGATTTTAGGATCATTCCTTTGCTGGGAGAAGGGTCTAGAAAGAGAAAGAAAGAAAAAAACAGGTGGGTGGGCACACGTTCAAATAAATATGAATAAGAACTATTTCATTCTCTGTAGTGATATGATTTAGCACTAGCTATGAATTTCTTTTCTCATTTTGCAGTTCCTTACTTATGGTGCTTTTTGTTTCTCTGCTGGGAAGTGCAAGGTTGTTCCTAATAAAAACACAGCATTGATTTTAGTTAGAAATATATTATACTAATCCATGAATAAAATATTAAACATTGTTTGTTTCACCATGAAGGATGTCAAAACCCTTGTAAAACAAATGATTTTAGATAATATCAATATTTCTGTGGCTATTTGTTTAATTAGTACACTGCAGCTCTGTAACAGTTGGCCTTTCTTTGCTACCTTAGCAGCAAACAAATCTCTTCTGAGTTCAAAATAATCTGCTATATTTAGAGCATTGCCTTAAGTTGCTATATACTTTATCCCTGCATTACTTCACTTATACACTAATATATATTCACTGATGAAGGATTTCTAGGTGGAAATAAAATAGGAAAATAAGCTTGTGGTCATCTACTCAGGACAGGTGTCAGAGAACTGGAATTGGGAGACTTGAGGTTAAAAGGGACTTGTGAAGATCAGCTGGTCCATCCTTGCTGCTCAAACAGGATCTTCTAAGGCAGGTTGATCAGGACTCTGCAAAGTTGAGGTTTTAGTATCTTTAAGGACGAAGACTCCACAACCTCTCTGTGAAATCTGATCAGAGTTTAATCACCCTTTGAATATTTTTTTCATATATTCAAGCAGAATTCTTTATATTTTAATTTGTGGCAGTTGCCTGTTTTCCTTTAAGTGGTCAATGCTTATAAGAATCTGTCTCCTTTCCCTTCATTCACTTCATCAGGTATTTAAATTCTTCAATAAATTCTGCATGAATCTTCTTTTCTCCAGGCTGAGGAGTCCTCCTATCTCTCCCAGCCTTAGCTGCTATCCCTTAATCTGCAGAAACCATACCTGGACAGTGTAATCTGGATAGGAACAGGAACGCATCCATCCATTTGATTTATTGTCCATTTCTCCCAGCTTGTGTCATCTGCAAACTTGCTTAGGATGCACTCTGTCGCGTCATCAAGGTCATGAATGAAGATGTTAAAGAGTATTGGCCTTGGCATTGACCCCAGGGGTACAACACTAGGGACTGGCTCCAGCTGGACATCATGCCATAGAGCAGGAGCACATCTGCTGCTGCTAAATCTGACATGGCCAAGACCCTAATTTGAAGAATTTTCTTCATCTTTATGCCTCTTAAATTCACAATACCTAGAAAAGGCTGTAGCTCTTATTAGGTTTCTGATTTAAAAAGCCATGTAAGGGCTAGGCATTATTTTTAGTCATGCATTGTACCCCTTGTTATGAGTTATAAGTTTCAAATTACATTTCTCTATTAAAAGATTTCAATACATATTTTTATGACAGAAAGCCACAACTTCCATGTTCTAAGTCTTGTTTCTTAATAGATCTTGGGAAAAACTTTGCACTCAGATTTAATTTCAGCAGCATCAGCTATTCAGCTTCAAAGAATCCATATTTTCAATTATTTTTATGTTATTAAAAGAAGAGTCTGGATTCAAAGACAAAAATTATTTCAGCTCTTAGAAGTAGTGTTGTATAGGCTAAAAGGTGATTTCTTTTTTCATTTAGGAAGAGTAGGTTTTCAATCTAGTTTAGCAAGATTTTAGACCAAGTAGCATCAACCTAATAACTCCTAGCAGTACTGTAACTCTATTTTAAGTGCACATATGAAGTATCTACTGTGGCACATCCTTTATTTTTCTTTAAATGCACTGTAATAAAGAATAAGCATTTCCTGCACAGAGCAAATTGAGACATGACAAAGAGTTAAGTATTCTATAAATGCTTCTGGCATCCTATAAATCATCAACTAAAGAAAATGCTGACAAATATCAACATCAGTGGAGTATTGATCTACCAAATGCACTTCAGCCTCTCACTAAATAGTTTTCTTTAAGCATACAAATGAAAGAGATGAGAATGGAAAATCAGATCTTTGGCACTACTAACACCTTCAAATGATTTGCAGAAATTTTTGTAATTATTCTCTCCTGCTCTTTTGCTGTTCTCAGATTACTTCATTTTTGATCATGGAGATATCTGTAATATTGCATTTCAGGTGCTTCAATATATGCCATATGAAAAGAAGCATTTAGTAGCATTGCACTCTGTGTGTGTTCAGTGTGTACTGCAAATTAGATTTGCAGTTAAGAACAGCGCAAGACTGTAATACAGAGAAAATTTTATACTGGACTTGTATACTGAATTACATCATCTGGATTCTAATATAACTTTTTATCAGTTTTGGTAGCATGGTTGACTTCACCTTTATTCCTTACTAAAAAAAGGCCCTCTGAGAATGGGTAACATGATGAGAATATTTTAGCAGGTGACATTTAAATCAGAACATCCAGAGGCAGTGTCATAAGCAGATATGTCTTTTTCACCTAATAAGCCAAGGCTGAATGTTAAATGCAGACAATAATATTTTATTAACATTATCAGGGTTTTCAAAGAGAGGTTAGGAGGCAAACAGGTAACTATTTTTATATCCTTTCATATTTCTTCTAAGAAATAATTGCTTCTAGGAGTCAGATTATTTCAATTTGTTTCCTCCTCTTTAAAGGATTCCTTTGTAGAAGGATTCCTTTGTTAATGCAATGATTTAGGGGTGCTTAAGTTCTACAATTCAGGTCTTGAAATTCTTCAAGATAAAAAAACTCAAGCATGAAACCATCTAATTCTTGGGCACAGTAATATAATTATTAAAATCTCAAAAAGGCCAATTCTTTTTTCAATTGCTCTGTTTGGTTTTTTGGTAGTTTTTTTTTTTAATTTGATTTTTTATTTTTCATTTTGATGGTATGCTTCTGGTTCTACCTAAATTAAGGCAACAATGAAATGAGCTGTTTGATGTTAATTTTTTGCACCCTTTGATAAAGGATTCTATAAATGGAGAAAAGGAATTGACATAAGAATAGGAAATGGCAATCACCATTTTAACTACAGTTTTTTCATTCAGCAAACCAATCTCCATACACTAATGACTGGTATTAACATTTGAATTTCATTCTTGAAAATTTAATCTTTAGAATGATTTTATCTTATGAATATACTTTCTGAAAAAATATACACATATATATATATGTGTCTGTCTAAGTTTATGTGTATATGCATGCATTTTTTCTCAGAAATAAATGACCTCGGGTACAGAACAACAAAAGGTTATTATGTATTCTCAGTGTGAGTAGAAGGAATGACTCATGAGAAATATTGCATGCATTTGTTATATAAATAGGTTAGCCTTGTTTAAAGGTTGGCAAGTTCCTACCTCTGGTTCATTTTCATTTATGTTTTACAAGTCATATTATGTATTAATTATTGTATTTTGATCACGCTGCTTGTTAGATAATGCATGAGCATCTCCTCTCAGATCTCAGCTGAAATTTTAAATGCACACTGAAGCACATGTCTACAGAGCAGTTCCTCGGAATATGCTTTTAAAATTAAACTCCAGTGAACAATAGCTTAAAAATCTAAGACTGCAGATCATAACGTTTTTATAAAATGGGCTTATGTGTATAGTGAATCTATGACCCAGACAATAATTCTTCCCTTCCCTTTTTTTTTTTCTTTTATAGAAAGAGGCTAAACATTAACTTACTATGCAAATGACATTGCTGTATCTTGTGTCTCAGTAGTTATTTCCCAATGACTTTTTATACAATGCCATTGTTTAATGAATGATAAAACTTGTAGCTTTGCATCAGCTGAAGAAGCTGACTAGAGGCTTGTATTTAGGCAGAAATATTGTAGACAATAACACTGCATACCAACTATCCTGTGTTCATGTAGACTCCTGATTGCACTTCTCATCAGCTTTATTTCCCCAGAGTTTAATGGGAGGTCCAGCTGACACAACCTATGTTCTTTAGAGCTCATCAATACACCTATTAAAAATCTGAGGAGAATTTTAAACGAGTCACATGAGAACTTGTCACCCAGCTTAATTAACTATCAACATTTACTTGAGCTCTGCCATGAGATTTTCTAAAGGAGACTTAAAGCTTATTTAAGTATAGATTACTCATCATCACATCACTGTAGGAATCTGCAGAAATTTAGGATAATCCATGGTTGCAAATGAGAAAAATAAAAGCTGGCATTGTCTGCTAGGCAAGAATGACTGACAGAACAGTGCATGGTTTAAATTTTTGAACTTATTCAAGACTATAACGTGTTTGTGATTCAAATGTAAGGAAAATCATTGTCCTGAAAGCTCAAGGTGGTTTAAAAATGCCAATATTTGGAAGTTAAAAAAATTAAATCTGTAAACTGAGAATGGAAAAATCCTGCAAATGACATGGTTGTGTAGAAGGTCATGGTCAGATAAGATGGTTTTATTTTAGATATTGCAGTTTTTTGAGGGAAGGAATAATTAGGATAAAGGTTTGTGCAAAGATCCACAATATAGCCTTGAGTGCTTTGGTTTTCATCTCTTATCATAATTAGGATATTAGCTCAGCATAGTCAAGCCTCTAGTTTGGCACCTTCTGCATTCACACATAACAATAAGATGATTCCAGTCTAAAGAAGAACCCATCCCAAAGCCTTAGGCAGATGATGAAGAAGTAGAATTAGAGCAAAGGAAAGATAACTGAGAGATTATCAAAGCTGGGAAATGTGAAAATGCTGATGTGCTGCACATCACTTTCTGAATCACTGTCAAGTGGCACCCATACATAAGTGAGAGTAAAAGGCAGATATGAAGAAAGATGCTGTGGCAGTTCATTAATACAAAATTAACTGTAGTATTATTCTTCATAAACAAAAACTAAAAAATGTCTCTCAATTCGGTCCCTGAGAAGTAGGATCTGCTTTACCTTACCATTTCCTACAATGTTCTTACATTGAATGAAAGAAATATGAAATCATTCAGAGGAGATGAAACCAAATTGAAACCAACCAAATGAAGAAAGTCCCACAAAAACAAAATTAAAAATCCCAAACCCAAAATGCAACAAACTGCCTTCAAAGTTGCTTCATATGTTCTTCAAAGAAACCTCTTAGTAGTTGCACATATTTCTGTGGAGAGTAAAAATCTATCCTCACACCTGCAGCTAATCAATTTATGCCCTGAAGCATGATATTTGGTTTACACTTATTATTAATTTTGGCATGCATAGCTACAAATGTTGTTAGTGTTCATATAATTATCCCACTTCTTTTTAACATTCAACCAGGGTGTTTGACTTGATGGCCTCCTGTGAGGGTGAATTTCACAGGTTGATTATATGCTACATAAAGGAACATTTGCATATATTGGTTCTAAATTTATTGCTTTTTAATGGCAGAGAAGAAGAAAACTGGAGAGTAAAAAGCCATTTTATTGGCAAAATCTGTTAGGTTGCCCCAGTGAAAACTAGCTAGAATGTTGTTATTTTTTCGAAAGGGAAGAAAGGAAATCCCAGAGAGTCCTAAATATGATTTCTTCAATGATTGTGTGTTTGGGTAACAGTGGTTAAGAAATTAATAACAGGACAAATATTGAATGATGAAAAAAATCAGATCCAAAATGCAGCAGAAGGGAAAAATGAAACAACATGTCAGAGTAGATTGGATAGAATTAGGATGATGACCTATGCACTGTATCATGATGAAACTTAGTTAAAAACAGTCAGAGTAGATTGGATAGAATTAGGGTGATGACCTATGCACTGTATCATGATGAAACTTAGTTAAAAACAGTCCCTGTTCACTTTAGAGAAAAGAATAGGTGACAAAAGTGTCAAATGGGCTTAGTAAAACATTACTAATACTTTAACAGAAGGGCTGAAAGAATATTAGATAGGATTCAAGAATTTACATTATCATAGAAAAAACCTAAACAAAACAGGAAAAGTGAGGGAACTGAATAAAAACTAACAGAATTAAGTCACAAAAAGAAAGTCCTCTAAGACATGGACAAACAATAAAATGATAATGGGCTGCTTTCAAAATTTCTACGTATGGCTTATAACTACTGCAATGATGAGACAACACAAAGAAATACCAAACAAGGAAAATAAGGGGAAAAAATTTGGGCTGAATACGTCAAGCTCAAACTCTAAAGGAAGTGTAAAAAAAAAATTAAAATAATCAAATAACAAAAACATTTGAAACTACCACATATGAAAACATTTGCCATATGTATGAGAGTACCTTGCCAAAAGCTTATGAAACCTAACACTCCCAGCCCAAGGAAGCTTGGGCTATGTCATGCTAGATATCTACAAAACAGATTTATCTCTGAGCTAGCTGCTTAGAATTTGTGTCTTAATAAATGGGAGAAACAGTTCTGGGCTCACTTAGCCTATCTTAGATAGCTACCTTACAACATAGCAAACTAAGTTGCTCTTCTGCCTCTTTGTTCTTCCCTTACTTTGAACAGAGACCAGTAGTAAGTAGACCTCTCATGCCTGATGCAGATCATCACCACTGAAGTAATCTCTAGAGCTCTTATAGAAATCAACAGGTCACTTTGATAAATTTGAAAAGATAAAGAAGAAAATTTTTATTTACTTTATGAAGAAAATGTTGAACAAACACCATGCCAGGCAGTATTTTGTGAAGGATTGTGCACAGAGAGAGAACAAGTCACCCACACATTTTATCTTTCATTATTTATCACCTTCTACATAGGTAGCAATGCTTTAATGAAGGATAACATTTTATAGATGAATTGCAAACTGCTGTTAACATTGTTCTGAGTAGGCTGAGAGATTAATAAGATCCACTGGGTACCAAAATGCTTTTTGAAAGTGCAAAAGTGTTGCAATAGCAACCAATTAACTCCTCAGAAGGACTTATTTCTATGAATAAAATTTTGCACTGTCATGGTTATTCTTCTAAAAGAACTTGGCTTGTGTATTTCCAGACCAAAGCAAAGACAGTTTGTTCATGTAGGTATGTCCTAGCTAAGGAGAAATATCTGCAATAGAAATTGTTTGCTCCTTAAAGATACTGCAGATTTCCAAACACTAGGAGGCCAGGAAAAAAAAAAAAAAGGCTGAAATAGGAATACAGTGGGATTTACTGGAGGATACAGAGAGTCCGTTTAAAATCACAAATTTTAGAGGAAACCTGAAAACATAAGTGGAAAGAGGGAAAGCCATAGAAACGTTTGATGTGTGGAGAACCTGCACAATGGCCTGCAAGAAGTCCAAGAGTTGACAGTTACTGCTTGCAAAAGAGAGACTTCCACATGACCTGGTAAATGAAGATTCAACAGTCTTAGGTGAGCAATGGTCTGTTATGCAATTTCTATGTCATTAACAACACAGAAGATACTAGCAAATCTTTCCATGCACCTGTACAAATGGTGCAATAGTTTCCCCTGAACCCCCTAAAAGATCTTTCAGGGATAGAAAGGATTGGATGAGATGCTCATGTACTGTAATTATAACCGTCTATGTGGGAATTTGAGTTAAAGTAGAAGTTAAGATCTCTCAACTCTTATGAAAGACTTAAAACAAAAATCCCTGAAAATCAAGACACAAAATCCAGACAGAATACAGCCTGGTTGCTGGGGAGAGCATTACCTCAGGTTCAGTGTGGGGGTTTGTAGTCATTCAATGACAACCATAATGCACAATGTCAGGAATAAGGTACCCTTTAATTGGAGTGTATCCACAGCTATATACATGCCTCTCTCATGCCTCTTTTCTTTTCAGCTTTAGGAAGAAATTAATCATCATCCCTGAAATACCTATGATGGGCAATGGGCATTTACATAACATAGTATTGTCTCACTTTGGGCTCAATAAAAGGTTCTGGAATACCACGTGGCAGCCTTTATTAGACTTTCACAAGTACTTCAGACAGAGAAAAGGAGAAAATATGTATGTTCGTAGGAAAAAAAGAGGATAAAAGAAAAGCCATTGTTGAAACAAAAATCTGGTTTCTCAACATGAATATTAACATCTTTTTTAAGCTTTCTTCATGACTTTGAAAAGTGTGAGTTTCACAAAGCAGTCTGTAACATCTATTTATGGAGAAAGTTATTTCATTTTAATTTCTTTAAGCAAAACACTAAAAGTAGAAGCAACATGAAATAATGTGTGTCTTTTTTTTCTTTGAAATCTGAGAAAACACACTGTTACTTTGGTGGCCTTGGAACTTTATTTTTTGTCTTATTGATAAACAGATAAAGATTTGGGCAACTATCTGGTCTCAAGAAGATCTCTTAGGGTTGTGAGTATATGTTGCATTCAATAACTGATGCTAAAAATCAGCATAAAACTAGAAGATAGTTCCCATTGTTCTCATAATTAATTGCTTATTTATTGTCTTCAAAATCTTTCTCCTTATTTATCACTGATTCTCAGTCTTGCTTCCTAATGTTGTTTTCTTCATCTCCCCTCCCATTAATGTTTTACTGCTTATGCAGCTATAGCAGGCAGCATGTCTCCTCTTTGAGAGTCTCCTGCTCTTCCTGCTTGGGTTTGTACAGGAAGAACAAACCAGCAATGAAAACTCTGAAAGTGATTTTGGCAGCTTTGAGCAATCTATTTAAACTAGGAATAACAATGGTTCAGTACCACTTTAAGGCAGATCTTCCTGAGTAAGTTGCAAAGCCTGAGCTGTTTAAATGCTTGGAAGATTGGTTTTTCAGCTAAACAAGAACACTTGTAACCATAAAAACTAGCTAGCTCAGTAAAAAGCACTATTAAAATAAAATATGTATTTATTAAAACCCCCAATATTTCAGCCTTATTGCTCTATTCATGTGGTATTAAATCATAGTAAATGGGCAAAATGCCAAGAGAAATTGAGCAATATTAGAGTATTAGAGGAATACCACACCGGAGCGACTAATATAAACCAGAAGGGAAATAGTAGACCAAAATGAAAGAAAATATTCTAAGGTTGTGCTGCATTATTCAGTACTCAAAGGCATATATCAGAATAGTATTTTTCAGTGTTTAATCAGATCATCTTTTACTTACCTTTTTCTGCCCATCACTGCACATCTCTTTATGCTCTGTGTAATGTAGTGACTTCAACCTGTGTCAGAAAGTTTAATGCTCTGTTACACAGCAGTAACAACACATCCATCTTCATTAGAAATTGTTCTTCTACCTGTCCATTCAAAAGGCCTTTCAACCACTTCTGTACAGAATGGTGACAAAAAGAGCAAATCAAAAGTTAATTGGAGAAAATATGTTTAAGTGATTTGATTGCAGAGATTTTGAAAACATAACATTAACTGGTTTGGAGAAGTTTATGCATTAAAATTTTTGGAGCAGAAGAACTTTGGTTTTCTTCTCCATTTTTTTCTTTTTAATATTTTTTTCCCTAATTTTCTTTTTTCTTTTCCCATTTCGTCTTCAAGAATGAATAATGGAAAATGGTAAAAAAATGGCTGAAGAAACATCTCCAAAACCAATAGGTACTTTTCTTTCATTATGTCATGCTATTCTCAGAGAAGGAAAAAACCACCCCCTCTATTACAAAAGATATCATTTGGCAAGCAAAATTTAAAGTGAAGAGATGGATAACCAGCTCTAATATGCCTTTACCTTGCCAAATGATTTTGTATATAAGAACTCCAGTCTGGTCTTTTCATTTTTACTGAGACTGTATAGTAATTACTATTCACTAAAATTATGGTGCCATATGATTCTTTTTATGTAATTATAAACTTTCAGGTTTGTATTTGTGGAATTTTGTCCTTTTAATGATCCTTTACATCTACTACAGCACTAGATGTGACCAACCCTGGTAGCAGACAGATTAGGTCGTCAGAAAAAAATTATTTAAATGGTATTGATTCAAGACCTTGAAATGTCTTTTGGAGTGAAGGAATAATTACATCCCATTCTTCCAGAAATCATTATATGTAATGCCAGGTGCTTTCTTTTCTGAAAGTGTGAACTAGCAAAGGCTTACTGACTATGCAAGTACTTTTCTCTTCCCTTTGTGGTAGAGAATAAATTTAAGCACCTGGAATCAGAATTAGAATAGACTTTGGAAAAAAGCACACAGTGTCCCCCATCAGATAGCATATGCTATCATATGGCATCTGGTCAAGTTAACTACAAATTACTAAGGATATCATGCAAAAAGAGGAAATATAAATCCCTTCAACAAGATTCATGCAGAGTTGTCTCATACAAGACAGTGCAATATCTTTTAAGATAATAATAAAAAAAAAAAGATTACATTAAATTGTAACAGGACATTTAAATATTCCATATATCCCAGATGACAGTTCCGGAAAACAACATATTTCTGTCCCATCCTACAAAAAAATACTATATTTTTAACCCAGAGGTTTAATAAATGGGTGTTAGCATTACACAGACATTACGCAAGTCTGGTACAAGTCACTGGTGTGTATTGTTTATCTAATTAATTAACATTTTGATTCACAAATCGGCATCATCTGAAGTGAGATAATACTGCAAAATACATTAGCATGAACAGCAGGAGTTTCTAACTTGCCAGCTCTGAAGGATTGATTGAGGCAGCATCATTTAGGTGACTTTGGAAAACTACTTAGGTGATTTAAAAATGCATAATAAACTTTTTGAACTCTTACTGTAATTGTGCCCATGTGTACCAGTATATTTTAAGATATGGCTAGATATATGTGAGTGCCATATGCAAACAGCCTCTAAGTTTTTAAAAATGTAGCTTTTTTTGAATTAATAATAATGCAAATTAATGAGAAAACTTTTTATTGTACAGAAAATACATTGGAATTATATATTGAAAGTGAAAATAAGCTTTATCTTTTCCCCTTGTTAGGAGACAAAACCACAGTCATCTTTACTGCAACAGTTATAGGAAGAACATATAAATATGCTATTAGTGAACTGTGCAAAATTAAAATTGCACTTTTCTCTCTTTAAACTGTGTTCCTTCCTGCAATAAATCATCAGCACAGCACCAATTTAATTTCCTTTCTGAGTACATCGTAATGGGAAAATTGAAGACTAAAAAGAATGGTCTGAGGCTTCCCTCCCCCCTTCACATATTGGATAAATGCACATTTGCAAACTAAAAGCTACAGACAGCTTAATTATATACTTAATAGACAGCAGGTAGGAAGTGCAAAGACAATAGGCCAAACTCTGCCCCCATGCTGCCCAGTTCCTTAAAAGGAATGCCTCCAAATATGGAAAATGTTATGCCAAAGGTTAAACATTGCTTTTGTGAGGTTTTGGGAGGTGAGGAAACAGTGGTTTTTTTCAATGGGTTTGTTGCATGTTCCCGACATACCTGGCTGCAGCCCATTCAAAATAATAAACAAGATATCTTGCTAGACACAAATTATGCAATGTATAATACAAATCAACTTACAGATAGATTTAATGGCACATTCATTTCAAGCTAGATAATCTCTGCTTTAAATAATTAATGGATCAAACCTTTTAAATAGACAGAATGAAATAATTTCATTAAATTGTAACTTTTGTATTTAATTTAATAGATTATTCTGACAAAACCAATTTAAAATAAATATATATCACTCACCTTTGCTAGCTGAATTACTTTCGAGGAGTTAATTTAGTTTTATGTTCATGAATTCAGCATAATTTCCCTCATTTTTTTTTAAATTTAATTTTACAAATGATTTAGCATGGCAAAGAAAGAGGTTGATGAACCAATACATGAGATCAGGTAGTTGGGTCCAGATGATTTACTACTAAGTGCTTATAAAGTGCTGGAAGAAGTAAAGATGAGCTGCAGTGGCTCCCAAAGCAAAAATAACTTTTATGAAGGTGAACATTAGTCATAGGATTTGGAAAAGAAGCAAACAGAATTATATGCCCCCACCTACCGTAAGTAATTTAACTAATTTTCAACACTTAGCCCAACATTTCTGCAAGCATATTTTTAGAGGATTTTTCTCTTGAGACACCTGTCTAAGTTTTCCTTGTTGCAAAGCTGAGCTAGAATCATTAAGCCACCATAACATTATAGTTATAGGAAATCTGTCAGGAAAAGGGACATTTAACCTTTAAGGAAAACCTGCCTTTACGAGAGCACAAGGATTTCTTTCAGGAGTATAATGAGGTACCATGACAGTGGACCAAGAAAAGCAAAGTGAGAAACTTTTCTCCTTCACACCTTGATAGCAGGTCAACTGTTGCAAACTAAACAAAAGACTTGATCACTTTATTTGTGAGAATTCTTGTCCAATAAATATTGAGTATAGGTGAAGCACCTTGGCCTTATATTCTGGGGTACATAATTCAAACCCAAGAGAAGAAATGAACTGACAAGAAATGGTGGAGTGAGTTCAACACCATTATACACACAAGAATTTAAAGCAATGAAGAGTCATTCAAACAGGACTAGTCCTTGTGAAAATACAATTAAGGTCATGTAGGGAAAGAAATCAACTGAAAAAGTCTTTGAAATGCAAACATGTATCCAGTTTACAGGGAAATTAGGATGCAGTTTGGGAAAACTTTGACCCTGCTTTTTTTTTCCTTGTATTCCTGTACTGGACTCTAATGAAATAGTAAAAAAAGGAGATGGCATATTATACAGCTTTTCTAACTTTTCTGTTTTAGTAGGCTTCTTTTAGAGCAAAATAATACCACTAGAAATTTCACTAGTCCTCCTACATAGTAATTTCTTTTTTTTTATTATTCTAAATGAGGCGTTATTAAATAGGAATCTGTAAGCAGAATCCCATTGCTCTTCTGCATTAGCTGACAAGGACTATGACAGAGATGTCATGAGAACAGTACATTTGGGCAAAATGAATGGATTGCTTTTGTGCTTCTTACTCTCTTTGAGGAAAAGTCCATATTTCTGTCTGGAATAAGAACTCGTGGTAAATAGAAATTACTTGCTAAAATGTTAGACTAGCTGTCATAGATGAGAAAGGATAAATGCCAACCTGTAGCAGATATAGATAATGGATTCTATTTAAGACTTAACAAGTTCAGTGCTTACACTTTGCTTGATTATGCTACACACTCACTCCCCTGTTGTCCTTCATAATGTTTTTCAGATGCAGTAGTGCAGTAAGCTGACTTTTGGCCATCAGGGACAATTCGTTTCTTCTGCATAAGACAGGCAATTTTGTACTAACTTCAACTTAATTAAGTTTTCAAGTTCTTATGCTCATCCCTAATGTCTAGAAATATCTGGAAACCCATCTAGAAATAAACTGTTGCAGAAACTCAGAAGGTGTAAGTTTAGGCATTTTGCCATAATTAATTTATACCTTACAGTTCCTCCATGTGCAATTTTCACCCATTTAGTCTTCAGCTGAATAGTTACAGGTGTCCTGTGTGGAAATGTAACTAGGCCTGTCACCATAAGAAATCAGGATAATTAAAAAAAGCTAGATGATTCAGTGGCTGCAGACTGATAAAAAAGCTGATCTCAGCTTTGCAATTAATATGGATGGGTTGGGTTGTGTTCAAGTATCATGTCAACTTTTCATTACTTAACAAGATTAAATGTTTTATTGGTATCATGTTGCTGTGGACCACACCTTACATAATCACTCCATAAAATAAACAAAAGTTCAGTTGACTTAAGTTATTTATTTTACATTGATGTTTGCAGGTTAAAGCCATCCCACCATATTTATGCAAAGCATTGGAAATCCTTATATGTGAAGATGCAGAGTCAATAATTATGTCTTTGCAAACAATGGGAGACATAAAATTTGGCAAACTGGCAGGTTTAGGGATTTTGCTATGATCAGACTGAGGTAATGTAACATGCAAATATTATTGTGTACTGAAGCTACTCTGTCCCTAGTCCTGTAGAATTTAGTACAACTGCGCCTTAATATCAGTTTCAGGATCTAGTCTTCAACTAACTAGGTTTTCCCATCAAATATTCATTCTGGTTAATGAGTGTGTTTTACATAGGCATATCACAGAATCCCACTCTTAAACAAGAAAATGAAAATGCATTTTCCGTAACATTTCATCACCTGTGCAATATAACTACTTTCCAGAATATCCACAACATATGCACAGGATTTTTCCTGCCTACATTCTCAGGAAAAAAAAAAAATCTTGGCATATAAAATTTCAGATATCCTTCTTTCATCTTCAGGATAGAAGTACGTGACTGTTGGTATGATAATGACTTCCCTAAATGTTGTTGCATAAGTAACAAACTACCAAATGGGGAAAAAAGTGTACTTTTCCTACTAATTGTTGCTCACCAATTCTCTTTATGTTCATTGCTATATCCTCATTGCATCCACCACCTGCTGCCAAGAGAGTTTTCTTTTAGTCTACCAGGCTATATAAAGTTACACAAGTGTTTGTTTGTTTTATCACTTCCATGCACACTATTGAAGGGAATGAGAGTGTTGTCCTTATGAATAATTTGGTGAATCAGCTTGCAATTCTGCAACTTAGATTACTTAATAGTAAAGAAAAGCAAGACAATTGCATCCAGCTCCTTCCATGTACTTAGAATACGTATGTACTATACCTTAGAATTCTCATAATATGCTAGAATCAATAGTACCTTCATACCATAAAAACATTAAAGCAGTCCACCTTCTTTTAGAAAAAAAATGCCTTATGACTTTATTGAAAGGGACTTCTAAATCATTTAACTGAAGAAAATTAAATACCATACAAGAGCATTAAGGCTCTTCAAGAAAACAAGAACATAAAAGCTATTTTGAACAGGTGGAATGTGCCATGTATCTCCTGGTTCTTGGATATAATACACAAAAAACAGCATCATAATCAAGAGAGAGTTTCAAAGAAATCTTCCATTTCAATGTGTAAGGTGCGATAATGTTATTTTCTGTTCTTCGGATAGAGGATTCAACGTTACTCTGAGTCACAGAAAGCTGAAAGTTTTCTACTTAAGCATTGTTGAGTTTTTGCGGTCTCCATTTAGGAATTTCTGCCCAAGCTTCTCCTTTTTGTTCTATGACCATCCTTAATATTTGAATGGTTTGACTGAAACAACCATAAGGTATATAATAAGAATATAATAAGAATATAAACTGTGCTTCTATTTCATATTAACTATTAGGAATACTTTCTATCAGGAATGAATGCTCAAAGTAATTCAAGGGGTTTGTTGATGAGAAACTCAACATGAGCTGGCAGTGTGCCCTGGCAGCCCAGAAAGTCAGCTGTGTCCTGGGCTGCATCACAGGAACTGTGTCCAGCAGATCAAGCTAGACAGGGGCCTGGTACAATGCCTGTAGTGATAGAACAATGGTAGGGATTTAAACTGACAGAGAGGGGGTTTAGATTAGATACACAGAAGAAATTCTTTACTGTAAGAGTGGTGAAGCACTGGAACAGTTTGCTCAGAGAAGTTGTGGAAGCAACTGGAAATGTTCAAGGCCAGATTGGATGGAGCTTTAAGCAATGCCAGGGGAGTTGGAACTGGATCATCTTTAAGATCATTTCCAACCCAAAGCATTCTATGATTTCACAGTTCTAATAAATTTTTAAAAGAAACCAAAAAGTCACAGTCTTTATCTCATTTCAATATATCATAATGAACTGTTTCTTAAAAGAAAAAAAGTCTCCTCGTAGCTGCTTCAGTAACACAGGCATGAATTCAGAAAAGCAGTAAACACAAAACAATTGTATGCTATATCCCAAGTCTCATATAATGCTGATGAAATTCTTTCAATAGGTACTTCCAGTTTCCTTTTTTTTCTTTTAAGTTTTCCTTACTATTGAGGTGAGTGTTCCAAAACTACACGTGTGTTTTACATACTCTATAAATAGAAAATATTTTTTTCTATTTAATAATTAAAGCAAACATTGACATTAAAGACAGGACAAAATATTGTCCTGAGAAAAACTTTGAAAATAACTGCTTCCTCATCAGAGAAAGAAACTCAGAAAACCAGTTTTTGACCATACAAAGTACATGTGGCTGTCATTTTTCTCACTGAAGCAAGATGATATTTTTTTCCTACTCTATTTTAGAATAGTAAAGCACTCTAAATTGTGTAGTCTGTGTAGTCTGTGTCTGCGATTGTCATGTATTTGAAATGCATCTTCCCTGAAGTTACTCTTGTAAATGTAGTGTAATGACACCTGAACTAAGTTAAAAAGGGTAGCAGTTCAGACATTCCAGACATTATCCATAGAAAAAAACATGTGCTAAATCTCTTCTACCTTAATCACAACTGCTTTGGGATTCTTTAGGCAGAGGGTTCATTGCTCAGATATCTTATTAGTTTAGCTGCTTTCATTTTCTTGCATACAAAGACACCACCTCTGGATTTGGAAATCCCCGAGCTATGAACTCTTGTAGGCAGGGACAAAAGAATGGAAGAATGTTGCTATAAGCTTGTCCTGTCCTGCTTTTCCCTAGGCCTCTGACATCTGTCCCTGCAGGAGATCGAGGCCTAAATAGATTTTTAGTCCAATTTAGCATAGACAGTCCTAACTTTTTTCAGTCCCAGCATGTTCAGGACACACCCTCACACCACCCCTTCCCCCAACACTCCACATCATCACTTCTTGTTTTAATCTATAAAGGAAACAAATTGGATAAGTTTTCTCTGGAGTCTGAGTGGGTAGAAACTCACCCAGTGATATTCAGTAAAATTTCTGTTTTCTTGGCAGAAAAAAATGTCTCAAATGAGAAGATGAGGGGCTTGCAAACTTAGGTCTTTGTTACAAAAGGATCTGATTTATTCAGCAATCACTGCTTAGGTTTCTGTGAGTTTTACCAAATGACAGACAACTGAATATTAAATCTATAGTTTTGCTGGTTGCAGTTTGTCTCAGATTTGAGAGTTTATGCAAGTCTCTATATCAGCAATACTGTGAGCAGTTACCATTTTTTCCTTGCTTGCATTGTGTTTTGGTAGCCTGACATTTGTTCTCTCCAAACACATGAACTATGAGCCTGTCTTGCCACTTGTGCTACTTCAGCTTATACCAGTTTAAATCAAGTTTGTTACCTCTAATGCACTCGAAAAGTACTTTCCTTTTTACTATCCTCCTGTGTATTATCTTTTCATAATATCAAAGAACTCCTATTTTCCAAATATCTATGAGGGGCTTTTTTTGTGTTGCTTGCATTATTTCTGGCTCAGTTTTGCTGTTCTTCTCCAGCCATCCATAATTTCACAGCTCAAGGTCAGCCCCAAAGGAAAACATGTATTTCTGACCTAGCAGTAGACAAATTCATATGCAGAAAGTTGTGTAAATAAGAGGGGGGAAAATGCTATAAATATTCAGCTTGCCAGTCAAACTTTTATGCATTTCCATAATAGTATTTGACAACAGCATACAATGTATTTGAGTATGAAACACTTCTGATCTCAGAATGAGACATACAATTCCTTTACATTTACTGCTTCAGTAGAAGTATTGTAGTTATAAGTAGTTGGCAATTTCCTATAAATCAAAGCTTTCGTTTTCTCCTCTGTTTTTAGAAACACATGAGTTTTGACAAGAAATACCACTGTTAAATAATTTTCAATAATTGACTGAAATTTCTCTTTGCATCTATAAAAAGAAATATTTCGTGAGGACAGGACTGCTCCATTCCTTTTTTTTTTTTTTTCCCTTTCTTCTCTTGTTTTGTTTTCTTGGAAGATTTTTGTTTACTTTGAGGACTAGATAACTGGAAAAGTAAACATATCCTTTTCTCATCTAATGTGAACTAGAATTGCCAGCATTCACCTATGGTTACTGGGATCTGAAAAATTAGTTCTTAGGAAGCTATCAAATTACAATTGCAGAGTTGCTCGCAGTTATGACAAGGTGCTGTAAAACATGTCACAAGAAAACTCACAGGCTAAAGAGAAAAACTTTTTTCTCCAAAATTTTCATACAAAGGAATTTAGAGTAGATTTCATTAAATGTAGATTTTTACTATTTCAGAATGTTTTCGCACAAGACAAAATTTGCTTTAAATATTATTGCAGGTTCTCATTTGCTGTTAGGAGGCAATGAAGAGAAACCACTGAAGTACATTCCTAATAAACATCTCTTATTGTCTTACACTCCAGTGGGATAAACACCCTGCTGCTTTCTTGCTTCCTCTGTCACATACATATTTCTCTTGATTATTTCTTATATTTGCTGATTAAAAGGTATCATTAAAAGAGACCATGTGATCAGGAAGTAAACAGCAAACTATCTAACCTATTCAATTATACCTGTGAAGACTATTTTTAGCAATGTAAAATCTTAGTATTTGTATCACTGATGTAATTTTTAAATAAAATAATTGAAGTACTTTAAACACAGTGGCACAGAGAGCAAGAAGCACCAGCTTGAATTCCAGAGTATTTGTTCCAAACACAAGTACCAGATTGGAGTCAAAACCCAGTTTTTATAATTTAAAAATACAGTTTTAAAAGTCAGGCATTTCTACAAAACACATGTATGTTTTAGCAGTAAATTTAGACTCCAATTCATAAATAAATTTAAGCAATCAAATACTGCAAAGTTTTTTTAATCTGTTCAGCAGGAACCACTCAAGTGGATAAAACTATTCATGTGTTTAACTATCTCGTTGAATTGGAGTATACACTGCAAATTTGAAATGTCAATAATTTGGAATTTTTTGAAGATTGTTAGGCTGTTATCATAAAATAAGTTATTTAGATGTTGCCATGACAAATAAAAAAAATCATGGATTTCAAAAGGGATTTGTAAGATATTCTCACACTATCAGAAAACATATCTCCTGTCTCCAGGTTTCCTTTATGGTTGTGAAGCAATTTTAAGAAATGTCACAAGAAATGTAACACATCCATCAAGTAATTTGAGCACCACTCATTGGCCTTTGCTCTGTGTACATGGATGTTAAACGAAGGCAAAACTGAAAGATGCTTTGAATACTAATATTTGTATATTTTCTGAAAAGTCATCTTCTGGGAATGGCACCTATAAACAGCTGTTTCAGTAAAGTGACAGAAGGCAATAACATCCTGTTAGGTAACCTTAATGAGGAGAAAGATGAAGAGATGTATATAACTATCAAATGTCCTGAAAAATAGGACAATATTTTCATTTGCATTGCCTCTAAGGGTAATGGAGGACTAATGAAAAATAGGAAAGGCAGTAAATATGCATGTAAAAATTTTTATTTGGGTCAAGTCCTGGGCTGAAAATGTGAGAAATGCCTGAGAGAAATGCTAAGCAGCCAGATCAAGGTGATTTCTGAAAGTCTCAAGAAATCATGTGATTTGTGACAGTAGATTTAAAAGTGACATCATTGCTCTAAAAGCAATTGCAATGGTAGATTTAAAACTCACACGAGAGAATTAGAAAATATGAGGAGGCTGTTCACAATAAAATTATCTGCACAACTAGCATGCTCAGAAGACCATTGATGTTGCCTTAATTTTAGTTCTTTAACTATTTTGTATCAGGGGAAAACCTATCGATATTTGAAGGATTTATGACTTGCAATGTTTTCAGAGCACCGTCCATACATAAATAAAGACTTACAATCATCTACCATATGTTATTTTTAAATGGTTTATTTTGTATTCAGCTGCAGAGTAAAGTAATTTTTTTCCTTGCACACAGTGGTTGTTGCTTTAAATGGAAATTCCACCCTGATTAAAAAGTCAGGCCTTCACTTCTAACAGGAAAATCATTAAAAATCTGCAATAATATTTTAACTGAAATGTCTCTGTTGAAAGGACTGTGATACTCTGACACAAAATTATTCACAAACCAGCTACTGAATAGCTTTAATGGGTTCAGCCTCTGTGGGGATTTTTGCAGTACACAAAAATCTTCCTTTTTTCCCACACCATGGCTAAAAGACTCACATAAATTAAAAGAAATCGTAGACTGAGGGTTGTTATTTAATCCCAGTCAGCAACTAGGCCCCACAGGCCTCTCACTCACAGTGGGATGGCGAGAGATCAGAAGAGGAAAATTGTGTTGAGATAAAGACAGTTTAATGGGGAAAGCAATAGCTGCACATGAAAGTAAAGGAAGGACTTCATTCACAACTTCCCATGCACAGGAAGGTGTTCAGCCATCCCCAGGAAAGCATCTCCATCACGTGTAATAAGGACTTGGGAATACAAACGGCATTACTCCAAACACATTCCCCTCCCTCTTTCTTCTTCCCCCTCTTTACATGCTGAGCATGGTGTCAAATATGGAATGTCCCTTTGGTCATTTGGGGTCAGCTGTCCCAGCTGCATCCCCTCCTTATTCTCTGTGCATCCCCAGCTTCCTCACTGGTGGGGTGGGATGAGAAACAGAAAAGGACTCAGCTATGTGCAAGTACTGCTCAACAGTAAAGAAAAAATGCCTGAATTATGAACACTGGTTCCAGCGTAAATCTAAAACACAGCCCCATGCTACTGTGAAGAAAACTAACTGTACCCCAGCTAAAACCATCACACTAATTTAAATTCTAATAACTTCATCCTCTAGTGTTTTCTGATGCTATTACCATAGCAACAATTAGTTTGCTTAGTTTATAAGGCAGAAAAAATATTTCATTCAAGCAGTAGCGCAGGTCTAAGTGCTTTCTAGAAAGCACACTTGTGCAAAGGACCACACACATTATATCCCCAGCAGGTATTGTTCATTATTAGCTGAAACGGAACACTGCAATTTATATTTTGCCTTTCCATTTTCCTGTAGTGATTTCAAAATGACCCCATCATGCACTGACCTACCTCTGTTGTTGGCCACCCCCTGCAGCCCCAAGCCACCATACAGCAGTGCCTGGACTAGAAGCAGATCATGTGTTAGAGCTTTTCTCCAGTGTGACTACCAACAGTGTGGAGGAGAGGTGAGTGTGTTGTTTTACTGCCATGATGTGTGCGGTGTGCAACTACTCCCTGCAGCTCCACCACATCTGTAACATCTTCAGAGGAACCGCAGGAGTGCAATGCACAGCAAACTGCACAACACTGCAAGGCAGGGCAGTGCTGCAAGAGCTCACAGTTGTGGCAGTGATCTGCTTCCTGTCTTAAAGGCTGTATTATTTGTTTCAACAGCAATGGAAAAAAAGCAAATATGCATGGAGCAAAACATGAAACCACCACTGCATAGTGGTCAGAAACATTCTGCTCGCTTAGACTCACCATGTCTCTATTTTAATTTAATGCCATCTGACAAATTATAGCAGCCACAATAGCGTAAGGCTCTTTCTACTTGAAAAAGATGTTGCACAACATAACTCAAGACACTACTGCCTGCTTCAGGTCTTCAGAGCTCCTTCACCAATCCCTTGCAAATTGTGAGTGAGTAGAGAAGGACATAACCAAGTCCTCAAATCAGCAAAAATTTCCAGTGCAAAGGTTTCCTCTCTCCAGCACTTTAGAAAACAACCATCCCTGTCATGCTGGCATCCTTCCCACTAGTTAAAGCTCTTGGAGACTGTAAGAGAGAGAGACTTATGTCCACTGCTTTTTTCTTTAGCTGATGATGTGCTATACAATACATGAAAAAAAGTCTTGAAGACCTTCCTTCTGCAGCAGGTCATCTCTAAGGCTTTGTACCAAGACCAGACCAGTTTCTTTGCATGGCAAACTGTGTCATTGCCAAAAACACGGCTGAATTTCTCTTCCATCTTGTGCTAGAGCCATCAAAACTGTCATGTTCTAATGGGGAAGAAAAATTTACATATTCAAAAATGACATTTCCTGTTCAGAAAAGTTAAAAGTATTTTCACTGGAATGCTTCATCTAGCTCTGGTTTCCCATGCTGTATTTTTGTTTATAAAATATTAATTTAAAGTGCATGATAGTGTTTTTTTTTATATTAGCCGGTTTGAGTTTTAATTCTCTAGGCTTGTCAAGGGGGCTGATTTAGTTTCCCATTTCCTACAGTTCTGTGTGAGTGAGTCTCATTAAATGGAATTGCAGTTCTGCATGCAAATCAGAGAAAACAGTGTTGGTGGACAGTTCTAGCTTATTTTAAGTTGAATACACAACTATGCCTGCTAAACTCTATTGTCTGTGCAAGGTGTTGAGGAATACATCATCTGGTGCTGGTAGCTGGGTTTGCACAATGAAAATTGAGATGCAGATTGAGCTCTGGGTGGGAGCTCTAGACAAGCAGTTGTGAAATGCCAACATTTGTTTAACAAAGGGCATGAAGACAGGTGGTGGCAGCCAGGTGGATGGACACTGGGAGATTCAGCAGAAATGGAGTACTCTGCAGGAAGTGCAAGAATTTTCTGTGGTCACACTGTGAGGTATAAAAGCCTAGGCATTGCTTTGTTGGTACAAAACAGCTGGAGCTGTTTCTGTGTTAATGTGCCATGAATAAATTGCTTTATGGAACTGGATATCTGAGACTCTGTTATGGGAAACCTGGGGTGGATCCAGTAAGGAAACCTGGTCTGTGTTAATGAGGTGTGAGGGGAGTCAGGCAGGGCGATCACTTGTCGCTCATTGGAGCCACTCCTGTGAAGGGGCTGTGGTCCCAACTGTGAAAGTCTCTGACCTTGGAGAGTTATTGCCCAAGAGTCTCAGCAAGGGTCAAGTTGGGAAGTTTCCTTAACAAAGTATTGCAGCTGTCCATTTTGCATGGCTTTTGTTGCATATTTTTATGAAGTATTGCCTATCTTTTCTATCATTTTTCTCAAATTATAAGAGGCCTATCTCCCTCTGATTGTTTTACGTAGGAATATTATAAATAATTCCCATCTGGTATCTGTGAGCTAAGCCCTAAGATATTCAAATTACTCTCATCTTCTCTCATCTCAGAAGATCTTGTCCAACCCTTCAACATTGTCTGGGAATACTATTGTTCAGAACTTTTTTTTGTCTTCCGTGTATTTTCATAAATATGTGAATATAGAGCAGGGGAGGGTGTGGAAAGGGAGAAGAAAGGGAAGGGAGGGGGGAGTTCTTCACCACAATAAACTATTTCTGTCCCAAAGCTTGACAGTTTGGGAATATCTTCATACTTATCAGAAAGCAGGGAGATCAGTCATCTAAACTGATCAGAGTTAGGGTTTGCTCTTGGCTCACTACGCCATCCTGTTCCTTGTGGGCACACTCCTGAGGTGAAAAGCTACAGCCACACATTTTTAGCTTCTGTGTGCTCAAAGTACTCCTCCTTGAAGAAATTCTGAAAAAGGTTATTTTCCTAAAGGTTTGATGCATGCACAGTTGTGCTTCATTTAATAGAACTGCTCTGACTTAGAGGTCATATCAAAGAACATTAAAAAACATCCAGCAAATGAGTAGAAGAAATTTGAACTGTCTCCAGATTCTTTTCCCTTGTGATATCGTATTGCTTTTTCCACAATTACAGTGATCAGGTTGCCTCTAATCTGCAAGTGAAGAATGTTTTCTTTTACTATTTCTTAAATAATTTTGGGAGGCCTTTATGAGTATAATACAAAATGACTGATCTGTGTGACAGTTCCTGAAACCTTGAGATTTGGTGGGACTTTCTATGTTGTAATATTCAGAATGCTATTTCACGATCCTGCACTCAACAAACCATCAATCATTGTGAGTAATACATAATTATGTATTGCTTAAGAGAAAGGGGTTTTTTTATTCCCTAGGTAATAAAATACAAGTAATTACTAGGGGTATGACATTTAAATAGAGAAGCTGTCTCAAATAAAAAAAAAAACTACTGTAAAACAAGTAAAAATTATAAAAACAAAGCAAAACTAAGTAGCACTTAAATATCACCAAAGAATATGCTTAGTACCACTACAAGCAGAATGTCATGAGGTGAACAAGCTAAGCAGAGTGTGTTTATCACTTTTCCCATAGGAACAAGAATAAGGTAAAAACTTTGGCACTGCATGGCTTTTATAATGTAGATGATACAACTCCTGCTGCTGCTCTAGTGGTGGAAATGAGACATTAATTATTCTGGCAAAACGTCCCTGTGAAGCCAGGATGTGGATTTTGCATAGCTCTTTGTTTCCTGCCCTGACACTGGCCCTGAGGCATTTTGTTATGGTCAAGAGCTGAAAGATTCAAGAGACAGCAGTACACAATGTACCCACCTCTGCAGCAATGTTAGTGTCAACCAAAATATATTAGAAGTCATGGAAGTTCAAAGGAGTTCTAAGGTTGTTAAAAGCAAGAAGTTTAAGGATGTTGTCTTTGGAGCTGGACCTGGCTATAAAAAATAATTCTGTTTACTTCACCTTCAGTCTAAACAAAGGGTTGAAAAGCAATGGAAGAGCATCCAGGTTAGGTTTTGCAATATCAAGAAAGATGTCACCCAGAACACAACTTTTTGCGGGGCATTTCCAGTCTGCTCTTGACACTGCTGACTGAGTCTGAGGGTTGAGAAGGGGCCTCAGGGACTTGATAATATACAGAGAACTGCAGTTTAGATACCTTCATTCAGTAAGTTGGATGTCACTCTCAGCATCTGATTATCATAGAAAGGCATAAATTGGAAGGTAACTTAAAGATCATCTAGTTCCAAGCCCCTGCTGTGGCCAGGGACACCTTACACTAGATTAGGCTGCTCATACCCTCATCCAACATGGCCATGAACACTTGCAGTGATGTGGCATTAACAGATTCCCTGGGAAACCTCTTCCTGTGCCTTTCAACACTCAATATAACTTTTTTCTGATTTCTAATTTAAACCTACTATCCTTCAGTTTGTAGCCCTTCCCCCTGTCCTCTCACTAAATGCCCTCATAAAAATTATTTCTTCTTCTCCTTTAGGCACTGGAATGTAAAAATCATATAGGTGGAAGAAAAGTGGGGCTGAAGCAATCTCTGATATACTCCAGGATGCTTTTACAGTTGTATTGTGTTGCTTCAGTGGAGTAAAAATCCATTCACACAATAATGTGTTGACCCCATAACATGCAACTTACACTAGAAGTTAAAATTTGGTATTCAGAATAAACTCACACTTCCAAACTCTGTCATCCAGTAAAAAAACCACTAAGATTTGCAAAAATTTCTCACTTGGCAGTTAAGCTTTGTTCTTGTTTTCAGTACACCAGCACCTAGAGAAATAAATGGTAATTTGGATGAATGACCTAACTCTCAGATATCAAGCCTAGCCACAATAGCCTGGATGAGAAAGGGTTCACTCTTTTTGGAGGCAAAATTATTGTATTGAACTGTTGATGAGCTGTTCCAAAGAGGTGATCCTCATGTTCTGTTCAACGTGCCATTAAGGGCAAGAGGCACGTGCAACGTGTGGACCATTTCCTTTCTTTGTAATCTTCCACTTTCGCCTATATGCCTAGGAAAGGAATTGTTCTTGGAACCTGTTGATATTAATATAGTGTTAAAAGTGTTTCTTATACTTGGCTGTGATAAATTTCACTTTTGCACCTACTGTATTGCCCAAAAAGATGCAATTTTTTTTTTTTTTGAAAACCACACACTCCTTATTTTCTTATAATTAATTTTAACTTTGTTTCATTTTATAGCAGTGTGTTTTTGTCTTATTGGAGTAGACCATTAGGTAAAGTGAACTAAGAAACGAAACAAAATTATACCATATCAATTAATACCCAACATCACAAGATCTAAAAATACTTATCTGATAACATTTTATTGGTAAATTTTACAAGTGCTAGGTTTACTTCTTTATTTTCTCTTACTTTTTTCTTCTCTTTCCTGTCACAGACTTCCTGCCTCTACTTCTTGAATTGCGGTGTCAGATGGATACAGACTTATGAGAAACTAGTATTGTTAAAATAAGGATTGTGAAGTGTGCTTGAAAGATATGAAAACCACAAAAGAACTATTCTTTCTGACTGAAAACCATTAGGAATTTATCATCTTTTCTTTTAGAGAAAAGAATTTGTGAACTGTTCCTCTTTTTCATCAGACAAACCCACAGCTGATGTTAACAGAAATTAAGTCAAGGGGAATTGGCCTCCCTAGTCATAAATTCCACAGTGAATAATTCAGGTAAATAATTTTGAAATAATAAGTCATACAAGCTAGTCATCAGCCTGTAGTCTTTCTTCTAATTTAGGAAGTGAGCCTGCATATCTAAGTTAAAAAATGTTTATTCTGTTATTGTAGATCAGAACGACCTTTAAGAAAAGGGTTAATATATAAGTACACCAGACTTCTTAGCACAATAATGAATGCTTGCTTGTTTTCTCCACTGAACATCTATTTTCAAAATGGCATTTTCTTGAAAGGACATTAAAAACTCTGCATCTTTATGCACATAAATACAGCTTCACTTCTTTCAATTTCTGCCCGACTCCTTCCCCTTCTCCTTCCACCTTTCTTTAATAAAAATATTGTAGGAAAGAAATAAAAAGCTCTTTTAATCTAAAGTAATATTTTCAATGAAATATCATAAAAAAAATTGTTTAATTTTCGTCTTGTTTTTCCTTCAGCCTTTACCTATCAGCTAAATAGAAGGAAAAACTGAGAGCTTTTCAACAACATTGGAGTTCTCTCTGAAATGCAGAAAAACACCTTCAACCTTTGCAAAAATTCCCACAATGACTGTGAGTGGTGACCACCTTTTACTCAGTCATGGCTTATGTGGCTGTCACCCCCAGCTGGTGGCAGGAACAAGGCAGCAGAGCCATGCCAGAGTCCCTTGAGCTGCAGAGGATGCAGTAAGGAGCTCCTCAGGTTTGAGGAGCATTACTAAGTCGCAGCTGGTGGATGCTGGTCTGAATGCCATCCCAAAGCTGAGCCCCTGGGAGCCTTCATCACTGTCGGCTGGTGAAACATTCCTGCTCTTCCCATTTCTCTCAGTTCACAAAAAAGGCTGTGTGCCAGCTGCATGAAGATTTCAGCCTGTGGGGTAACCTTACCATTTAGTAGGGTGAAGGAAGCAGTGAAAATAGCAAAAGCAGCCCTGCAACAACCTACACTTTTATATCTACCTAAATCAATAATTTCTGTGCACACATATGATGTTTTCTAATTTTAACAAGCGCTTAAATACACCACAAAACAGACAATAAACATTAACACAGTTCCTTTTATAGCTGCTGTGCAATATAGAACAAAACTAGAATTAACTCTGCCACAGTTTCATTTTGTCTTTAAAGACTGGTTAACAGGTTGCAGAAAAAAACCACAGTGTTTTGATGTTTGCTGATGAAACAAATGCAGTCAGCTGAAAAGTTCTGGCTTTTCTCCCCTGAAATTAAAAAAAAGTTAAACAAAATCCAAAAAAATATCAACACAGTTGAAAGTAGCACTCAAAGGCATGTCAAAGGAAAGCACTTGGGATTTATCTAGAATAAGTGGAGAACCCAGCTTGTTTCCACAGGAAAAAGAAGCAGCAAATATTTCAGAAAGTCACTCAGAGTCATTACTTTACCTGTAAGAATTTTATTACGGTTATATTAAAAACTTCTTGATCTTTCCCTTATTAATCAATCAAAGGTAATCCAAAGCAAATTTTCTTAGTGTTTCAGGCGACCTAAGTTTCAATGACTTGCTTAATTTATCAATCTACAGAGTTCTCTAATTTCAGGACAGGAAGAGAGTCATCACTATTTCATAATTATAAAAATCGAGTTCAGAACATGAGCATTAAAGGACAGTCATAGACAAGAAAAAAAGAAAGGAAGTGGGGCCTCAGGAGACACTTGTTGCAGCACACACAAGGCAAATATACAAAAAGAAACACTTTAAAGAAGACAAGAAGAATACAACAACTAATTCAAGAATCTTCTTTCAAGAATGGCTAAGACGACATTATTGCAGTATTTACAAAACATAAAGCTGAATTTAAAGAGAAGAAAATATGAATTTAAAGAGAAGGAAATATTTATTTTGACACATATTATTGAGAGATCCAAGGTCATATATGTAGATATGGTGAGGTTAATTAAATGTGTTAATTGTTTTTAACAACATTTTTATTCCACCTACTCTTGTTATATATACCCAAAAAATCAGATTTGTACAAGTATTTTATTTTGTTTAGTACAAAATAAGACAGAATTCAAGAGACATCTTTAAGGCTCTATACTGTATAGAAACCATCTTAAATTATTTGGCATCATCAGAAATCTATTTTATGGATTTTTATGTTAGCTTATATATTCCTGTCAGAGTCAGTAAATACCAAATACTCAGCACTTCTTTGTAGGTGGTCAGCAAGTTTGACAATTAAGCCCCTTATTCCCATATCTCAAGAGTATAGCCCAGGTCACATTGGAAGGCATTAGATTTCATTATTGAATCCCTAGTTTATGGGATTTGTGCTCTTGCATATAACTATTGGTATTGAGTAGTTTTTTCTCATGACTACAGGATTTTTATTATGGGTGTCATCTTTAGAACAGCATCTTGAAATTGTGGGATATTTTCTCTTCAAAGAGAGTTGTACTGAGCTACCGAGCTGTGAAGGAGATGAATGTAGTGATTTACTTGTGATCCACCTTCTCAGCACCTGGGATCAAACCCAGGCTGTGTCTGCCATCATTTCAGTCTGACAGGGAAGTCAGCTGGGCATACCCACCCACCTTCTCCACTTTCCACCAGATTCATTGAAGGTGGTAGCTCGGGGGTGAGTTGCAGGTAGAAATGCTTTCTGGAGTGGACATACTTGTGAATGGACCTATATTCACATTTCTGAGGAGAAGAAATGTTTCTACCAAAATTATGTCCCTTTTTTTGAGAGAGATATCTCAAGTCTTTGGTCAAAAATTCTCTTTTTGTGGAGTCTGAATTGGTGCAATATTTGACGCTAAACAAGGCTGCTGAGCTGCTCTTGTAGCTATTGCCATTGAGAACCAGAAAAGTATTTTACCTGGTGTGTGTGTCTGTGCAGCAGTGTGAATGGGCTATACACGTCTGTCTAATGAGACCATGGCCATCACTCTCGGAGCTTTCCCCTGGAAAAGTGAATGCTTCTTCCTTCTTCCTTCGCTAGCCATGGTGTCACCCTTGTTTTCAGAGTATTGCACCCATTCTCACACAGAAAGCAGTGGGGACAGAGAGCACAGGGATTCTTCTGTGGTAGTGTGCCTCTGCTTAGGCAGAAGCTCATCCAGAGTTTTTGTTCAATACCTGAGAAAGTATAAACAGCTTTATTTCCCTCAGTGACCTGGAACACCTACAGCTGCATTTATGTGGTGAAGGGGAATTTTAAATTGCACCTGCTCATTGGTGATACTTTGTGACTCTGGAATGATTTGACATGGAGGGTAAGACAGCCCACCTGCAGAAAAGGTTAAACTCTCTGGAAGCAGGGATGCCAGGGACAGAACATTTTTCTTACACGGAAGTGAATTCCCCTTGGTGATGAGATCAGAAAGAGCCTCAACATAGTGCTGTGGCCATCCTGGAATGCGAGCACTTGGAGGCCCAGGCTCAGGGAACACCTTCAGGCAGCAAGGGGGCTGGGGGATAGACTAGAGGTTAAGATGCCCCATACAACCTCTCTCAGAACTCATTCTGGTGCAATTTTATTTAAGGAAATGGCTCTTAACACATCTTTGCAGGCTCCTTGTAGAACTGTTCATAGTCATGAGATTTTTTCCAATGCGTCATTAATTTATTTAATTTTATTTTTCTTATATTTAAACAAAAACAGTTGCTTAATTCTCCTCAAGAGATACAACTAATTTTCCTCAAAAACAGATTACGTACAGTCTTTTCCCATTATGTTCCTCAGTCTTTTCCCATTATGTTCCTCAGTATAAAGTTCCCATCAGGACTGCTCTGCCCAGTATCCCATTTTGCACCTTCCCCTTTCCTGCCCTGCTGGCACCTCAAGAGTTCACATTCTTTGTGCTCTTCTACTGAAGCAATTGGGCAGCCAGACCTGCTTATGCTTCCTCCCTTGGGTGTAGCTGGGGGTTGTCCAGTCTTGCTATATTTTACCATAAGAATTAGTCACAATCACGTTTATTAACACTTAATGAAAAGGGAGGAAAGAGAAATGTGATTGTAAGACTCTGAAACCTGTTTCTAACTTTCTACTTTCCATTAGTGATGACAAACTAATTAAAACAAATCAAAACCAAACCAAAATCCCAAAGTATCCAGATTGCCCCAAAGTCCATAGAAAGAAATTAATACTTTTAGAAAGCATATAAAAGTGCTTGTCCATGATTTCCTGTTCCTTTTATCTCTATTATAAGAGCAGAATATTTTAGTTCAGTCAGCAGATGGGCACAACTTTACTGTCAAGAACTATGTTCTGTCATTGTAATATTTTATACTGCAAGTAGTCTGAATAATTGCATTGGTCTTTAGTACCTGGACATTTTTCTTTTGGGATCTAATGGAATAAGCTTCAGCATATATTTTATTACTTCTTGCAAAATCTAAGAAACAAAGCAGAAAGTGCTCTATTTCCCAAGGACTAAAAGCAAGTAAAATATATAAATATAACACAAAACTATACCAAACATTTCATTCACTCAGAAGGCAAAATTTTTAATGACTAAAAAAATCAAATTTCAATCACATTGCAAAAGGGCTTTCAGAGGCTGTATCTTGTCTGAATGTATTACTTGAGAGAATAGGAAACAGTACTTTGGTAAAAAACCCCTGACCTGAATCTGCAAAGTTCATTCAATAAAAAGACATTCAGTCTCCAAAACAGCTGAAATAAGAAAAGCTTCAAAAATAACAAGCAAATGATTCATATCCAAGGGAATGAGAGCTTGGTGGGTTTTTTTTTCCTTTTTTTGATAAAGGCACAAGTGGGAATTGCAGCCAGCACTTTAGACTTCTGTTTCAACTCTGCTACAGACATTCTTGTGATATTGAGGAAATCTCTTAGGAATGCATTTCATCAGCATGTATTTCTTTGGTCAACTGCAGAAATGTTTGCAGAACTAGTTACTTCTGGCAATATGGTACAACTGAAAAACAGAATTTTTTTTATTTGGTCTGAAGCAAAGGTAGGGGTGGGTTTGAGATGCAAAGAAAATATTGAAAGCTTTTCATTTTGTGAAGGTGAATTTTTTTCTATCTTAATCCTTGCTTGTAGAAAAAAAAAAAATCCCCAAAATTTGACAGACATTTCAACAAAGCTGAAATAAAGAAAAACCTTTGAGAGATTGATGCTGAGCTTTAAAAACGTGATAAAAAGAGCACTTCACGCCATCACCCTCAAGGATGAAACAGGTTAGTCTGGTGTGCCATGAACCACAGAAAGTGCAATCTTCCCTTTAGGGAACGTATAATTTAAAACCAGAGACTATAAATTGCAGTTTTATTATGTGGTTTTTATTGTTTCTCTCAATCTGAGGAGCCCCAGCTGAAGACCAAGATCTCAATTTCCCTTGGGACTGTGTAAACAGAACAAAGCTGTGACGGGCATAATTCAACCCAGTTCAACAATGCAGACTGTTGAAAACACAACCATTTCCCAGTCTCTTCATAACATGCCTGTCTCCTGTGGCATAGATATGTATGGGCCAAGGCATCTTTGAAATGCACAGAGCACAGGCAATTCCCTTTTGCAGCCCAGGGCACCTCCTGCACCCAGCGCAGTTGGGGCAGCACTGGGATGGTGTGAGGGCACTTTAGTCACCCCAAAGAGCAGCAATTTCTGCCAGCATGCTTGGGACCTATTGCTGCACTTAATATGTAGTAGGAGACATGGTGAAAATGGGTATCAGAGCACTTGAATCATGGGAATGGATAAAGGTGTTCATGTGTTAGCACTATGGCGAGGCAGGGCCAGTGCATGCAACCACCACACCCAGTGAGTACTGTGTTTTACTTAGGCATACAGAAGATATGTGGGAAGGATTTTTTTTTTTTTAAGGATTTTTTTCCAAATCTTTATGAATAACAGAGATTGTAACAGATCCTGAGTAGCAGGAGAAGAAATCTGGCACTTGACTCTATTTAAAACTAGGATCATGCACACACACTTTGTAGAATCATAGAACTGAATCCTGGAGTCATAAAGGTTGGAAAAAAACAGCAAAAATCATCAGTCCAACATTCACCCAAGTTGGTACGAAACAGAACATCAACAGGGTTAATCTCTGATTTATCATTTGCCCCATGACTTTCCTCTGACCATGTCTGAAGTCTGACCAGCAACTTAGGTAAAAATGCGTCACACATTGGAGAGTAGCAGCACAAGATTAAAACCTACTCCTGCTTTGCCAAAGTCCAAAGATTAGCTTTAAAAGTAAGGAGTTTTTTATGCCACAGTGGAGTCTGTTTCACCTGGATAATCTAGAGTCCTGGTAGAGTGACAGCCACCATTCCCAACCCAGAGCGGAAACCAACACACCACTTTCGGATTGCAATCTGCAATCATCATATTTAATCCTGAAGGGAATGGGATCCTGAATGTATAGACTAACATGGCTACCCTCTGCAAACAGGAATACTAATCTGGATTATTTTTTGTGAAGCAAAAGTAAACAACATTCAGATTTGGTTTATATGTCAGTTTACTGTGTATTGCATTTTGCATAAGCAGAAATGAATGCTGAATTAAACAGGGTTTTCTGAGTGCTGGAAGGTATCATGGGGTAGCTTCTATTTTGGCCAGTAACTGGGCTGTTGGCTGACAATACTGATAGTAGCTTTTTAAGGGAGGTTGCCTGAAGGCATTTCAAATTTATTATAACTCCATGAAAGGACAGTAGAAAAGAATTAAAAAATAAAATGTTTTAACACTTTTAGATGATCCAGAAGTTTTTTTCCAATTAAGAGTTTTTTGTTCCTTTCTTCAAAATGTTTTTTTCTTTTATTATTGTTATTATCTGAGTCTCCTGGTCTAGGTGCCATTGATCTTCAGTTGTCCAACTTATCTTCCACTGCTCTTAGACATCTCTCTTGCTTAACAACAAATCTTGGAAGGTTAAAACAACTTGTAGAGTTCATCCAGAGCTGTTTTACAACTACCCTCCATTGCCTTCTTCTCCATCAACATGCCCAAAGAAATCCCACTCTGTTCTTTTGAGAAAGTATTAAGTGACTAGCTGTTTCTCATTTTCAACTCTTCACTGAGATGCCTAGCTCTGCTGGGTCATGAAACACTTTTGTGTTATGCAGAGTAAATGCAGTAATTAGTAAATAGGCAACAAGTAATCCAAGGCGCATTAGTGATTAAAGAGAGGCATATTTTCTGCAGCCCAAGAGGGAATACTTGATGCTATAACAAAATGCAAATGTTTTAAAACTACAGACTTTCTTCTTTCCTAATCTTAATTTTTGCTTTTATAATAAATTTTGCATTCCAAGATGCTCCATCCTAAAATAGCATTTGAGTATACTTTTTGTAGGGTGACTTAGTATGTCTTCTAGCCAAGTTCACCAGTGTAAATATTCCTAGAAGAGATTCCTCTTGCCATTGAAATTTAATCTTGCTTCTTTTGAACTGATTTTCCTCCCCGCAAAAGAAAAAATATGTTTCTTGATCTATGAGAAAACAGTTTGACTCACTTTCTACGTAACAATCAATGATTTGTTTTACAAGTTAATTTACTAACTCAATGATAAAACATTAACATTAATTAATATAGATATTAATATTTCTGCTTTTCTACTGCATAGCTCTACACACAGAGTCCCTCAGTCTGTGACAAAAAGCTAATGGCAGGTGACCCTGTTTTTCACTTTTCCCAGATATTTCATGGTTGATCCAGGAGGCATATTCTTCCTTATATTTTCTTTATAATTGAAAATTGTAAAATTATATTCTTGACTTTTGCTGCTCATAAGCCCAAAGATTTTTTCATTGTTTCTGTGCAGGCATAAAATGACAGTTCCTTTAGCAAGGAAAATTATAAATTGGATTTTGTTTTGGTTTGTTTTGACAACAAGACATAATGTATCCTGTTGTTTCAAGTTTAATCTTCTTTTTGCCCATGGGTGATTAAGTTCTTTTCAGAACTAAGTTTGTTAAATACATATTTGGCTAATTTAGAAATGAATGGTGGAAATTAATTATATTAACATATCATATATTATTTACCAGACACATCAATTATCCTATAAATATGTATTTACAAAACACAAATTATTTCCTCAATAACACTAATTCACTGGAAAAAACTGTAGATAGCATTCATTTCCTCATCTGAGGATCTCAAATTGTCTTTGACATGAAGCATCATATGAAGTCTGTTGAAGTCATTTGAAGAATGCCTATTACTAAAAATACATAGCTTATTTTTCAATTTACTCTGATGTTCGAACAACTTCCTTTTTTCCCTCAAAAACAGTGTGACAGGATCATGGCAAAATCCTGCAGTTTGTTCTGATCTATGAAAGGAAGTGAAACACCACATGCGACTTCTCTTGTGCCAAGCTTATTTGGCCATCGTGATTTTCCTTAGCATAGTGAGGTTAAATTCCTCTGAGTTTTCTCTCTGTTTAGTTATTGAGATTCAGCTAATTGAGTTGCAGAAAAAGTTAGCTAGTCAAAATTTGTTAGAAGAGACTGTGACTATACCTACTTGAGTAAAATAGCCAAGTATATGTATGTATCCTGTGATACCGTTGTTGCTTTCATTCAATCCTGCCCTTTTGATTTTTCCTCCAACATATTTTGAGATACCAACATATTTTGATATTTTGTCATTCATGAGATACCTGTAAAACTTTAAAATGCTGTATTTTGTGGTTTTAGGTGGCACAAACCAACAGTCACATCAGTGTAGTAAATATCCCAATTACCAGATGGTCATGAGGCGACAAAAGTGAAACATCACATATTTTAACAAATTGTCATATTAGTCATATTGCTGGATGAACACTTTATATGCATTTGAGCCTTACAGAAACAGCAGCAATTTAACAAATATAAAAAAGTCTTACTTCCAAATATGTTTCAATAAACATTGTCATGATATAAATCCTTCAGACTACATTTTTCCTGGCCTCTGAATGTTTTATGAAATACCAATTTTTCTGTATTCTAATGAGGTGAGAGAACTGCATTAAATAAGGTTACAAAAACTTCCATAACACTAATTAATCTAAATTATAATTCTGATTTATTTCCTCTATGTTTTTAAATTAAAATCTTGGCAGCAACAAAGAAATAGATTTCTTTGGTATTGCAGAAGGTATTTATATAGCACCTGAATGTCTCATGGGAAGAGTACTCAATAAGCTATGACACACAAGCCTGCTAGAAATTCCAGTCTTGGCTTGAGTTTAAAAACACAGACAATAGAAAACTCATCATATTCTTGAAGAAATATCCAATTTTATATGAAAAACATCTTATTTTAATCTTTATCAGAATTACGCTCTTGGCCAAAATTTTGCAGGTAAACTGCAAGATATGATGATGCTGTTTGAAAATAAGGTTCCCTTTTCCTGGCACCAGATGTTCACTGGTGCCACATACCTGACTCTGTAGTTATTCCAAACACCATTCTTCCAAACTTTTCTTAGAGCACTTTCAGCATTACAGGGCCAGATACACAGGGATAGCTGTAAGGCGAGAGGAAATTTAAAATTTTCGCACATGTATTTTCAATGCAAAAAAAAAGGTGTGCTATATAAGTGTCGTGTTTTTCAGCACAGAGGGTGGGAGCTGGCAGCTGCCTGATCGGATGTGATCCATCTCTGACTGGCACCTGAGCTTTATAAAGGGGCTTTTCATTTCAGCCCAAATTTGTATATACCAATTCAGAGTGCAAGAACATTAAGTTCAAATTCATCTGCAAAGGAATGAGTAAGAAAACTGGAGAGAATATGTTTGCAGAGAAGGTAAGAAGATGATGGCAATGACTTTGAGTTTGCTATAGATATATCTGACAGATTACTGAACAGTATTAAATTTTTAAAATAATCTTTCTGGTTAAGGTTGCCAAAGCAACACTCTGAAGGGATGCATTGGGAGATGAATTTGGTCCACAATATCATTAAAAAAAACATAGGGAGCTTTTGTGCAAATCTCACCTGATATATTCTTTCAAAACTATTATAAAAATTAACATGTTGAAAACCAAGCTTAAGAAACACCAAAAAGAAATTAGCTTTTCCTTACAGTAGTGAGCCTATTGGTTGATTTATATATTCCATTGTTAATTATATCTGTCTCCCAGGAACAGGCCCATTGAGATGGATATCTTCTTCAAGACATCCTGGGGCTAACAATACACAAGGCGCACATTTATCTATCAGAGCATTCATAAGTATATTTTCTTAAGAATATGAAAGGACACATTTCCTGGAGCATTATGAACCTCCACGGGCCAAAGAAATCCTGGTAGAAGAATAACCAAAGCTAAATTACCCATCAAATATCATGATCACTCTTTGTGCAGTAACTTTAATGCCAAAACAATATTATTTCTGGCTTATATGTATTGTTAGACATTTCAACACTGTCTGAAATAAGCAGAGCCAGCAAATCACAGAGATGTAATGAGTAAAAGACATTACCCTGGCTTTAATGAATCCCACCACAGCCTTTAGAAAAGTTCATGATATTGTGTTATTTTGCCACTATTAGTTACATAGCTAGTGAACTCTCGTACACTGCTGAAGTTTGAGTTAGTAAAAAATCAGAGCCTGCCACATTTGGGCATATTCTGCATATCTATTTCTTTGAGGTCTTCAATAATGTAGGTGTTTAGACTCCATTAGAGCTCTTATGTAATGAGAAAATCCTAAACCATCATTTGGGCCTTCCATATGCTCAGTGTTTTCAACGCTTTCCTAGCCATGCCTCAATGCTGCAAATGTAGAGAAAAGCAGTTGGAAAAAGTTCTACCACCTTCATCACAGGAAATTTCAATTTTGTCAATGTTATTTTCCATTGACTATTTCTAGCCACTATAAACCAAGAAAATTTGTCTACATGGACTGCGAAAAGTGACCATATCCAGGTAAAGGATTCTCAGTGTTACATTCTTTACTCTGTTACATTTCTGCATTTTATCTATTTCAGTTATGCTTCCTGGATGTAAATTAGATAATGTTTTCCTACTTGATATAATAAAAAATTAATTATGTTGCCATCAAACCTTTCATTTATAACAACTGAGACATTCTACATGAAATGTATACTGACTTCCTCATTTTGTGCGTTATACAATAGTGCAGAACATAGTCTGTGACCACATCCTCAGTTCATTTAAATGTCTTGGTCTTGTTGACTTAATTGCATATGAATGCTGTACTTGAGTACTTCAGCTGCTCCTCCAATGGGATGAATGTTTAATGTAATGAGACTATTCTTTTTCTAAGACTCAGAACAACAAATATGACAGAAAAAGGTAAAATTGATCAAAAATTTACATTTAATTACTTTAAAAAATATCCAGATAAAAAGTCAATCACTTATACACTTTTTGCCATCTACTTAATTTCCTTTTATTAATTTTTCTAAGAATATTCCCAAAGGACCAGGTATTTAGACACTGATGATGTTTTTCATTTTTGATTATGGAAAACCTATAGGTTTTCTTTAGCCCTTTTACAACAAATTTTGTCCAAATAGATTTGTAATAAACAAGATAACATAGAAAAATAACATTTTTATCTTTTCACAAATTTGCATTTGTACAGTATTTTTTCTAAAATACTAAACAAAAATATAATTTTCCACTAACTAATTTTAGGGGCTGTTTTAAAAGAAAAAAAAAAAAGTGGTTATCTTTGTGAAATAAAATTTGAAAAAGATAGGAGTCTAAGCTTAATCTTCATATCTTTATATAATCTTTATATAAAGCACACATCTCCACCAAACTGAGAGCAAAGGAACTACCAAGGGCAGAAGACTTTCTGAGAGCAGAAATACAAACAGGAAATAACACTTATATTTTTACCCTGTCTTTTGGAAGGAGACACTACAGTTATAAACTCTGATTTCATTGTGTATTTATGGTAACAGATTTGTTGGGTTTGCACTTCTCACACCATTTTAAAAATCATTTCTTTAAATCTAGGTCAAACATAACAATAGTCTGAATTTTTCTATTAACATGCCAATGCATTTGTATAGCAGCTCCATAGCAATCCAGCTTGTTGTACCGAATCATACAAAAAGACTTTCATGCAATTCAATAGCTGTGGGGTGATGACCCAGGATGATTGCGCTAGTCCTGGGAAGGCCACCCCGTATTGGCATCTTAGAATCCCTAAAAATGCCTGACTTTTAGGCCTATGTATGACATTAAGCTTCTAGTATTTCACAGGTAGGAATGAAAAAGTCTGTCACTCCTGCATCTGCTCAAACATTTCTTACTCAATAATTAATTAATATTATTCTGATATCAAGATACAACATGCTTTGTGTAAAATTTTCCTTCCAAAATTCTCAATTAACAAGCTAAAGGAAGCCATGTTTCCCAAATAGATTATTCTTCTAACTTCAAAGCTAAGAGATCCATCTTGACCCAAAGACCACTGAAATCAATGTCACAAATCTTGCTGAGTACAGGGAATATTGTGCAAAGCTTCCCTAGACAGCATGCCTTAAATGCTTCTGGCTCTTTTACCATCCTTGTAGAAAAATGTGAAGATGGATGGGGTACCAAGCTGATGTGCCAGCCCTGTTATAAATGCAGCTGTAAAGTCATAAGAGTGGTTGTTAGACAATCCATTTTCATCCTTAAAAGACTGTTAAGGCAAAGAAAAGCAAAAGAAGCCCCCCAACTTTTAGACCAAAGACCAGGTGGAAGTATGAAATGAATTCTTTAAAAAAATCTCTGAATTACGGCAATCTGAGTATTCTGTTTATGTATTAATGCATTAGCATTACATGCTGGGTACAAAACAATAATTCTGATAATTATACAGAGACACCTGAAGACAATTTTTTTTAACACTTAAACCAGGAAGAAGGCAGAGTTATTGTAAATACACTTAAATCAGAGCATCTGTAAAAAGTTAGGAATGTCACACGTAATGCTTGTCTTTTCAGTGAAAACGCTTTTCAAAATATTTAAGCTAAAATTCAATCATGATATTAAATACATGCTAAGGAATGAGAATATAAACAGCTAATAGATTAAGAGTGGAAAGAAATAGTGCACAAAGTTCACATCAATAAAAACAAGAAAATAATTAAAGAAATGTTTAAACATAAACTCCTGCATCTATGCAACTAAGGAAAATCAAGCCAGTCATTGCTGAATTCCTTTTAGTATTAAATAGTGTGCAATTAGGAAAGAAACAAATAGATGAAGAAATTACATTTTAATGACTTTCTGTATTAATAAATAATATATATGACAGTCTGAGTAACTATGGAGCTCAGACACATGGGAAAATGAAAGGCAATGATAGGAATGAAGCTGTGATGCCCTCATTACCAGCAGTGATTTTGCATATTGTCATGAGTGTGTGGGAAAGCTATACATTCATTTTCTTAAGTAGAACATTTAAAAAAATGTGACAGTGATTTTGTTTTAAAGTCAAGTGCAACAAGAAAGATTGAAAATTCTTTCTGAACTTTCTTCCCTAGTAAGTGAAGCCTTATACATTTTCAGCAGAGGAACACAAGATTCCAGGACCTCATAGAAGGGAGTTTTTCATAGTGCCTTACTTCAGGCACCACAGTTCAGCATTTACATTAGCATGAAAGACTTCCTATATTCCCTGTGTAATTAATGGAGATAGATGGGCTCCTGCAAAGGGTAATTCAGAGCAGGAACCTAACCAAGGTGACCTGAATTGCTCTCCATGGGAGCACCTCTCTCTGACTACAGAGGAAGTTCAGGCCATTTCCCAGTCAGCTTCTCTGGATCATTAAGGTGCCTCAAGTGAAAATCCTTGAAAACCTCCCCACGCCCACCCCAGATGACCAGACACTGGGCTAGAGGACTCAGAGCAGCATAATGCACCTGCTGGCAAATACTAAAACAAGAGCCAGAGGGAGAGGCTGGAAGGGGATTGGAGCTAAACTTCCTACAGATTACCAAGTGAATTCCCAACCTAGATTCTGTTTTCTTTGGGTTTTATCTTTTTCTAGGAAAAAACAAACCAGAGAGATTATTTGAGGGCTGCCTCCTGTTTTAAGGGGACAAGGGGAGAGGGACTGTGTTGAAAGACACATGCTATATATAGGGATGCCTGGAATTCCTGCAGATGAGTGGTGTCTGGGGGCTCATTGTGTTGTCAGTTTACTGCAAACCATCTGTGAAAGAGAGGTTCCTAGAAGAAATTTTTCCTTGAGGGCCTAAATTAAATCTATTTCCCAGACAAAGGTTTCAGAGATAGTAGAATGTATTTCTGTGTCCATTTAAAGCCCATGTTTCTCTTGTAACCAAGACTGAGGACATATAATTTGCTAAACAAACTTAGATAGGTGAATTCTCTGAAACTGTTAACAGCTCCTGTAGCTATCTTTGCACTGTGTTTAACTTAGAGTATCTTTAAATGTAAGTGAAGACAACCTAAAAGGACCTGGGGATTTTGTTCCCTGGGAAGTATTTAGAACTTACTTGCCAAGTGCTGCAATCAGCAGCATTTTTTTGCTCCTATATTGCTATGAAACACAGGCATAAACCAACTCTGCCAGGGATGATGGAGCATTCTCTAGAGAAGGCATAAAATAGAAAAATCTGCTCAAATCTCACCCACCATTCCCTTGCAGTTCAGATGCAGAAGCTCCCTGGAGCACTGTAGGCCACTTCCATACTGCTAGTTCAGCAGCAGTGCCAAGTTCAAATCCAGCTTTGCCAGCTAAGCAGCTTGAGACAGTTACATCTGCATTACCTTGGCCCATCTCTGGCTCATTAGCTGTGCCCCCTCTGTGCTTCACTTGGAGTAACTTGACCTCTCCTGCTATCATCCTATAGTCCATGTCCTCTATCTGCCTGACAGGCTATCCTAGCAGATATATGGTCCAGTCTGACTTGTCCCAGGAGCCTTTTCTGCTGCATCCTATTAGCATGCACGCAAAATCTGCTGCTTAGGAAGCCTGATATTTGCAGAAATGTGGAGCATGTCCATGACAGTCATTTTAAGCACCTGATTGTTTCTCTGCTTTGGATCACACACTGGGAGTTGCAAGTCTCTTTGCTTTTTCTCTGTTTTGCCATCAACAACCACTGCAGTGGCCCTGAGAGAAAGATATTCTGCTTAACCAGTGGCAGGCCTTTCAGGAAATTTCCCCATATGAACAGATTGTAGCTGGATCCCTTCTCTCAGAAGGGACCAGGCTCTGCAGCCTGATTTACCGTTCATCACTGGCAAGGCACCAGCTTTGGAAGAAAAAAGCACTGTCAGTGTCAGAGAAACAGAAGGAGGCAATCAGTAATGCGCTCTTCCTACACAGGAATGTCGACTGCATTGTCATTTGTTCAGTGTGGCCTGAGGGTGGCTGCATCCCTGAGAAATCTTCTTTGAAAAGAGTGCACTGTAGTAATTCAAAATGATCCTGACCATTTGGCAGCTTTGTGGGCACTCACTAGAAATCTCTTCTCACTGACAGATTCAGTGAAATCTCCTGATCTCCATTCTTGATCCATGGAAAAAGTCTGACTTGAAGGCTCAGAAGGACACAGGTTTTTGAGTACCATCTCCAGAACAGTATTTCAGCATGAATCTCCTACCCAACCCTCCTGCACCAACCTTGGGGCACAAAGTAGATGTTGTCTTCAAGACCTGACTCTCGGGCTCCAGCCCTATTATGTTTCTCTCACCAATGACATCTTTTGAGGATCAAGGTCTTCTTTGATGTCTCAACAAATAAAGACTGCTGGAACATATCTAGGGTGAGATAAGTTGGGCTCTTAAGGTACGATTCCTGTGTCTTTAACTCTGGAAGACCTGTGTCTTCCCCATCTTGATCCTGACCATCCCTGGGAAGATGTTTTTTTTCCTTACCCTCAAGATTTTTAGCAACTGTGATTTCTTTAGTGCCCAATAAAGCTGTCCAGTTCCTGTAAAGCTTGAGTGGTCCCTGGCAAACAAAAACTCTCTAAAGGTGGCAGAAGCTGAATTAACTGAGCAGAGGAGGAGATGCAAAGACAGTGGCATTTAGCAGGACTGCAGGACTGGAGGGATTCGTTTGGAGGAGAAAACTGGCAAGGTACCAGTCACATCTGTACTACTGCTGAGGAGGAGATGACTGAGAAATCTGAGAAATCTTTGTTTCTTCAGAAATAAAGAACCTCCCAAGGGGAGCAGCTTCTCCACGCTAGAGTGAAAGAGTTAACACAAAATATGACTTCATATTTAAGCTAATGTCATTACATATTTATGCCAATAAGTTCCTTTCCTGGCTGTCACCTTAAGAGGCCTACTTGTAACTTCAGTTTTGAAATGTCAGAGTAAAACATTCCTTCACTGTGACTGTCTATTGACTAAGGTGATCATTCTTTAGGATGACACATCTTTAGCTTACTTATTAAAATATAAAGCTGATTAAAACATATCTGTTAAAATAAAAGCCCCTTATAGCAGAGAACTGCCTACCTTTTATTTCTTCTCCTCTGTTGTTTTTCTCTGCATTTTACCCAATGCAAATGAGACAGAATAATTATATATAATTGTGGTAGGCTAGCCTTTGCAAAGAGCCAAATACACACCCAGCTGCTCACTCACTCCTCCTTCACAGGGGGAGCAGTGGGAGAAAAAAGGATAGGAAAGCTCACAGGCCAAGATAAAGATAGGAATATCACTTACCAATTACCTTCCTGGGCAAAACAGACTCAATACGTGGAAAATTCATTTAATTTTTTGCCAATTTCAATTAGGCTCATTGTGGAGCCAGATGTTGCTGTGCCTGTCACTGGGCAGCCCATAACCTCCTCCCACAGAGGTCATCCTGTAGTCCCTCTTGTACCAAAACCTTGCCATGTAACACCATAAAACCCATACAATATTACTAAAATAATTAACACCACAACTTGCATATTAAGTTGAACGCAATCAGTTTTGATATACCTGCCTAGAGTTTAATTGGGATCATCTGCTGATCTAAGATTATCTTTATTTGGTCCCTCTGCTATCTTTTAGTTTGCATCACAGACTGGTCTCAATGCACACAGACTGGATTTCTTTTGGATGAAGGAATTTGGAGGAACTGGAATGTGGTCTTTAGCAGCAAAACAAACACATGCCATCTGAAAGAGGGAATTCAGTCTATGCTAACAGTCCAGAGCTGGTCTTAAGTAAAAATGTCCTGAAATAAGAATAGTGCAGGAACCAGATCCCCAGCATCAGCTTTCTTGCCCTTCACTTCTATTCTTACTAGCTTATAGTATTTGAAAATATAAGTATAGCCAATTTTGTATACTAAATTGAATTATTTTATTTAAATTCAGTTCTTTTTTTTCTTTTTTCTTTTTTTTTTTTTATTAGCTTTTCCATTATCACAGTATTTTCAGGCAGTTATTGCCCTCTCTCACCTACATAAAGTAAACAGGCTTTATAAATTTTCTCAAGAGTCATGTTGGACAAAATTTAAACAGGTCCCTCCTCCTTTGTTTATTATACATGTGATTGTCACCCCTGTGTCCACCAGATATATACATTGGAGGTTAGAAAATGGAGGTACTGGGGAATCTGTAATACAGCTTAAATGATGTTTCCTAGTCCATAGGACAGAGACAGACACTGCTAAGGAAGGAAATTGCCTTCTGCTCTAGAAATGCACCAAAACTCCCTACACACATTTCCCTCAAACTCTATCATAATGTAACTTTTAGGGAGTGATGTATCAATGTTCTCATTGTGCTCCGCATGTCTGTACAAGAGGCATCCACAGTCCATGGAAGAGACTAAATTACTTTGCTGAGTAGATGAATGTTTATAACACAATAGCACCTGGAGGTCTCAATTAATTATATCTATTGTTATGAACTGTACGAATTCACTTTAGAACACGGTTCTTATCCTAAATACCTTAAAGGAAGATTCTGAAGAATCTTTTATCATGTTTTACTTTCTCTTCTACACAAGCTGCAAGGACAGAGGTAAGCCAAAACTAAAAAACTAAATTTTGAAAATCTGACTCTGTGCCTTCCCTAATAAAAAAAAAAAAAAAAAAGAAATAAAAGAAAAAGGAGAAGAATATAAAAGAAAAGAAAATAGAAAAAAAGAGAGAAAAATTATCGATTTTGCCAGCAATGCTTTTAATTCTGTTTTCCAATACTAATACTGTAGTCATCAATTCAGACAGGGCATCTCACAATCAGAAAAATGTTTTGAATACTTTGTAGAAAGAGATTCTTTCCTGAGAAGGCTTTTCAAAGGCTTTTTCATTTGAAACACTCTTTAGATTTCACTACAAAAAGAAATTTATGTTGCAGAAGTATGTTAATGAATTTCAAACATACATCATCACTGGAAAAAACTGTTTAGCAATGTCAAAAAAAGGATGGGAACTAGATGTAAGTTACAGAAAAGATCTTAATTTTTTTTGTATAGTGACAAGTTTTGTTCAAAGGATACCTAGAAACCCCTGAAAGCGCTGCTGCTGCAGTCAGAGAAGCAAGCAAACCAACTGAAACCAAAATAAGTTGCCTACAGGAAAAAAAAAATGAAGTAGATAAATGCATAATGAAATATATGGCAAGAACTACCTGACTATCTAAAGATGAAGAAAGATTAACAGCTGCAGATTCTGACAAATCTAGTCAAAACAAATTCAAACTGTCAATGTCTGTAATGGACTCATTGTAAGCCCTGAATAAAACTTTTAATTTTACCAGCTTCTGTTTCATGTTTAAAGTTTTTTTTATAAAACCTGGTGTATTCTGTACACTTCCCCCACACTAAATCAGTAACCTGCTCTCCCTGCAGCCCTTGCTGTAAGCTTACTCCTCTGCCAGGGTTTTGGCAATCCAGGGCTTCCAGAGAGGCCAAGAGCCTTTCGCAAGCAGTGCAATGGGAGGATGGATCACTTTCAGCACAGCTCATGGTGGCTGCTGGTGCCACCAGGAAATCTTGTGAGTGATGAGCAATTTTCCAGTTCTCAGTGTACAGGATTTTCCTCACAGTTGAGAGATTTTCTCTGGGTGGTGGTTCTCAGGCTGAAAACAGAAAAATGGTTCAACCTTTTGTTGGGAAGTGATGCAAGAAAGACGTTTCACATTTTAAAGCACCTTAGTTTTAGATAAAAGCAAATGAAAGGGAAAACAGTCACCTGTGTCTACTGTATTGTATAGAACACCATTTTCAGAGAAACTTCTTAAAGATTGCACCATTCCTATGAGAAATTTGACTCCAAGACTAAAAAAAATTCTAATTTTAAAAGGTGCTTTATGTCTTACTAAGACAGTCAGGCTTTCCTGGCCTATGGTTTTGAGGAACATAGTGCTTAGTGATTTCCACTAGTCTCCACCCCTGCAGTCTCCCATTTAGACTTATTATGTAGGCAAAAGTTGAAAAAAAAATACTTGTCCTCTCTTTGCAGACAGCTTCTCTTTAAATGTATAATTAAAGCTTTTTTTCCTTTGGGTTTTTTGTTTTGGTTTGGTTTGGTTTTTTGGTTTTGTTTTTTAAACAAAGGGGCTACAGTCACCTTATCTGCTCCCTTTTCTCTCATAGCAAACATTTTGCCTTTTCTAAGTCAAAACATAAAACAGGGGCATCTGTTAAAGAGAGGTCCTATAATTTCCCACTTGTATGGGTGATTTATACCTAGATCTGTACATTCAAAGCAGTTGGTGAGATTCAGTGAGCTTAAGTGCAAAAACAGAAGCCCAGAACAGTAAGTTTTTCACACACACACACACATGCACACGCACACACGCACACACATACTCACACAAATTGCTGAAAATCAGTAAAGAAGGTTGAATGTCATGTAGAAAATTTGCAGGAAATATGAATATGAGAATCTGAGAAGAGTCATTAGTGCACTCCACACATTAATTACTCCACCAGGTAACTCAATACAATACAGTTGATTTCAGAGTTACGACAGCTGCAGAGTCAGCCCTGCAGGTTGGCTTACCAACTGAGGGCAAATGATAACCTTCTCAGAAATGTAATAATGCTTTTGGGCAGTTATACTAATCATCAAGGGAACATGGGCCTTCTCTCCTTTAGTTAAGAAAATGCAAGGCCTGGAAGCTTTCTGAAGCAAGGATATGGCAGAGTGAGCAGCAGAACTTGTGCAAGGGAAAGCCACGGCATTCGTATTTTACATTAGCTTGCAGTAGCAAACCAGCTGTCAGTCAGTGTGCAAAGGTTTGAGCACACTGCTCAGAATTGTATCTCTGTGCTATCCACTACATTTGACAGCAATGTGTCCAAGATCTTTGCTGTTTTGGGTGTAAGTGGAAGCACAGTGATGGACAAATGGGACTAGGACAGCATGTAAATGGCATATTAGAGTTTTGTTCTGATGTACTTATTCGTCTTCTATCTTTTGCACAGTACTGGAAACAAGCAAGGCAGTGATACATACCAGGGTATCAGAGCAGCACAGGAACAGAATTTACTGCAGGTTATAGATTTATGATTGTGGAAAGGCAGAAGAATAAATGTGCATCACTCACACAATTGACAGAGGAGAAATACAGGCCTTAGCCAAAACTTGAAGGCAAGGCCAAGTAGGTCAGTCAGTATAGCATAATATGAGCGCAGAATATGCTGATGTTTTCTGGATTAATCAGAAGTGGAAGATGCCTTTTGACTATCAAATACTACTAGGGCAACAAGAAAGAATTCAGATGGAAAAAATAAAAAGCAAAATTGAGTTATGTTCTATTATCACTGTTTCTTTGTTTTGAACCTTTTCTTCTGCATCTTGTTTTTTTTTATGTTTCTTCCTTTGGGTACCATGACAAATAGACCATGTACTTCAAAATTCTTAAATTTTCTTATCTTTATATTTTATTTTGTCATCTAAAGTGAAGAAGAAGAATTAAGCATCACTAATGCATACAATTTTTCAATTATAAAAATAGACAAATTAGAAAATTGGCAAAACCACTGCTTCAGGTTAAAAACAAACAAACAAACAAATAAAAATATTCAGAAATACAAAACCGCTGAAGCTGGGAGAATTTACTTCGAGCTCACTGCTCTCTAGGTTCTGTAAGAAATCATCTTTCCAAAATCAATTAATCAGTTGTTCCTGGTGCCACACTGTTACTCTCATGTGGTTCTAAGTGATATTTCCTTACCAAAAAATGCCTCTACATCCCATCTAAGTTATCTGTGCATCCTCAAAGATGGATGAGACTGCATCCTATGGCACTGTTATATGGAATTTAAAGCTCTTATTGGTGAAATGTATAAACTATGATGTTTGCAGCTCTGACAGAGAATATAAACTGTATGAATAAAAAGGAAAATTAACTAAAGGCTACTAAAAACCTGTAACAAATAAGTTGCATCACATTCTCTTCCATCTTGTTTTGAAAATGTGACCAGAAAGCAGAATGCATAAGGCACTGGTCATTCAAGTCTGGATTTGAGTGTTCAAGAACATTTTCTTTGAGGAAAAGAAATGTCAGCATTTTGCACACACTTTTGGGATGTGTGCATCATTATCTACTTTTGTCCAATCTAATACCCAGGACCTGAAAAGCAGGTATGTGGTCTTCAACCCAATCTCCTAGAAAAACAAACCATACCAAACCTAACCAAGACAAAATAAAATGAACAGCTTTATCCTTTCTGAAAAAACAACAGCAGCCATCAAGACAGATTTTTCGCAAAATAATAAAAATACCAAAAATTTAAATAGGTCATATTGAAATTCTGGTATTTTTAAAGAATTTATTTCAGACTTATGGCAATAGATTCTAGGTTAGCTTTGGAAAGGTCTGAGCATCTGACTGAGTCTGCCTGAGTAACTACAAGGAGAGAAATTATCAGGAGCACACACACTTGAAAGTACCATGCAGATGACCATGCATGTGATGAGTTAATTGCTACTGGTTAACCAGATTGTAATCTTTGACATAAGCACTTGTCACTTTTCCTGAATGGTGAGGGTCAACAAGTATAAAAAATTAATATCTCCTGAAACTCGTGCCATCATCAGTGGCAGCTGCAGGGTATGTAAAATATTGATTATCAGAAAGAAAGTTTCCTATACATGTTTTGTATAGATGCAGCTAACAATTCAATGAAGCAGACACAAAATGCCAGGTTTTACCAAATGTTTAGTGAGAGTTAGAAAATTTTTAGGGCAACCATTGTCATAATTATTTTAACTAATTAAAATATTGTTAGCTACATTACAATATTTTAGAGTACCCCATGAATTGCTGGCATTCTAGTAGAAATAAGTAGTTATATACCAGATGATACTCCTGCTACCTGATGTGGCACTTGGAGTTAACAACATGCCACCAGATCACATGGGATGAAAGCATACAGGTGTGGTTTTGACAGCTTTGGTTGCAAAACTCAAGATGGGCTGTACACACACTTTTTCTCTACTCAAAGACATTGGTGAAACTCAGAGGTTTAGAAAACAGTTTTGTTTTGCTTTCTGTAGTTGTGAAGGCAGCAATCTCAATCCAATTCCGCTGGTGAAATTATTATAAAAACCCAACAACAACAAACTAAAAGACTTGGCTCTGCAAAGAAAATCATCCACTTTGTTAAAACTGAATTTCCAAATGTTCTGAGTTTATTGCTTCTCTATTTCTCTTACAGAGGGATGAATGAAACACACAAGTACTGATGATTGGCTGGACTTGTTTGCAACAGCTGCAGGAGGAGTTGCCAAATCTGGTTTCATATAAGATAGCCTAAGTGCCTGATAAGCATTAAAATTCATTTCCATTCTTTAGCACGCATAAAAGTACACTCTTGCTGAAAAAAAATATGACAAAATGCTTAAATGCTGTAAGCTTTTCTTGGTCACTGTTTCATGCTGAAGCAAGAGCTTAATCGGTGAATGTCACCTCCTTTGTGGCTCCTTTGACCTTATTGTCAGATTTTTTCCACAAACAATTGTTAACATTTTTTCTCATAATATGGTCTTAGAATCCTTCAAAAGCTCAGTAGCAAATGTATCTAAAGCTGCACGGTAGTGGAATAATAACTTATTTTGAAACCAATCTTCAGTAGAAATCCCTCTCAGAATTAAAACTGAAAAAATAAAAAGAAAACCCACCTCAAGCTAAATGCTCTGATAAGAGGAGGATTGAACCACAGCTGTTATTTCCATGTTTTATTCACTATTGCTTTTCTCCCTCCAGCCGGCTGCTCTTTCTTTAGCATAGAAACATCTACTATTGAAAGATGGCCATTTCTGTGTTCGAAACCAAGGGCCAAACAGCAGCACATAACACTTTGGCGGGAAGCCCATGAGCTGCAGTCTATTAAAACATACAAGCTAGACCCATTGTTCTTTGTTCTTGCTCTACAAAAAGGAAGGAATTGTATCACACAGCCTTCTCCCACCTATGTGCCAAAACACTCCGCTGTTCTTTTCCCCCATGCTTCAGAGTAGACAGTGTTCTGGGGTCATTCAGAGCAAGCAGACTTGTCAGGTGGGAAAGTGGTCTGAGAACCCTTCAAACCCTATTCTCATTCTTCTGCTGCATTTTTTCATTGTTGAGCTGAACGCTTCTCAGTGCTGTATGAAGAATTGTGTTGAATCTTTTTTCACTAGAGAGCAGGCTGGATTTTCCTTTGAGCATGATGTATGTATACACCTACACCTACCCACATGTATGATATCAGGGAAGATAAAATCAAAGAAAAGTGCTCTGCACTTAAAGTAGAAGTTAAGCTGCAAAGGCCTTATTTCTCACTAATGCCTTTGCAGCCCCCTTAGAAAGAAAAATCCTTACTGTATAAAATTTCTTTCTTCTACAGGAAAGAAATCTATTGTGGTGGTTGAGTAGCCTGGTTAACTATTTGGGTGCCTTAGGTCTTCAGTTAGGCAGTCCAGGCATAAGGTTTGGGTGTTTTGGATGAGAGAAGGGCTGGGCATAACCTGCTGCTCTGTGGGTTGCTGTCATGAGAGGCAGAAGTCAAAACCTTTGTGTCTGACCTTCTGAGAAGAGCTACATATTTCCTATACTCTCAGCTCCCTGCTTGGGTACACTGAAGTCATTCTGTTTTCCACTTCTATCTGCTCAGATGCCATTAATTCAGAGATAATTCTGGTTTTCCTATTAAACACCAGCTCCCTGGATACCTCCATAAGTGTTGTACTGCTGTTGCTAGGGAGATAATCCATTTCTGCTGATTAGTCACCCTCTGCTGTCATAAGTGACTTTGGAGCTAAATAGTCCACCTGGACACAGGACTGGGGTCACAAGGACTGGGACCTCCTGGCAGAGCAAGTGAAAATCAAGAAAAATAACACTGCCCATAAAACTATTTTTTTTTTCCAGAAAGATGGTGAATTCTTTGGGAAAATCAGTGTAGAAATTGAAAAAAAAAAAAAATTTTTAAAGAGTGTCTGAGTCATTCAATAACTTTTTAAACTAAATTTAACCTTTACTGGCATTTGAAAGCACTAAGGCAATGAATTATTTTTTTGGATGGGTAGAATCCTTTCTATGCAACAAATAATTATTCTGACTGATTTTGTATCAAGACACTTGCAAAATAAATTCCTAGTTTTATTTTAAAATCTTTTCAGTTTTGAATGAGTCATTCAGTGCCTACACATAAGGGAGTCTTGCAGTTTAAATAATATTTAAGACTTGAAATGAAACCATGTTTTATGTCTGAATAGTGAACTATAATTACCTCAGTTCATAACTGTCAAGAAAGAAAAGGCAAAAGGCACAGGCAAGGCAGGAAGGAAAAGGAAAAGGAAAAGGAAAAGGAAAAGGAAAAGGAAAAGGAAAAGGAAAAGGAAAAGGAAAAGG
>LTAT01000004.1:87814677-87837686 GCA_003286495.1 Chlorodrepanis virens | reverse complement strand
AAGAAAAGAAAAGAAAAGGAAAGAAAAGAAAAGAAAAGAAAGAAAAGAAGAAAAGAAAAGAAAAGGAGACTTTTTTCAACTATACAGAATATACTATTCACTCTTTATTTCTAAATCTACAGACTGACTCCCAGAACTAAACAGGAAATCCAGAATTCAGGAATGACAAGACAAGAGAGGATGGAAGCACATTCTGCTTCCCACAAGCAACACCATTTATGCTTTTATGAACTCATTTAACAAGTTTAGCTATAGGGTAAATGCTGCTCTCTATGTTAGACAGCATGTCTGGATCTCTGCTTCATTTAGACAGACTAAATGAGGCGACCTGAAACCAAGAAATTTTTCTCCAGACCAGATAACTTAATTTCAATAACCTGACAGAAATGTTTTTATACAGTTTAATGATTCACAATAATCCAAATGCACATCATGAAAAGAAGGTAAGTAGAAACGAGAAAAATCTCAGGGCATAGTAATTATTTTTGTCAATTGTGAAGTATTGTCCTGTTACCTTCTTTGTAATTCTAGGAATGAATGAGCTCAAGTCCATTTTACAAACTAAAAAATGAGTGTTTATTTATTTTATTATTTGTAATCTCATCAAAACTTTCTGCTCTCCTTGCTCTCCTAAAACAAAGGGCAGCATAATATAACATTCACTGTAGAAAGGCTGTTATATTAAGTAAAATTTTGTTCTGCTAGGTGCAGGACAGGATCCTTCACAGTAGTGAGAATATTGCCCAAAGATTGTGAAACTGATGTATTTTATCCATAGTTTTGGTATTATAGGAAAAGATTGCAGCAATCAGCATTTACCCAGCAAGTAAGGTTTAACATATGTGGCATTGCTTTTAAGATATTTCACACTCCCTGGAAAACAATATTCATATCACTTTCCTGTCTCTATTGATCTGAGGTTAAACTCCATTAACAGTAATAGGAATAGCTACAGAAATATCTGATATTCTGCTTAATTCGGTGTCCTTGCATTGACATTTAATCTTAGTCAGACAAATGGGATAAGGAAAAATTTCATCTGGAAGACACTTGTGACAATTGCTCCTCAATGAGATTAAAGCAAAGCAGATGACACTATTTTTTTTCCCAGCAAAGCATGATGACGTTTTTTGATAATCCATTTTACCACATAATACAGTCAGCAAAAGGTTCCCTTTTCACAAACAAGTGTATGATTAGAAAGACTTAATTTTTTAATCTCCTTCCACTGTTTCTATATAGACTGACAGAAAGAAGCATATTTGATCATTTTTTTAAACAAAATAATAATTAAGGAAGAGGGGAAATGCATCTATATTTTTTATGCCTAGTCTGAGAAATCCAGTTAGATAAGTCAGCATTTAAAGCTTAGGAAAGCTTGCATGTGAGACATCAAGAATATATTTCCTGAGAGACATGTCAGGTAACAGTAATGATTGTACAGTTTCTACAGGGTGGGGAGAAATTGTGAAAAGACAACACGTCAGTAAGCATGACAAATCTTAGGAGGTCTGTGTAGTAGTGTTACACTGCAACCAAGAAGAGGTTAAAATCCCATTAAATACAAACAATAGAGCCTTATTGCCTGCCACAAATTCTAGTCCTGTTAAGAAGATGCTGGAATTGTTTCTTAGCTGTTTGATTTTATCCGCTGTTTCAAAATACATGTGTATAACAGGCTGGTAGAATGATTTACTTTATTTCTCTGTGTTTTTCTAGAACAGGACAAATATAAAGGAATTAGTTGAAGGAAAAGAAAGAGATGTCTGCTATGTAAGTCCTAAAGGATATTTTTTTCTGATCAAGAAAAAACAAAGAATGAGAAATACTGGTGGGGGGAGATGTGTTTAATTTCTGTTTCCTCAGCTTGAATCACTGTGCATTTTCAATGCTGTTAGGAGGTCCATCAATGTGACACTGGAGTTTGGTGTAATGAGTAAAATGTTCCAGTGCTGTCTCCATGAGTGACCTCTGTTATCACCTTGGGCAAGGTCCCACCTCCCATCATTTATTTGGCCGATTAATAAACCATACGGGCCAGGGACTGTCTCTTATTCTGTGTGCCTACATTGAGGGGGCCCTGTCTCTGTGGCAGGAAATATATATTACTGGAATACAAATGTCAGTGATTCAATAAAAAAAAAAGTTGAATTAGCAAAGGGAAAAACTTACCTGACATGACCATGAACAGATTATCGAAAGGTTTATTTGCAAGAAAGGCACTTTTCATCAGGCTATCCAGGTAGAAAGTTTGGATCAAATTTAGTGCATAGTAACAGCCAATTATTGAAAAGAAGAAACTATACTGAATTTTTTAAGTACTGTGAGCATTTAATTTCCGGGGAAACATCTCAGGAAAATTTGTGTGTCACTCACAGGTCAAGGAGGAATTAACCCTTTTCACTAGCTTTTAAATTCACAATGGACATGGGAGGTCCCAATTAAAATATATATATTTCTAGTCTAAATTTACAGAAACCAAAACCCTTGTCTTGTGTGAAGTAACTGGAGGTACCTCCCTTAAGGGCATTAGGAAGAATGCTTGTCGATTTCTATATGTGCTCTTATTTAAAAAGGACAAGAATAAAATGAGAAGTAATTTTTATGGAAAAAAAAGTATTGCTTATCAACATATCATTCATATTTGTTGATTATCAAAAAGTCAATATATCAATTTTTTTGGGGTTTTTTTTACTATTTTTAAGCCGGGAAACTAGGAAATCCAAACAAAATTTTTCTCTAATATTTTCAAACAAATGAAAAAAAAAAAGAATATTTGAATTTGTGATAAGTTTTAATTACAAATTAAAGACTTACAGTTGGGTGATTTCTGCTATTTTAATGGAAATAATACATGTTTATGCATTTTTACATGCTTTGTAAAATAGTGGTGGCAGCAACTTTTATTGACTTCACTTTTTGTTTTAAAATTACCTGTATTCGAAGTTTTCCTCCAATCACCCTAACTTATTTAATTTTGGTTCATATAATAGAAAGATGTTGGATTAATTTTTGATGAAACTGTACTTGGAGCATGTTCACTTCTGCTAGTAACCTATCCATGGAACCAGACTAGAGCAATTCCAAATTGCTCTAAAAGTGCCAAAGCATGCATGGCATGGACATGGTGCTCTCAGCACTGGCTCTTTTCTGGTCCTAGTGGGTAACAGGATTTGTCACTGTAAACATAGGCATAGATCATCATGACAAATTAAAAAAAAACCTAAACCATGAGATTTTAATATTGTTGACACAGTTCTAGATACCCGCAGGAGGGCTGCTGCAGAAAACTATGGAACATGAAGATCTACTACCATATGTAGTGCTAAATACAAGTGCAATAGTGCTACAATTACAATAGCATACTAGCAGTAATAACTTCAACAAAATATTTGCAATCACAGTACTAAAAAACAAAGTAAAATTGAAATAATTAATCCCTGAATAGATTTTGACTTTCTGTGACATTTTCATAAACACAAAGTGAAATGAAGACTGTAGTGATTTAGAGTGTCTACCACAGTTCTTTTTTATCCTCTAAACCTATAAATAGTTTATGAAAGATTTTCAGCTCTTAATTCATAGTCCTTAATGAAGTTGTAATTTTGGGTTTCGATTCACAACACGAAAGATGAATAAAAAATTAGAAGTTTTTTCTACTATACATCAGTAGGAGTGTGTGGCTGGCTAATTCAATTCAAAGACTTTAACCTACTGGTACTGTCTCTGCTAGACTGTGGGAGGAAACCTATCAAGCACAAAATTGTAGCTTCAAACACATTGCTAAAATAGTAGAAACTGTAGGATGGGTGCCAAACTGAAACTGAATGTTTGCTCTTATCCCAAGAAAGTAGTCAGCTGAGCATCTTTGAGACTCCCCTTTCCATGTTTCAATGGATGAAAATAATCTCCTTTTAAAATGCCAATAGTCTAACTCTTCCCTGTCTTCAGTTTTATTAATACTTTATATCTCTGCAAAGTGAACAGGACACTTAAACTTCTCATGACCCATTTTTGCTGCTCTAGCAGTGCAAAAATGCCATAAAGATTCCCCTTTTTCCAGTATAGTATAGAAGTTTTGGTGTTCTCCAATCCATTCATTTGAAAGTTTCCTGTTCTTATCAATAGTTTAAGTTTGTAAAACCTTTAAACATTATGGACCTGCCCTCATATTTTAAGGGGTGTCTGAGTTACATAATCTATTATGTTGCTTGGGACTTTGAGTCTCTCTCCTGTTCCCAGCCATGCATATGAAAGTAGCAGGGAGCAAGAGACTGTAAAACAATACATATTCTACCTGTTAGACAAAGTCCCTGTTTGAAGGGGCACAAATAGCTGACATAATGCCTGTCAATGCATGACATCAGGCTAGACTATGTTATCGAGATACATCATTTCTAATGTCGATAATCCTGCACCATCACAGCAAAAGCTGTGTGAAATCCCTTAGCAGTTGTCTGTAATTAGCTAAAAGGTACAGGTGAATACACAGAAGAATAACTACTTGTTATTTTTCAACATCTGGTAATTAAGTGGAGAAAAGTGGTGGTTTCTTGTGGGAAAATATTTTACCCATTAATCTTAACCACAATAATGTGGTCACGACATTTGGAACAAGTTGCAGAAAGGATAAAAAGAACTGGCAGCATTGTATTTCACACACCAATATCTAATCTGCATTTATTTTTCTGCATCATGTTCTTCATAGCATCATGATGGCTTTCACAAATGCAGAGAATAGGGTTACAAAGAAAGAACGCATTGCAATGATATGCGGTAAAAGCATACTCAGACTGTAAGAGAGGGAAAATGAACTGGCACTCATAATCATATTAGGATTCCCATGAGAAATTTCACTCTTCCATTTTTTTTGTTTGTTTCAGCTGTGCCCCATTTTACTTAGAATTCAAACTCTTAGCCCTAAAGAGTTCTCATATGATTTTATTTTTCATCTAAAAAGAAATTATAGGAAAATAAATACAGTATATATGTGTGTAGACTGGCTTTTACTGCTATAACAGGCAGTTAGGTGGTAAAAGACTGAAATTAAAGAGTTGCATCAGCATGACGCTGACATAATATAGAGGAAATCAGTCCCATTCTGGACTCATTTTAATGCACAATATGAAAAAGAGAGACAAGAATAAAGTTATGTTTATGGCTTTCTTGTATAACCAGCACCTCTTACTGCTTATAACTTCATCTGAACAAATGCAAATGATTTATTCAGATACAGTACCTACATCTTTTTAGCAAATTCTTTTACATTAATTTTATTTGAATGTAGACATCTGCTGAGAAATCATAAAGTATCAATTAAGCTTTCTCTATGTGTGATTTAACTGAAGTGTTTTCATCTTGGACATGACCATTGCCTAATTCAGGATCAATTTGTATGCAAACCAAACCAATTTTTAAGTATCTGGAATCAATCTCTTGAATATTGAAAGCTCCCTATACTTGAAATGTTGAAGTTACCCATTCAGTGAGCTAAATTCATGCTGTGAACTGAATAAGGCAGGAGTCTTGTGCAAAAATGCTGTGTGATTATGTAATTAATTCCAATACAGATGTTCAAAAGGAGGACTGGTAATCTTCATTCCAGTTTTTCCTTACCCTGAGCAGATGGCTTTACAATCTTACCTTTCATGTAGCAAAGCAGTCCTGCTGATTTAACACAATTGCCTAGGGGTTTTCATGTTTTGTTTTTTTTTTTTTTAATGAGCAAAATAATAACTAAAACATATACTGAAGTGTATGGATGCATATTGTCTTCCATACTGATTAACAAAAAGACTTATGCTGCAACAAATTAGAAAACTTAATTCCTCTATATTAATGTCCCTATATATTTTTTTTTTCTACTGCAAAATAATATCTCCTGTAACCTTTTTGATTTCCCAAGTGATATGTGCAGGCCTCTGTGACTTGAACTAAAGTACTTGCAGATCATGCCTTGATGATTTGGGATGGAAGAGGCAGTGGGGAGAGAGAGAGCTCAGCCCTGTGTGACAGAAGCGTGTCTTCCCCTAGCTCTTGCTCCCGTTGAAGTGTTCCCTCTATAAATAGGACAGACCCCTCTGACCTGGCCAGAAGCCATATTGTCCTAAGTACAGGGTTATCCTATGGGCAATATATCCTCTGGCTTTAGAGCCTATGCATTAAACCTGGCTTCACACAGAGCCAGACAGCATACAGCTGTCTGCTCTTGTCTGCACCCATAGGCACAAAATTCCTACACTTTCCTCTCCGCTGTGCGAATTATACCTGGCTGATGCTTTTCATAGCACTTTGTGACAGTAAAAGAAAACAGAGCTGAGCATTCACTCTAATGTTCAGAGAAGGAAAGTGCTGCAGTAATTATAAGCTTCTCTATTATTCTCTACAATTGCCTTTTGATTTTGTCTCCTTTTCCTTCACAGCTGAATTCCTGTCATGTTTTCCTTCTGCTCCTGTGTATCCCTACATCATGCCTTCTCAAACCTGACTCTCCTGCTTTCCCTTTATCTCTCTCTCTTCTCTTTTATTCCTAATAAATGTCCAATTATGCCTTTCAGAAGCTTATGACTTTGATCTTTGGAGCAAAGTTTCACAGAAACCTTTCTCTCCCAAGAAGATTTCAGTCTAATGAAGCAGGCACTGAGTGCCAGGAGGGAGTTATGCACTGAAAGAAAACATCTGTGGCTGCTTAGCTTGCAGGGCTCACTCTTCCTGTCCTTGCAACCCCCTTCTCATTCACATGGCCACATCCCAGGCAGCATTTTCAGAGGTATCATCAGCACTTTTGCTAGAAAGGGAACAAACATGTACAGTTGCAATATACAGACAATGCTGCAAAGATCTGAAGTTGTTTCTTTCAGTTTTTCTTTCTTTTGGCAGCATTTAGTCTTTACTGTTTTCTCCTGTGCAGGGTGAGCTGGTGGGAAGTTGCAGGAACATTCTTCTAGACAGACAGGACAATACTGAGAGAAAATCTTCCTGATCAGTCTGGCTGCTAATCTTCTGCTAACCTCTTGCCCTGACTGTGGGTAAGCAGGGGAAGAAGGAGATGAGTAATCTTTATGCTTAATTCCCAAAGCATTAAACTGCATGTTTTAAATTAAACAATTACTCAACAATGTGCCCAACTATATTTCTGCTGGTGAGAACTTGCTTAAGTTCCATGAATCTTAAGCTTGTGTTGATCTGAAAGAGCAGGTATTTTATTGAAATGGCATTTGAACCAGAATATTTTTCTGGTTGATCTATTATAACATCACATTTTGAAACAGATTAATATTCTACTGAGTGGTTTTAGCAGATTTTGCAAAGCTAGGCTGTGAGTGCTTCCTGTCAAGCTGCACAAAAACAAAGACTGGACCTTTTCCCACTGAGAATCACTCCTCCAAAACCAGCTTTTGGACGAGAAAAAAAAAATTATGTGACTCACATGTGTTTTGAGTTTCATCAAAATAAATCAGAAATTATCACAGTGTGCTGGAATATTTCCCACCTCATATCTGCATGCTCACTGCACTGGGATTATGATAATTGCATTCAGGAATGAAGAGGTGCTCCAACTTCCCCTGCATTTTCACACAAGCTGCTTGCTGGGATGATGAGTAGGTTCAGATCTGCTGCTCTTAGCAAGTAGCTGTGGTGAGCTGCTGGACAGCTTGCCCCTAGGCTGACATTTTGGGAGACACAACTTTCTGGGTGACCACTCCTATGCTTCTGAAGCAGGTCAGCAACATGCTGAGTTTGAGACTGAAGCACATTGTCAAACTTTATATACTTTCCCTCTGTCAAGAGAATAAAAGCACTTATTTAATGGATCATTCAGAGTTCAGAGACCATGCAAGGTGCCTCTTCCACATTTTCATCTGTAGAGTAAGCCTAGCTTCCGCAATAAATGTTGTGAAACATGCAAAATTGATGAACAAGTTTTTTGGGGTTTTTTCCCTCTCAAGAAAGTACATCTATTTTTAAACAAAATGTATATCTGCTGCTCCTAAGAGAATGAGTCTGGAGTTCTACTGGTTTACTGCTTTGTCTCCTAAAATAATTATGTGATAGGCCAAAAGTATTATAAAATTTTAGAAATTTTACTCACTCCATTTTTTTTCAAAGCCTTTGATACTCAGTCCCACTGAAACAAAATATACCTGATTCGTTAAGATGTTTGTTTCAAGTAAAAGCCCTTAAAAGCTCCCTTTTTAAACAGTCTTGCTTAAGCTTTTAAAATTAAGTAACTTTTTATATTTAGGAAATATTTTGTCTTTGAAAGTTCTCAAATAATATTGAAGTTGCTTAAAACAGAATTAAAGTTTTATTTCAAGCTGAAATTCTCATAAAATCACTAATATTTTCTTCTCCCAGCTGAGCTCTTCTCAAGAGTTTAGCTTGTAGAAAACTCAGATTAAATATGTTCAGCATTAGTTTATCTCCACTTTCCCTGAACTGTTAGGAATTCTAAAATGAAAATTAGTGGGAAAAGATCTCATTTTAAAGAAAATATTTAATCTGCAAGTTTTAATTTTAACTCTATCCCAGTAGATATCCAACAAATCCAAAAAATTAGATGACTGAGATTTATTTTTCCCCCAGGCCACAAGAATAAGCTTTGATTGTCATGCCTAAATTTTGTTAATTTTCATTTTGCTGTATTCCAGTGAATGGAAGAAATTGACCCTAATGGCATGGTTAAGTGTGTGTAAGAATATGTTTCTCTAAAGCATACATCACCTCAGTTCTTTGGGATAAAAGGCAGCAGCTCATAAGAAAGAATCATCCAGAAAATTGCTGTTGTTATGAATAAACATGAATATCCATTAAAATTTTATTTTCCATATTTATATTTTCCTCTATGATCTTTTACATGCATTAGAAAGTATATAAATGTACTTTTTATCAAAAAATTCTGTACAGAAATCCTGTAATCTCATTAAATGTGCTTTATTTTGCATGACTAAAGATTTGGACAGAGCAGAAAGGCCTTGTCCTAGTGATGTCAAAATATATGCTCACACTAATCCCACAGAAACTCCAGAGCTCGGGGCCTGTGCCTGCAGGGATACAATGGATACAGAGGATACAGTGGACTGCAAAGTGGTGGCAACCAGAAAAGCCTTAGAGCATCACAGGAGGTTGTATTAGAGCCAGCCAGAGACGCATCCAGCCTGCTATTCAAGGGGAAGTAGGACGTGGGAAACCCAGAATGGCACAGGATTATGTCCCTCTAGCAGGTAGCTAGGTACTAAAATGAACACTGACACAAAACTAAATATGTCATGTTACCACAAGGTTAATTTTATTATTAAAAAAAAAAAGAAAAAAATTTCTGATTCAAATGAATTATTTTTTTCCTTTTTTTTTTCATTCTAACCAATACTTCTTCAGTGATTTCCTAGATGTTTTTTATCATGCTTCTTTGTCTTGAGAAAGTGTAGAGAAAAAAAATGGTGAAATATCTAAGTAACTAAATAGTCATTGCTTAGTAATACTAAACTAAGATTCTCTGAATGAGCTCTGCATCTTCTAATTTGTTCCAGTTGAAATATATTTAATTTTTTAGTCATTTGTCCTTCTTACCAATAACTTATTATATAGAAAGTACAGCAATGTGGCCTTCTTAACTGGGCCACAAAATTTAGACACCACAAAATTTAGAAATTTAGAAGTCCAAAATTCTGGTGGAGTGTCTGTACATCAGTCTCATTCTGGATTTAAAAAAAGTAACAAATGTTACTCAAATGTAAATGTTTGTCCTTCTGCATCTTAAACTCAAAAGCAAAGAGGCATCAAAGTCTTCTGTGAATACAGCAAGCCTGGTAAAAATAGAAGCTGTATAAAAGCAGCCAAGGGTCTTACTAAGAGATTCAAGGAAGGAGAAGTAAAAGAGAATGTAGCATAATAGGATTAAGAGGGAAAAGCTGATTTCCAACAGAAATGTAAGAACTGAAATTCAGAATTAAAGGCTGTGATCATGGTTCACATGCGTTCAGTGTAAATTAGGAATAACATTTCTGAAGTTTCTGGCGTGGGATATTTCTAAGTGAAGAGAAGACCTAGTCATTGAAATTGCCAAACAACTGAAAGAGGTTGTTTTGGTTTTTTTTTTAATTATGCATATGAAACCATGACCAATAATATTTTAAGTAGCGTTATTGAGAGTTGAAGATATTTTATTAATTGTCTCTGTTGATTTCATTTTTTGTCAATTCATTCATTATTAATTCATTATTAATTGTCTCAGGAATGTACCATGTAAACTTGTGATTATAATGTGATGGGGATCGTGCCTATTATCACTATTCCTACCCTCTCTGCCTTGTTATTTAGTCCTTGAAGGAAGCTTTAGTCTGATTATCTGATACTTGGAACTGATTTTAGTGGCCACAAAATTAAAACAAGTTCTGTAATCAATGACATAACTTCAAGTGCAGCCATATTTTTCCCTCTCACTATGTTCTGAAAATAGGTGTACATAGAAGAACCTGCATTTTGCTTATTAGCTATGGGAGTTCCTTATTCCTGGGAGCAGAATAGAGGCACTTGGGACACGCACATTAACTTGAATAACATACTGAGTGTCTTCTGTATGAACTCAAGCACAACCTGGGGTGCAGTAGGGATAAGACTCCCTTAGGTGTCTCTTCTCAAGGTGCCTGTACTCCATCACCACCTCAAAGTGCTGTAGCCCTTTGCTGCTATCAGCAGCACAGCGTCCGCCAGCCTCTGAGGATGCACTTCTAGAAAATGTGTAATTGGCATTAACTGTGCCTACAAGTGGCAAGAGAAGTTGCTGAATGAAGCATGAGATTGTTCCATACTCCAGCCTATGCTGCTCTGAGAAGAGATGGTTTTTTTTACATAATCACCTGCAAGCACTGGTGAAGGGCTTTTCCCCCTCCTGGGTATTTGTTAACTGAGCTCCCCTCTCTACTCATAGTGAATAGCCAGTCCACTTCAAGAGAAATAATTTATAGTTATCTCTTCTGACTGCGGATGCTGAGCTTGAGGGCAGCAAAGCCCCAGGTTCCCTATGAAAGCCACAGAAAGACAAGGGACACTGACAGGGGAAATTGAAGCTACTGCATCTATGACCTAATTTCCAGTAGTGCTTGACTCTCGATAGATTAAATAAGGCTGGGAGCAACTACATGCTGAGTCTGGTGCTTCTGCAGGGTGGGATATATGCATGCCCAGTCATCTACACATGCTTAGAAAAAAATCTGGGAATGAATTAGAAAATTAGAGTCCAGCTTCATTTTTGTAGTTCACATTTAGTGTTAACCACCTTATGGTATTATATTTCACAGCATATGAAAGTCCTCAGAATCTCAGAGGAAGGAAATGTTGTGCTCCTTGTAGAGCTGCATCTGCTATTGTATTAACACAACATTCTGTGAAGATCTTTTGGTTTCTCGTTAAGTTTTTCCATTTGTAAAATAGTCCCAAGCAGTTATCCTGTATTATGACAACCCAAAGCAGCCTTTTTAGAAGATTTCCTGTCAGTTTTGACTTGAAAGTACTTTTACAGAAAGAGTTAGTGGTTTACAACACATTCTATTCTGTAGAGTTTCTTCCTTTTCTTTTTTTTCCCCCTTTTTCTTTTCCTTTTCTAGTATAAAAGACAGGCTGATTCAGTGCAATATATGACATTACAACATGGCATCTTGACTTTTCAATTATCCTTTAATACTGTAATTTGCTTGCCTTGAGTTATAGCTATAATCTATAAAATGTAAATCTTGAGGTTTTTCTCAGTTATTTGATGCTGAGATTACTGCAGAGATAACCTTGTAATTTAAACGCAGCCAGGTGGGGAAAGAGGTGAAGAGAGAATAATCTTCAACTGTTGTGCCCTCTTTGTATGTATACACAGATATTAAATCAAAATCCCTGCATTTATTTCAGTCTATCATGTACATATTCTCCTATGTAATCAAATCTTTCAAATCTAATTAAACAAATATGTCACTGTTTCTAGGGATATTATTTCTTATTCCTTGAAGAAGCTTCTGAAATAGACCTAGAGTCTGAGCATGCAAACTTACAAGATTGTACAAAATGTCATAAATTTAGCAGGCTTAGCTTTTTGCAGTTTCTTTGATTGTTTAGCTCACCTGCTGAGCTGTTTGGTGGTATTGCACCTCTTAGAAACTCTAAAGGCACATATGTAAAATGGATTTTTTTATGTAATTTTCTGGTTCCAGAGCTTCTTTATTGCTGAGTCTATAGGGATAAAAAGTTTCTTTCTTGCCTTTTTTTTTTTTTTTTTTTAGCATTTTCTCTCTATTTTTTTGGTTTTAGAAACCCCCTAAAGTGTAGCATGAAGGCCCTTTGGAAGTTAGTTTATGCATATAAAACCATTTCCCAGTGGGCAGTTGGATGCAAAATATGGAAATGCACAGCTGATTTATATTCCACATACCGCCCAGTCCCTCCTGCGACACCCAGAGTATCTTAGCTAACCATGTGATTCAGTCCAAAAGCACTAAATTTCACCATCGCTTTCAGTGGAAATAGAACCAGCCTCATAATCAGAACCAAAAGCAAGTACCCTGCACTGTCACCAAACAATGATTTTCTAAATCTTAAACTTGAATAAGCACCAATGAATAAATTCATGTTTAATATCAGCGTAACTCCATTGATATAAAAAAAATTCAGACATAGAAGGTGGACCTTGAAGAAGCTTTCAGCAAGCATGCCTGCTGCCTTATGTAATGATGCACCTGAGTGTTGCCAGTGGTGCTGCTGAATGGACACCAACAAGCTGCCACCTTTTTGCTGCAACGCTGCACGGGTTTAGTTTGTGTCCTGTTCAACACAATCATCCTGCTAATCTTATTAATTATGCTATCTCTTATACATAGCTTCTAACTAATAGGTCTTAAAATTCCTAATAGGGAGGTCAGTGGCACAGTTTACAAAAGGGGATATGGGAAAGGAAGAGGAGTGAGGATAGACAGGAAGGATTGTAAAGGATATAATTCCTACAAACCCTTTTTAGATGTAGTAGGCTGTGGCCCTCCCAGTATTACAATGCAGAACCCCAGGAGAAAGGAAAAGAGAGCCCACATTTTGCTATTCCAAGAGCAGGGCTCTGTCCTGGTTCTGGCCAGGACACAGTTAATTTTTGTAATAGTCAGGAGGGGCTATTGCTGGGACCTGGAGGTTATTCTGTATCATCTCAGTTCCATTTTCTGGTGACAGGGAAAGGGGTTCCATCCAGGTGGTGTAGGCTGGAGGAGGGAGCATTCAGGTATTTTCATGGGGTTTCACCGTGAATCATTTGCCTTTTTTCTTGTAACCTCTGTCATTAGTATTGTTGCTGTTACTGTTGTAATTGCTATTTCCGGTAAATTGTTCTTATCTCAACCCGATCTTTACTTTTTATACATTGAATTCTTATCTCAACCTGATCTTTACTTTTTATGCATTGAATTCTCTCCAGCCCTCCACAGGGGATGGAGGTGTGAGTGCGTGGTGCATGGTTTGGAATGGTTTTAGGGAGATCACTAAATTGGAGACTACCATTCCCAAACCACAACAGACTCTTAACAAAAGACTTCTTACCTTACAATTTTAAATTATCTGTATTCCTTAGCACATAGCATTACCACATGCTGGCATTGACAAATCATTATGCAACACAGTCGAGAAAGAGCTTTAAATAGTCAATGATGAACAACAGCTATTTTTCATTTTGCTATTTTTAAGCAAAAATGCTTTTCCAAGTGAAAAGGCCAGTATCTGTGTCAGATAACTTATCTTTAGCAGTGTCCTGTTTTCAACAAAGCATGCACTCACTCTGTTATCCATAGCTGTACTCTTCAACATTTTTAAAATTATTTTAGCTTTAAAAATAATTGTTACTGTTTTGCCAATAATGATACAGATGATGGATATTTTGGTAAAGTTATGAAAGAATAGATACTCAGGGGTCACAGGTAAGACAGTTTTCATCCGGTACCTCAATGACAAGACACAAAACTCTTCAAAATTAAGGAGAGTTGACTCATCTGCAATATTTCAAGTGGTGTACTGCAAAATTACTCCCTGTTGTCAAAAATGTAAACAAAATACTCAATAGAAAATATTTCTGCTTATATTTTATGGAAAAGATTATTTATGCTCTTGAACATCTAATATTTTGTGGAGAGGACTACTTTTAGAGCACAAAGAAAATTGTGCTTTCATTGTTTACAGTTTTAAAGAAGCTCAGTGTCACAAAAGAAATGAAACTGGGGACAGAGGAGTTCTCAACAATAAAAGTTTAAAATGCCCACCATTAAAAGTATTTTAGCAGCTGCCTAATGCCTTCAAAGATTTCTCTGCAGGTAGCTGAGGCAGGCACCCTGCTACACACCTTTGTTGTTTATAGTTTGCCTTTTTTCTGCCCCACAGATACCATGCAGTCATTCTCAGAGCTGGAGCTGTGTTCAGACTCCACTTGCATCCTTGAAAGGCATTTAAATTATGGTTTAACCAGGTGTCTAGTCTTTAAGCAAATATATCTGCAGTTAGCTACTTCAAAGGTAAAGGGATATAGAAAGAACAATCCTTTGCTCTCATCATGTGAAGGGATGGACTTAGGCCTGATCTTTTGCTGTTGTAGGTGGAAAACACAATTCATCACAACAGGCATCTCTGCAGATGATGTGAAGGTCAGCCAGAAGTGTCTGGAGGTAATACTTGCCTTAAAAGAGGAACTGGATGTCCAGCTCACACTGAATGACCGTCAGAGCGGTCTTTTCTTCGAATGAGAATGCTTTTTGTTATATTAAATATTTAAAGGTGTTACATTTTTTATCACTTCTTCCATATCTTCAGAGGCCTCCTTCTGATATAAGTACTATTACTTATGAGATTTCATAGACAGGAAATCCAGGTATGTAGGTCAAACGTAGTTTAGTAAAGTTCAAACTTAAACAAACACACAAACTTAAACAAACGCACAAACTTGGCAATGGTCTGGAAAGGGCAAGTGTAGGACCTGAGTGTCTAGAATTAAGAAGAGCAGGAGGTTGTCATGAGTGATATTGATAAAGGGGATCTCTTTTGGCAATTCACAAGAGAACATCTTGCAATAGCTCTTTGCCACTGCTTACCTCTAAGAAAAAAATTTTACTATTTTTTTTAAGAAAAGGGAAACTTGATTGCACTATTCTGAATATACTTTCATTTGAGATAATGGATTCTCAGCTACACAGTCTTAGGTAAGCAATCACAATTTTTGAATTATAAAGAATTATAGGAAATCTAAAAAGGCATCTCACTTACCTTACTCCTCCCAAAGTAGTATTTCAATAATTAGGAAATGTCTTACTGCCTATTTCTTATACCATGCAATTCACGACAATTGTTAGATGGAACATAACAAGGATTTAACTAATTGACATTAGCTTTCAATACTCTCTAATGTCTCAAATAAGGTAATATGAGAGTGAAATACATTTTGACTAATGTAATATCCAATTAGGTTATAATCCAAGGTAGATATTTCACTATTTGAATATTCTTTCCTTCATTGAACCCTCCTGATGAGGTCTGCCTTGTATTTCTCAGCAGTACATTAGAGGCACAGTCATCTTTCACAAGAAGAACAGAAGAGTTTCTATGAGGCAAAATGAAGTGTCATGTTTATTTAATTGGATCAGTATGATCAACAGTCCCATGAGACTATGCTCAGATACATAGCTCAGATGTGAACTTCTCTGTTTTCATATTTAAGATTCCTTTTCCACAATTATTCACAGCAAGATGAACATAACTCAGCTGACCTCGGCCTTCCACTGAATATCGCTCAAGTATGCTCAGGCAAAAAACCTCTCTCTAAATTTGAAGATTGTCAGTTTTCAGGCCTACATGAACAATGAATACCAATACAGTTAAGATCTACTGGCCTGTATCAGCTACATTTGTTGGAATATCCAAGACCTCCGAGACATTTAAAAACTAATTTTTATGATATGAGCAATTGATGTGAGGTGTATCCAACTTAAAAGAAAATTAAATGACACCACCTGGACATCAGAAAAGATACAGAAAATTTATGCCAGTACATTTTAAAGGAACACATGGTTAAACATATTTAAGCCACTGAATATTTGTTTATGTATTGCACACATTAGAAATATGTGTTAAATTCTAAAGCACAGAATTTATTTTACAAAAAAATTCAAGGTCCATTTAGTTCTATATATTTTGCCACTATATCCAGAGCCACAATTTGAGACTTCTTGAAATTTTTAAATCAGAACCCCAGAGATTCTACTGCACAATTCTCCTGTCATAAGAAAGAATATTAATAAAAAAACTCTAGTTTTGAAGCAAAGAACTTATTTCCAAAATTCAATATTTTTAATCTAATGGGACAAATGCAAATGTTTCCCACTCTGATAAATGGATCCAAAGGGAGTTATTCTGAGAGTGGTACAATCTATTTGCCTGTCTTCTGCTGTCCCCTGCAGTTAATCTATTTTGTAAAGGCCATATCCAGAATTTTGTTTTTCAGGAATAGTTTTGATACAGTCAGTAATTAATACTTGGTTTTTCCACCAGAATAACAACTTATTTGAAACTGCAGTACAGCAAAAGGTAGAGGCCCTTGAATTCTTAGTCCCTGGAAAGATTGGCAATGGAGACCACACCTGAGCTCTGACATCACACAGCTCATTGACTCAGAACCTGTCTCCTTTCTAAAAGAATGGGAAGCAGAAGAGTAAATTCAGGCACAACAAAGGCTCAAATGTGTATGCTGTAAAAATCAGGGGTAAACCAAAGAAATGTTTCAGAAAAAAAATGTGGGGAAACATTATCACTTAGCATAATATGTCACTTACATGACATAGACTTTCTTTTATTTTAATCCAAGGTTAACTTTTACGTGCAAATTTAATTAAGAAACTAAGAGATGTCTTAGAAATGAGGAAAAAAAAAACGTAGCACAGCAGATATATCTATAATAAAGACAGTAGTACTTGCATTCATTAATGATTTTTTTGGAAAATTGAGTTTATCAGCTAAGGCGCACCTTGACATTTTGGAAAAATATAAGACAATTGATTTGATCTTCATTCAAAATGTCAGCGGATTTTCTGAACATCTACTCATTATCTTAGCATTATGCTATTCCTCTCAAACTCTCATTTATCCCCTCCAATTCCCTCTTCCTGTTAATTTTTGAATCTCTGCTTTTCTTTGTGTGTGATTTCCCACTCTTCCTCACAACATGATTCCCTCTTTGTTCTGCAGTTCTCCACTTATTTTCTGGCTGTAATCTTTGCTCCTTTTTCTCAAACCCGTGGGTCTAATCATCCCACTCAGTCATGCAAAGGTCAATGTAGACACACAGCTTTGCCCAGGGCATGGGGTATGGCTTGGGGAGTGTGGCTTTGCATTAAACTGCTGTGCTCAACTTCCTGCAGCTCAGCATTGAAAACTTAACCTCATCTAATACTGATAATTGAGAAAAGGCAAGGAAAGGAAACTGTTTTCAGACTTCTTGCATTTACAAATTTTAGCGTAACAGAAAACTTTTAGTGATGAGATTGTCATAAGTGTTATTATGTTTTAGCCTTAATGGGCACATTATACTTAAAGAGACACAGAAATTAATTAATAGGACTATTAATGACACTGTTATTTGCAGTGGGATATTTTAAGGCCCTTAACTTTTCTAGTAATTATCTTATTCTATACAACAAAAGTGTCTGAAAGAAGGCTTAATAATTGAAGACCATTTTGCTATTCACTAATTCTTTCTCAATTTTTTAAATGTTTGTAGTTAAATTTTCTTTATAACATTATTAAACAATAGTTACAATCTTGATGGTGATGCTGCATTATTTCAGTTCAAAAATGATTAATTATTGCTTATGCAGTCATACTTCAGAATAAATCCTGCAGATTTACCTGTGAGTGATTACTTCCATAGGGATAATTCCTGAGCTATCCAATAGTACTATTTATGTAGGATGCTCTTAGGTGATCTCCCATGGGTAACTAGAAAAAGTAGTAAAAATTTACACTTTCAGAAGAACTTCTGAAAGCTGCATCTTTTTCCAGTTTTTATTGGTTGGACATTAGCTCCCAGGCTGGTTGTGCTAACAAGGTTTGTTTAATTTTTATTACATTGTGTGGGTCTTTTACAGAAAAGTTTCCTATGCAGCTAGATTTCCGTGTGAAACTTAAGCTCAACTTCACATGCATCTCTTCTTTCTGGGGAAAGAAGGTACCCTCCGGAGCAGCACTTGTGCTTTGTGTAAAATGCTGGGTGATCTTGAGCTGTAGGATGCACTAGGACTCTACTGCTGGAAAGGAAAATACAAAGTAAGTGGAAAATACAGAGGGGAAGCTTGTATTTCACCCATCAAATATGGTTCAATCCAAGCAAAACATCACTGTACCCCACCACATACCTGAAATAAACATGCACTTTCCATTTCCAGATAATTCCCACCAGGACATCTTCCAACCATGATGGCTGTGACGGCAACAAATTCTGGAGACATCAATGGAATTGTGAATTTGTCTGTGGGCTATGGTTTTAGGCTATAAAAGGTGATGATGCAATGTTAGTATTCTCCTAGTTTTTTTAAGTGCAATTAATACAGTGACAGTTTTCCTACCTTTTCAGGTCTTCTGAATAAACAAGTCTCCTAAAAATACAGCATGTGGCACCATCCGGATGTCCTGTTAATGTCACTTTGCTTTCCAGTACAATTGGTTCACAACACAAAAAGGAAGATTAAGACTATGGTGTACATCTTTTGACAATACGACAAAGTCCAGAAACAGTCAAAGCAGGCAAACTGTAGCCCAGTAAAATGTAAATTTTCTACTATTTCATATAGACCAGACATTTTTTTGTTGGTCTGAAAAGAAGAGGTTCTCTAGACCTGTCTAGGCTTCATTTGTTCAGATGTGATAGCAGTTTATGTTGCAATCAGATAACTACTGTTCAAATTTATTTTAGTTTAGCTTTAATTTGTAGCAATAGCAAGTGTTTACATTGTGTATGCTGAATGGCTATAAAAATATGGTATGGAAGGGCACAGTCACAGAGTGATACTAAAAATCCAGTACTGGAAACACAAATCTTAATTGCCAAAGGACATTCCAGGAATTCAACTTGGAAGTGTTCAGGTAAAAACCCTTTTTTTAGAGATTAAAAAGGGAATAAATAAACAGAGTAATTGAAAAACAGTAAAAAGAAAGGGCGTGCAGACATACCAAGTTAACAGAATGCATAAAAATCAACCAAAGCAGACTCAAGACTGAGAAGGAATCATATGAGTCTTGGCAAAGAGAAGGAAGAAGCCTCAACCCTAATGTCACTTTCTTCCCAATGGAGACCTAAGAATGCTTAGAATGCCCCCCCCACCTCCAAATTCTCATTGCTTTATAAAAAATCACTCAGTCTCGGGATGCAGAGGAACTTTGGAAAGGTGAATTTGTCACAAAAGAAACAGAGAGATATCTTTTTTTGGTTTAAAATATAACTTTAGTAATAAATTTCTACATATCAATTTGTAACATAAATGGATATTATTATATCCAGAATAATAATTTTTCAATATTAGGTCTGTCTGTCTGCTGAGGAGTACTGCTGAAAGATCTTCCAGTGGAACTTTTGGATGTTGTGCTTATGGCTAAGGGAATTCCTTCTGGTTTTCACATCATTCATCATCCCTGTTAAGAGAACAGGGAAAACCACTGGGATCTTCACTTAACCTTATTCTGTGTGCTGTTACTTCTTATGGCCAATGGCATTCAAATACATTTGAATGTTTTAAGAGGTGAAAAATGTTGATGAGATGCAGAATTTGAATGAAACTGAAAATGGAAGATGTATGTGCTGAACACCTTGGGAAAAAAATCCCCAGAAAAACAAATAGATCCCACATATTGTCTTACTTTGGCCTGACACATAAAAAAATTACTCCTTAAAATGTAAACTGATGATGTTTGATTCTCAAAAGGTTAGATTTGTAGCTTGCATGCTTGCAGCACATTCCATCACTATAAGAAACACATTGATTTAAAACTTTATTGCCAGAAAGAAATAGCAATTTAAGAATAATAAAGCATAGCTTTATTATCAAATCTCATATTAGAAGGTTGTCATAGTCATGGTACTCTCAGTGGCAGTATACAGTGGAAGATTACAGCTTTTGGAAACCTTATAACCCTTCTGCCTCAAATGCATAACTAAAATCAAGAACTGGAGAAAACAGATGCCATAAAGCACAACCATTATGCATCTGCACTGGAAAACTCTGCCAAGCATGAAAGGATAACTTGACACCACACAGACTACGGTGTCTAGGCATTGTGCTCTATGCAGGCAATGCTTTTGGGATTGAAACAGGATATCTTGTATGGACACAGGACTCTTTTGCCACCTGCCTCTAGTCTGCTGCTATTCTCAGCTCTAGTTTAGATGAGTCTGTACTGGAAAAAGTACATGCTGAAAAAAGTGATCATATTTCACTGAAAATTATATGTGGCAATATCTGAAAGTGCCTTCTGGAAATTAAAGTTAGTGCATAGATTAAGAAGTAAATTTAAAAAAATATACTTCTTATCCATCTGGAGTTAAAATATTTATAAGATGCATCACTTGTATTTTTAGTGCTTCTACTTTTTGGGGTTTTATTTGTTGTTTTTTTTTTTTAAAGAAAAAGATAGGCTTTTGATGGAATAATAATCAATATTTATTTATAGATAAAGAAATAGGTTCAGAGTGAAGAAAATGTTCAGTGCCCTAGATATAAAGATAGGTATCTAGTGGTGTTTTTAAAGGCCTACATGCTGTGGCCTTTTCTGTAAAAACTTCCTATTTCAGATGTCAGAAAAGTGAAAACTATTTTTAAAAGTTAATTTAGCTAAGTGTGCAACCCTACAGACACGATTCTAACACAAGATCACATGGGGATTGTTACTATATAGGTGGTAGTTCACATTATTTCTTGGTAACCCTATTTCAAAGTTTAAAATGTTAGTGTTCATTATGATGATAAGATCAAAATTATGACAGGCAGAAGAATGGAGATATTACAGAATGGTCAGCAATTAGCAGAATGGCAATTGGCAAGCTCTTGAAGAAGAAAAAATAATTTGGAAAGGTTATCTTATTATTATCCTAATAACTCTATTTTGACAGTTCCACACATATTAATATAATTAACTCCTACAATGATATTTAGTTGTGAAATAGGTATGCAGCAGCAAACAGATTCATAGAAAAAGAAATCTTGACTGCATAATATTTAGTCATACTGTTTGGAATCATTGCTAAACCTGAATGTGACTAACAGTAGGGATGTAGAGGCTATGGTTCCAATTTGTAGAAAAGAGATTCTTTGGAATAAAAAAACCCTGAACAATACATCACTTTAAACACCCTATGGGCTGGGCAAGAGCTTCTGGTATGGGGGCCTATATGAAAACAAAGAGAAGATCTAAAGTAAAACAATAAGGGGAAACAGTTAAGTGGCCCTTCTGTATTCAAACCATGGATATAATTTGGAGCATGAAAGAAAATGCCATTATAATTCATGTAAATGACTAATCCTCTGCAGTGCTTCTTTCTTCCTCACATGTTTCCTTATGTTATCACATCAACTGTAGGTGGTTCTCAGACCCTTGGAAACAGTGTTACTTGTTCAAGCTCTGAAACATTTAGAATCTCAAGCACTGATGTACTCATGCATCAACCAATAAAAATTAAAATTCACAAATATGTGACTCCTAAGTCTCAAAACTTTATCCTGTAGAGCTGTCTGAAAAGAGCATGGTAGAGCATGGTAGAGCTGCATGAAAATATTAAGCATAGCGTATCCTTCCAATAATTTTCCCCTACAGGCAAAGGAGAATACGGCTTTCAAAAGTTACTTTAAGGTCAAAATTCCACTATGTGTTAAAAGGAGCTCATTCTTTATCTTGTAATGAGCTCAGTAGGCCCATTTGATGTAGACCAAATGGTCAAAATGAAATCTTTAATCTCTTTGACATTCATGCTGACCTTCTCTTCTTAGCTTTTAGCTCTTTAACTAATTTTCTTTTTTAAGCAAATGAGCACAAATACTATGCAAAATGCATTTTGAAGTATTTATCTGTTATTCTCAGCATTTACCAGATAGCTGCCATGGTTTCCCAAGCAGTGTCTCAAATTAACAACATGCATTGTACTTTTCAAATAGTTTCACTTAGTGTGTGAATATAGTTCACTGTTTTGGTGAACAAAATTTAAAACAAATATATTATGAAATGTTAAGTGAATTATAAGGCTGTATTTAACACCTGTTACTTCCCCATGTGGGGTTCTATCATCAGACAGTTGATATTTCTGTCATGAGACCTATCTTTTTGTCCCTCCACCTTTTCAAGTATAGATAATTCAACATCATATGCCTGAAACAAGTTATCTACCCAAATTAGTGGCAAAATATAATGCACTGTCATAGAATAGAATTGTCATAAGACCATAAAAATGGCATTTCCCTGAAAAAAAGAGATTCTTTTTTCTGTCTATCACTGTCTCTTTCAGCACTGTGTATTTCCAAATACTGATGCATTTCTGTCAATGCTCATTTGGCATATACCACATTGTTCACACTTTACGTTGGAGTTTTACCTTTTCCAAATCTGACTGGACTTTGCTGACACTGCTAAATTATGATTAGTCTCAAGAGCGTTATCCAATATAGAGGTGATTAAAAATTCTCTAATCCCACACAGCAGCAAGTAAAGCTTTCTCAGAGTCTGAGCGTTTCTCATCATTCACTCATTCAGTTTTTTACTGCTATGAGCTGTAACTCATTTCTTATTCCTGTGACTGCTTTTGCACTCGGTATTATGAGCTTGGCCATTTTGACCACAGAAAAATTCTCCCTTCACGCCAAAAGGCTAAGCAAGAATTACATAACTTAATTTTCACTTCACAGCTTTTAATCTGTTAAAAACAAAAACATATTTCCCTTTCCCTTCCCTTTCCCTTCCCCTTCCCCCTTCCC
>LTAT01000004.1:87788951-87810818 GCA_003286495.1 Chlorodrepanis virens | reverse complement strand
AAGGCAAAGGAAGGAAGGAAGGAAGGAAGGAAGGAAGGAAGGAAGGAAGGAAAAGACAGAAGACAGATAGGAATCTCAGAGAAAAATATTTTTAGCTGACTGCAAAAAAACCAAACAGTGTCTGCAGTATTCCAGGGTTAACACTGCATTTTTTCCCAGACAGCCTGTTTATGCTAGCAAAACTAACTTGTTTAATTAACCTTATGACCAAGGTAAGCTAGTGGCTATTGATCAGGCACATGGCAAATTAAAGTCTTAAGTTGCTTAGCCTTCACTGGCAACTCACAAAGTTATTCACACAGGTAGCTCAGTTGAATTCATCAGGATTCTCCATGTGGACCAGTTGTAAGAGAAGAATTTTCTCATCTGAGGTAGATTTTTGTTACCTGGAGGGTATTCATACTCTGCTCTACCCCCGCAGCAGGCACTATGTCTTGGCAGAAGAAGGGGGGGAAAGACTCATCATTCAAGCAGAATCCCACAAGCAGAATAGACAACTTGAACTCTTTGGGCTCATCTTCTGTTTGGCTTTTACATGTGGCTGCCTATCCCGAGAGTATAGGAGGGCTTTTTGAATCACAGTGCCTTAGAGCCCCTGTGTACAACTGGCTAAGAATCTGCAGTCCATAAGTAGCCTGTTACAACGATATTCTTAGAATTTGCCTCTGATCCAAACTGTGTTGCTTTTGAGGACTTGCAGGGCATCCTTTGCTTTAGTGTTTGAAATATTATTTATTGATATTTAACTGTTACCTATCTGCTCTTTATATTTTCTTTTTTATATCAGGAAGGTGCTCAGATTTATTCCTGATATTATTTTTATGTTGTATTTATGGAACCATTCAAATTTTAAAGAGTCTGAATCCAGCCCTTACCAAACAAATGCAGAGTTTACATTATCCTTATCAGAGGGATTAGTCCCTTAACTAAGGGATTTCTACTGGAAGACTTTAAACATTTTCCACAAGCCTGGGGCCCTTGTTCCTCTAATATCAACAAGAAATTTGCAACCCAGGCTCCTCCAGTATTAAGATGGATGTTTTACTTGATGAGTTGCATTTTTTCACAAGCCTCAAAACTTAATTAATACTTGGAGTGCTGGTATTCTAGGAACAGAGATTAGTTAGTTTTTTTCTTGTATTGATTCCTGGAAAGAGTTAAACATACAGGTTCCAGTAATATTAATAGGAGGTGCATTTCTTAATCCTTAGATCTTCAGTGGCAGAATAAGGCACTAAGAGAGCAAAAGGCACTAAGCAGCATTATAGGAAGCTAAGTGATTCTAAATGAAAATTCAAGCAGCACAGCACAGTCTTTCTGATAACATTTGCTTGCCTAGAACCTTCTCAGTCATGGATTTAAACAGCCATCACTGAAATAATAAAAGGAGTAAGCAGTAAGAATTAAATAATGTAATAATTAAAGAATTAAATAATCTGTTCTTAACCTTGGTATAAACATTTTAAATACCACAAAAAACTAAAAATAATGTCATTCCCAATGCAGACAGCAAAAAGGAATATACTTTTCAGTGTTATATCAACTAAAGCTCACAGGAAGAGCTCATATCACTGTACTGTAAAAAAAAGCTGGAGACCTGGCTAATCTCACAGCTTCCCATATTTCTAAATTAGACTTGCTAATTATAGTTCAGCTCTCTTATAGTCAGTTCAGTTATATTTTATATAAGCAAACGGCTGAGGGCAAAAGAGTAGTAGCAGAGGTACAGTACCAAGTGGTTGAGATAAGAGAACAGCACATTGATGCTTTGACTGACATAGATTGTTTTAAGAATAATAAGACCAAATAGATGGTTTTATCTTCTTTGTCACATCTCTGATTATACCTGCTGTTTTTCTTGCTAGTGCTGATTGTTTAATCTGTTATAAATATTTATTTTACTCTTCAAAGGGAACAGCTTTCTGAGAAATTTACTGGACATTTATTTCACTTTACTAACTAAAAAATCCATTTAGAAATAGAGCCCTTAGAGAGATTGTGTTTGATAAAGACATGTTGATCTAGACCCTGTCCTGAGATACTTTTGAATTCCGTCGTGTTACAAAGACATAACTGAGTCTTGAATAGCATCAAGAACATGAGATCCCACTGTTAAAAATACAGTTATAAAAGCTAACAGTCAATAAAAAATACCCTTTTTATTCCATGTTGCCAATAGCTGGAATAGATACACCAATTTGATCTCCCTGTAGGCATATAGAAAACCACTGTCTCAGCAGGGCTGCCTCATGCTCCACACCTGACTGGGTCCCTGGATGATGATAGAAATTAACACAGACTCTCTTGCCTCATCTCTGAAGTTTCCTATGGGTACTTCCAGCACTCCACAGGTAAAAATGCTAAGAACACTATTATTGATGATTTTCTGTTTCTCCATTAGTCTGCATTTGCTTTCTTTGTACTTTATCCCTAATGTGATTTTGATAAGAAAACTCTCACACAGCCTGCATCTGGTATGTTATTAGCCTGCAATCATGTGAAATATGGGCTTCTCTGTCTTAAACAGGACTAAAAAAGGACACCTTTGGGCCCCAGTGGGCCACATACCTATGTGTCAAAGCAGTATTAATCAATATAGGAAAATATATGGGAACATAAATATCCATCCTTTTCTCCCTTCCCATTACATTTATTTTGTGCCAGTGTGATGCTGGCCAAGAAAAGAGATAAAAGAAATTAAGAAGCAGAATAGGCTCTCATGGAGCAGCTGAAGTGAGATTGTGAGTTGAATAACACACAAATCTGGACAGGCACTGAAAGATGCTGGCACTAAAATTAAAATTGAAAATGTTTCTGTATTGCCACATTTTCTATAGTCTGGTGTTAAACCTGGAGTTTTAGTTGATATCTGGCACATGATACTACAGATGCTAGGGTTTTCTGTTGTATTTAAGGAAGCCCAAGTGAGTTATCTTCATTAACTCTCAAATTCATATGGCATAATGTTTTTTGTCACCATTTCTCAGGAGAGAAGGTATAGCAGCTGTCTGTAGAAAGGATGAGTATATTGTAGCCCTTTGCTAGCACACTTAAACAAAGTTCAGAATACAGTTGTCACAAATCAGAAAGAGAAATTAAATTAAAATAATGCATTCACAACAGCCTCATTCTGAGTGACATTATTTGAGTTTTATTGCGATTGCACTCTTCTTGCTTTTCATATTCATTAACATTGCAAAGCAGAAAGGCTCCTTTTGTGTCCACATCAAAACTGTTATCCCAACAAGCACTAATTAGCACCTTTGGGCTCAATCATGTTCCTACTGCAATCAAAACCAAAAATATTCATTTATTTCAATAGAAAAAGAATAGGGTCTTTTGTCAGTAGTTTCGGAAAGGTCAAAGGGAACCTGATTTACCTTCCTGTATCTGTCTGGAGTCTTCACTGTATGTATTGCTGACTTTCACTCAAATTGCCAACAGCAGCAAAGCTGAGGTCTCTAGAGGTTGAAACCTTACTGACATTTTAAGACTAGGAGTTAACATTCTCAAATATGCTAATGTTTAAGGAATGTCAACTCTCATACCTTTCAAGCAGCTCAGTCCTCTATATGTCAGATTTTTACCAAAGGCACTTTTCTTTGCCCAGGTTTCCAAGTCAGGAACAGAGGTAGAGCTGTACAGCTCGACCACTCATTATACTGAAATTTTCATCTGCAGTTGATTTCAGCTCTAACCTTTAAGCATTCAAAGTGTCCCAAAGAAAACAGTAGAGGAGATCTGTAGGTTTGCGTCTGGGTGGTTTAGGTAAAACAGGGAAACAGCTAAGATCTTGTCATTGGTCTTTGAAAGAGTTATGCATTACTGCTTCAGTAATGAAAACTAAAAGCTATCCCTAAGAATAGGACTTCCAGAAAAAGCCTGAACCCTTTCCTGATTTGTAAACATTTAATTGATTTGGAACAAGAATAAATAAATAAATAAATAAACAAACCATTTCAGCCTCCCTAAGTTCATAAACATGTTATTTGTCCGTACTTTTAAAATTAACTTTGAAATTTAAGTTGTTTTAAAAATTGAGATGTGGATTCTTGAGTTACATGGTCTCAAAGGAATCTGGTCCTACATTTGCTGTCTTTTCCTCTCATTTTCAAAAGAAAATTAGGAACCAATGGTTTTGTGAAAAATTTGGTAAGCATTAATTCAACTTTTTAGCATGTCTAAAATTTCCCTGAAATGTTAGTAATGTAATGTTTTAAAATGCTGGATCCCCTGTGCAATGATACAAGAAATCTTCAAAGGCAGCTCTGTTCCAGAGAACTTGTACAAATACACAGGCCTTTTGATTGGGGTGAAGAAACTTGCGCCAGTACTTTGGAAAATGATATAAAGCTGTGGTGGTAGTTATCTTCCTTGAGTAAAAATTTGCTTTCTGACTCACATTTTCTGCTAACCTTAATAACATACAAATAAGTCAATGCAGAATACTTGTGAATGTAAATTTATTTGCTAATAATATTGCACCAAATTATTCTGTTAAAACCTCATAAACAGGTAACAATTCTGACATTCTTCTCAGTTCCTTGGAATAAACAACAATAGTACCCTTGTTTAAAGGTCTGATTCAAACAAGAAAACAGATTTACAGTCTATTAAAATGCTGTAAGTATGAATATGGCATTTCACCAGAGTCTGTTCCTTTTTAATTGCACGACCTTGGTAGTTTGAGGTAAAGAGAAAATTTAGTACAGAAATCACTGGTAGTATACAGTACTTGTTCCTTAGTTAAATGATACTTTATTTCACTGTGCTTATATCAGTAGGACTTATTTCTAGGAAATAATTTATACAACAAGGTTATGCATGTTTTTCCTGCTCAGGATTTATACACAGTTTTTTAATGAATTTTCTCATCCTGTTAAAATATGGTTTGGGCTCTTGGGAACATGTCTGTGTCATTTCACAGTTCTTGTGAGGAAAGGACTTGAAATTTATTTTATTATTGGAATGTGAACAAACATACATTCCTGGTGCAAGTTAACTTCTTGCTCTCTAGCCTTGTCATACTGCAAATCAGCAGAGAAGGGACATTCACTGCTTTCCTGTCCATATTCTTACCATGACCCAGTAAGAGACTATCTATGTTTTCAATAAATTTGGAAGGAGCAGTTCAATTTAAGCCATTCAAGCCAAGGAATGACAGTTATTAACGTGAAAGCTTGAATCAGGTTCTATTAAAGTCTTTGAGGTTTCCAGATGTTAATATTATCCTATTCTAAACTCTCTTCATATGTGAGTTTATTCTAGCTCCAACATATCTGTTGACATAGAAATATAATTGTGGAGCTGCTTCCTAGAGTAACTGACTGAAGGCACTTGACATCGCAAGTAACTGACTCCTAAAATTTTCTTAATCAAATATGAAATTCTACCTGTCACTACACAGAGTTGTTTTATTGTTTAGTTGGTGTTGAAAACTAAGTCTAGAATTTAGCACTGTGGACAACAGTAAGGAATAATTTCCTATTTAAAGAATTCATTTCTGATTGAAATTCTGAATAATTTCCTTGGGTTAATTGATCTCTCTCTTCACAATTATTTCAACATAATATTTGTACAAAGGATTCTTATATCCAAAAATTCATTTCTCCTCTCATCTTTTGAAGTTCCTCTGAATATTTTGGCCGTCTTTTACATGTGTGCTTCATTTTGTGCTCATCTCTCTTGAGTATGAACTGAAAGAGAACTAAAAGCTGTGTTTCCAGGCAGTGTCTTACTAATACCTGGCATGATGATGCTAATATTTACTTGTGGAATTATTTTTTCTGATTGAGGTCTTCCAAAATCCTTAGTTTCCTTCTGCAGCTGGTAGTGATTGATGGATGCACCCATATCTTTATCCTCTGTCATTCCCAACTGATGAACCTGCAGTTCAGACCATAAATTCATGTTAGCTCTCAAGTGAGCAGCTTTGCTTTCTGCATTATTACATTCCTTTCCAGAGCTGTGGCTCCAGTTCTCAGGGTCAGGCTACTTGTAGTATATTCCAGTCTTCCTCTCTAGCAATAAAACTTCTTACCTCACTGCCATCAAATTTCACTGGCCTACTCCTATGTATGTGCCAAGCTTGTTAGTGGGCATATTAAATAAAGTTACCTTCCAGAACTATCCTCAGTGAACTCTTCTATCCCTGCATGAGATGCTCCTGCACAAGATGAGCTGAATTTTATCCATGGCTCTTTTCCCTTCACTTTTTCCTTAACACCTCAATTTACTATACAGTACTAAAATCCTATGAAATCCAAGTAAATTAGATCTTGTAACTAGGAAATCTGCTATCTCATCAGGGAAAAATAGATGGTTAATCTATTCAAATGTAGCTTAAATAAAGACTTTTCCTTACTTTCCAACAGAACAAAAGATGACTTGTAGAAATTGTCATCAAAAGTCTGCCTAGCTCATGAGCTCTTCACTGACAGAAAACAGAAGCAGGTCTTTAGGAAAGAGAAAAAAGTTAGGACACAGAAACAGTAATACTTCTGTAGCTTTTTACTTTTACTCACAAAATTTGTGAGTCAAAAAATTTCATGATGTACAGGGGACCCCAGTATTTATTAGCCTTGGAAAAGTTATTGGAATATATCATCTGTTTTCCTTTGATACTTCTGCTTTTTTTCTTCCATCACAGCTCTTGAATAGATATACAACATGTCCCCTTTCCTCTCTGTGTGACTGGTTAAAATGTTTGCAAACTAGATTTCATGTACCAGATTTCTTACACTATTGTGAGACAAGATTGTAAAATTTACTATGATTTCAGAAGTCAACTATCTGAGTTCTGCTTCCACAGTTTTTCCACCTTGTAATTTCATTTTTCCTGTTTGGCACTGCGCATTTGCTGTTGTGTTCAGTATCATCATTTGTACTGAGGTCTAAAGAGAACTTCATTAAGTTTTGAGTACCATTTGGATAGCTGCTCCTTAGTTGTTTTTACTGTAGCTTTGATTGCTAGTTACAGGTGAGAATATCTCTCTCAATTTGAATTTTGCCAAATCTCACCTTATCTGTAAAGTTTGAGTTCTGAGGAAGAGATTTTTTTTTGTAAAAATCCTCTATTAAGTTCTATAAAAATGCTTTGCTTTTTCCTAATACCCTCTGTTAAATAATTATTCCTCCAGCTGAGACTGCAGGTGCTGCCCACAAGTTATTTTCTACATCTATTAGGGAGAGTAGGTCCAGATAGTTTTCACATCTTTGATTTAATGACATTTCAAAGTCCACTCAGAACACCTGTCTTTGCTAACTGCATCTATTAGTTTCTAGAATTCTCGAAGACAGAGAAATCAAGAATCTTAGTAATAGGCCAACATATTTTTGCATTTTGTATTGTTCAAAGCTGGAGACACATGTCAACTTCTAGAGAAGTTGAGAAGTTGAGAAGTATCAGAGAAATGGTTGTCATTCTCGTTGCTTTCTCAGTTGTTTATAACTGCCACCTTCTCAAAAAATTTCTATCTTGTTGAGAATTTTCAACAAGATTGCTTTATTTGGGACAAAACAAGATGAACTAATTTAAACAGTCCCAAAGGTGATCTTTTCTACAAGATTTTTTCTTTGAAATAGTTTAGGAAGTGATTGTAGAAGCATCCTATCCTGCAAAAGCCATAAAGGAGAAATCTTCAAGAGGATGTGGAAGTGAGAGTGCAGGATGAACTAAAGAGTGGCACCAGCACACCTGACAAGGCAGAAAACGACGTGCATGTGCAATTTAACTCGGTCACAATGCAAAGTCAAACAGGTTGCTTCAGACCATCTTTCACAGTAGTGGAGATGCACTTTTTTTCAAAGTGTTGCAACATTATAAAACACTATTTCTGCATGTTCATGAATGAGATTAGGGTTTCGAGAGTAACTCATGTTTACATGTGATTTTTCTAAAGTAAATTTTCAAGCTTACCTAGGTGACAGTTACCAATTAAAGAAATTATTTTCTGATATCAGAGCTATTCCAAATCCCTTCAGAACAGACTGAGATGAGGCAAGACAAGCAGCAGCAGCAACAGTGGTGACTGAGGTAAGTCCAGAAGTGAGCTTTAGATCAAAATGTACAGAAGGAGAATCTGGGCAATTATGGTCCTGTCAGCCTGACCTTGGTGCACAGCAAAGTTGTGAATGGGGTCATCTTGAGTGTGATCACATGGCACATAGAGGATCACAAGGGATCAGGTCCATTCAGCGCAGGTTTAGGAAGGGCAGCTCCGGTCTGATCAACCTGGCCTCCTTTTATGACCAACCTGGTGGATGAGGGAAAGGCTGTGGATGTGTCTTGGACTTCAGCAAAGCCTTTGATACTATCTTCCATGGCATTCTCCTGGTAAAAATGGCAGCCCACAGCTTTCACAGGGACACTCTTCACTGGGTTAAAAACTTGCTGGATGAGCAGGCCCTGAGAATGGTGGTGAATGGTGCTGCATCCAGTTGTTTTCCAGTCAATTACTGCCATTCCCTGGAGCTCCGTGTTTGGGCCTAGTGCTGTTTCGTATTTTTATTGGTGATGTGAATGAAGGGATTGATTGTACCCTCAATGAATTTGCAATGACACCCAGCTGGGGGAGAGTGTTGGTCTGGCGGATGTTAGGAAGAGTCTGCAGAGGGATCTGGACTGGCTGGATCAATAGACTGAGACCAATGGCCTGAGGCTCAACCACGTCAAGTGCACTTGTGTCACAGCAAACCCAGGTGCGGGATGCGTTCAGGTGTCGCAGTGATTCCGCAGCGGGAGGGGTTCGTCTCCAGGGCAGCGGCCCAGGGAACTAACGCCCTGCCACTTCCGGCACGCACACTTGCTCCCGGATGATGCTACGGGATCCAACCAGCATAGGAAGGAGGGCTCCACACGCGCTGTAGGGATCCAGCGAGGTTTATTAAATGGACGAAGGACGGGTCGAGGCAGGGTAAACCAGGAGAGGAGCAGGGACACAACCACGCCGAAGGGTGTACAGGCGGAGGAGCCCCGAGCAGGGCGGGAACAGGGTTTTTAACAATGTAACGGGTAGGTGTGGCAAGGGAACAGCTAACCAATGGGGTAGGGGACCAGGGGAGGAGCAGGAGTGGGGTGATCAGGGGAGAACAAATGAGGGAAAAGGGGAAGGCGGTGCTGGCACGCAGGCCAATGGGGAAGGGAAAGCCATAGAAGTTTCTGGCTGTTTGGGAGGGAGCCTCAGTTGATGGACATCTACAGGGGAGTGCCTTCCCAAGGCATCTCCGCCCCGTCATCCCCCGGGTCCACTCCCACACCCAGGCAGTGCTTTAGGCTGGGAAAGAGTGCCTGGAAAGCTGCCCAGTGGAAGAGGACCTGGAGAAGCCGTTTAACAGCAGGCTGAACATGAACATTGGGCCAATGTGTGTCCAATGGCCAAACAAGCCAGTGGTAAGCTGGTTTATATTATCCTGGCCAGCAGCACCAGGGAAGTGATTGTCCCTGTGTACTCAGCACTGTTGAGGCCACACCTCAAGGACTGTGCCTAGTTCTGGGCACCTCAATTCAAGAACAGCATTGAGGTCCTGGAGCATGTCCAGTGGAAGATAACAAAGCTGATGTAGTATCTAGAGGGTAAATCCTTTGAGGAGTGGCTGAGGGAGTTGAAGATGTTTAAAATAGAGAAAAGAAAGCTCAGGGGAAACCTTATCACTCTCTACAACTGCCTGAAAGGAGGATGTAGCCAGTAGGAATTGGTCTCTTCTCCCAGGCCACTAGAGACAGGACAAGCTGTTTTATTATTTTTTATTCTTCAATAATCATAGTTTTTATGCTGTTCTTTTTGGAACAGTAATGGCACGCAATACATAATGATGGGGCATAGGGATTTTTCAAAGTGAATTGCACCTATATCTTCCTTAAATTAACCAAAGTGTCCTCACAGTAAAGCAGACAACTTACTTGGGGCTGAAACATACTAAGACTTGCGTATGTGCCTAAATTTAGCATGGGAGAAATTACTTTGAAGCTTAAGAAACTGAGCATTTCTTTAGTGTACAAAGGAGAGAGTAGCATTTTCATGATTATCTAGATTACAGGTGCTTATGACCACATTTTATTTTTGTGGAAACTAGATGCTGAAATCAGAGAAATCTTGTGCACATTATGAAGCTGTTTAACAGTAAACTATAGAGTCGCATTGTACGATGGCTGTTATAGACTACTGTGTTAGTTCTTTGTTTTATTGTGTAGGAAGATATTCTTATACAGAGACCAAGAACTGTCATAAAAGTGGCTTGTGAAAGACAGAGTTAGTATTGAATATAATCTTCCTAACAGAGAAGAATGAAGTTGATCCATTATCTTGGTCTTAATTATGGGTAAAATTTTTCTTTACATGAGTTTATCACTAGAAAATCAACTCTCTTCTCCATCCCTTTCTTGATATTTTCTTTTTGACTTGTTCATGAATTTTAGAATTGGATTTTTTTAAAAAAAATCTTTGGCTGTAAAGCTTTTGCAAAACATTTCTGTGTACTTCGTAAGAAAAAACAAATAAACATAATGGAGGGGGGAATAATGGGCTAGCTACTGCACTAATAAGCATCAGAACTGATAAAAATCAGATATCAGGAGATTATTTATGCTGTTCAATTGAGTTAAAGCCTCCTCTAAGTTTTACAGAAGAAGAAGAACTTGTTAAAATTATATCATTGTCTTGTTCAAAATCTAACAAAAGTCCCTAAAACAGAAAGCAGAACAGCGACATCTTGACATCTTATCTCTTGGAACAAATGAAGAGCATTGGCAGTGTTTGTCTTGGTGATGACTTGCATTGCTTCCTATTCAGGCACTTTTCACTGAAGCTCAAAGACACATACTGTTTGCCACTTACTGGAAAATTAGACTGGATTAAGTCCAGAATCAATTTAGTTTCTTAATGTAAAAGTGTAGTGGAATAGATATGGTGATAAAGACTTTAGAGCAGGTGATAATTGTCTTAGGTCTTTGCTTCAATGAAATACACAACTGAAATACTACTAGTAATATGCTGAGTTAACTCATGGAATAGAACTGTCCAATTTTCCTAATGTTATGATTAAAAGGTAAAAAGGAAGGTAAGCCCTAAGCAGATAGTAACATAGAGTTAATGCAGTAACTAAACTTCTAATCTTTCAATCCTCTTATTTATGTAGTTGATATTTCCATAATATTTCAAGTATGACAATTTTTATTCGTTGATATTTGTGAAGCACTGCCAGTCTTTACCAAAATACAGCCATAGTGTTAAGAAACCAATGGTTAAGAGATGCAAACAAAGCACCAAATCGAGTTGAAAAGAATTTGGATATTCTTTCTCCCACATAATATAAATGACTAAATGGTGAGGCAAATATCACATTATTGTTCTGTCCTTCCTGCACTCCCACTGGAGTCAACAAGGACTTTGAGCAGAAAAGGCATCCTGGGGGTGACTGTGTGTTATGTAATGTGAACAGCAATCCTTGGTACCAAGGTGATGCTATAAGCCTGGTTGCAGACATGGATTTTGGGAAGAGAGCTGCCTGAAATGCCGTGCTGATTAAACAGAGTCTCAGCTTTCTGAGCCATATGAAACTGTTAGACAAAAATAAATACTGGCACACAGGTTTCTTTTTAAATTTTGTTTTGTCCAAATTTCCCAGAGCAATTCTCATTTTCTAAGCAATCAATTAACAGGAATTTCTGGTACATGTTTTTTGCTTAATCAGGGAAATTAAAATATCTCTCATTTTCCAGAAAATTCCAAGTTGCTATTTTTTTCTATACAAAACCCTGTATATGTTAAAAGAAAAAAATGGTAAGTAGTTACTTCACTGGAAGTAACAAGAAGATTCTAAAGAGGATTTGTGAATTTCCAGTGGATCTTATTGCTGCAGTGAAAGTTTATGCACTGTGCTAATTGTGAATGTTTTCTATACTGCTCAGGTAATCCATTTCCAGTCCTGGGCAACAGACCAAAACCTGCTACAGACCTCAGTCCAGTGCCCTTGACCAGAGCCATTAATCTTTTTTTCACACAAATAAGATCTGTATCCACGGGTAAGAAGAAACAAGAAATAAGTAGAAATTTCATTAATAAAGTTAATATTCAAAACTTACGACAGGCTTTTTACAAATGGAAAAAAACCACTGAGCCTGGTGACCCTTAATTTTTATTTTATCAAGCAAGTTTGAACAAAAAAGCAAAATTTAAGGTAAATTTCTTAAAGTGGCCTAAAGAAAGTAGATAGTCACTTCCAGTGACTTCCTGATTTAGAGACATACAGAATTAATTTTAATTATTCATTTAGAATTAACAGTCATATTGTACAGAAAAATATAGGTAAAACCAAACTTCATTTTTCTCCTTCCCTCTTCTCTTCACTGGCAGTCCATACTGTTGCTGGATTACCAAATTTGTCAATCTATTGCAAAACCATGAAGTACTCAGCATTTTCAGGTTCAATAAAGGCCTACAAGCCAAACCAAGTAGTTGAAACCTGAGTTGTATTAATAAAGTGAAGTCACTTCTGATTGACAGTACTTCGACCTGTCAAAAATGGCTATGAATCGTTACAGAACATTTACTAACCAACATATTCCTTTCTTTCATTAAAGCATCTGAAAGTTTTAGTGGGTCATCCATAAAAATATCTTTAAAACTGTATACTAAAGATACAATTGATTCAATATTTTTTGTGCATAGGATAAAAAATCGAGGCAAAGTGGGCTAAGACCATGGTACATAAGCATATCACATTTACAGTTAATTAAAGGGAATGAGAATCTGGATCAAAGAAACTTAGGAACACAATTCCTGTAGAAAGTTATTACAAAAATCCCTTTTTCTCTTTTGAGCTTTATTAAAATTTCTTTTTGTGAATCTATGTTATTCTATGTGTTTGGACAAACAAATAAAATTTAATTACTAATAAAAATACACAATTAAATGAATACAAATATATATGTAATTTTCCACCTTCTATTTATTTACATTATTTATGCATATTTCTCTCCCAACTGGGAATATATAAAAACTGAACAGATATTTCTGTCTCAGAATCCTAGTTCTGAAATATTAAATGAACATCTAAGGTTCACATTTTTTTTCAAAGACACTTCAAGATTTTCTTGAAATATGTGTTCACCTATAATCTTGCAAATCACAATTATGGATGCTGTAAACTCCATAGAAGGAATGAAATATCTTTTGGCCTACATGCTACCTCCCTACAAAAAGTATGCTATGAAGATTAGCGAAGGATCCATGTGATAATTCTACACTCCAGTTTTGATTGTGCTCTTGCAAACAGAACAGAGAATAGAAGTTGTTGACATTGATCCTAATTATTCAAGAAATTTAACATTAACTAAAATGAAACATCCCAAAAGTGGATTTTCCTTTGAATAATGTTTAAAATTTGAATTTAGGGAGGGGTTCTGTAAAGACACTATACTACTGTTAGTTCCATACAATGAAAATTAAAAAAAAAAAAATTAAATATCACATTTTTACCAAGAAAATATTTAGTTTTTCATTCTGTTTGAAAAATGTCACTGATATTCCTCACTACCAAAAAACTTTTTGGAACTATCTCTGTCTTTTTTGATAGAACTGAGATTGGCTTGCAGTTCTCATGCTCCAGTATCCAACTATCAGTGAAAATATGTAGACCATGTTTCAGAATGAAACAGCTGGTCACAGAATTGATTTTTCCTCCTTGAAAGTGGAAAACTGTCATCGAAGTAACACCTTTCAATTATAATTATGGGTGCTAACATTCAGTTTCTGTCATGCCAATTCCTCAACCTACCAAGCTGTCTTCATTCTCAGGGAAAGAAATCTACTCTAGAAGGGTTATGAATAGAACAATTTAGGGCAAGGAGATAAAATTCCTGTATTGGATGTGACAAAAATATACCAAGTAGAAATTCATCACTACTTAACTTTCTTTAGACTGGGGAAATTCAAGGATAATGGTCTTGACTTGAAAATGTCAAGGACAAAATATGATAGTACTGGGTGATTCTGTGGTCATTTCTTGGTAGGCCATCTTAAATACAGTCTGTAAAGGTGACAAAATCTCTTACATTAGGTGAGAAAGCTCAAAAGCAGATGGAATATGGTTGAATATTTTCTCCTGATGCCCTAAGATTGCAACATGATGAAGTTTTTAAAGATATTTTGTTCAACTTTTCAGCATTTTTCCTGCTTAAAATGCTTATAATTCTTAACATAAATGAACTTTTAACTTCTTAATAAGTGTGCCTTTGCTTTTACATAATCTTTAAGTTCCTTCATCTTTAAAATATATCTATATCAGGAAACATATTTTTATAATTACCTTAGTTTTTCCTGAATAATTGTTACATTATATAATGTAGCATAAAAATACATTTGAAGTCTTATCACATTTTTCTGAAAAATCTTTATTAGACATACACTGCTAGATTGTCCTTTGTCTCCTTAGTGTGAATAAATCCACGTAAGTGTTCTCCTGTTTACTGATGACATTGCTACAATACTGAATGAAACAAACAATCTTGCTAAGGTTATTTATAATTGTAAACTACATAAATGTTATGCTGTTGTGATTTTATGGCCTTCTTACTTTGTGTTGCTTGCAGTTTGCAGAAAGAGCACATTTTGATAAAACGGCTATCTTGCCGTCTGTAGGAAGTTGAGGGGCTTGGGTTTTCCTTCATTTTGTTTGTTTGTGCTTTCTGGTTTTGGTTTCTCAGAGTGTGTTTGTTGGTGGAAATTTGGCCCTTGGGGCTGCCAAAGTAAATTTCCTTAATAGTGTTTTATAGCAGTTCCATTTCCTTTTCACTTACAATTTTATTTGGCTTTTAAGCTCTGCTAGGTGCTTGGCCGGTTCTCTTTATTTGTTTCCTAATGGCAGCTGGCATAAGATTGCGCAAATCCAACTTAAGTGGTCTAGATATGTGTCTAATTCAAACAAATAACTTTGCTCCTAAACTTCCCATTTCCATTGCATTCTTTAACTGCTACTGGGAATTAAGTGACTGGAATAATAAAGAATTGACTTTAAATTGCCATTTGAGTGGCACAGCAAGAAGGGAGGGAAGGATTACAATAATTTTTCCTTTTTGTTTAGGAATAAAATCAAGTCATACTGGATACTTAAGCTACAAGTAATTTTTTGGAGCACAGTGATCAATCTGCTACACATAATAAATTACATAGCCTACTGACAATTAGAGTTCAAAAAATAATTTTAGCAATTAAAATATTGCTAAATTACAAAAATAGAGAACCACAGGCCATTTTCCAGACAAAGGTGTATCAGCCTAAAGGGGAATGAAGTTCAATTCCCCTGAAAATTCATTTTACAAGTTTGAGTTTAGTGTCCAGAGCTCACAAAGATCAGAAATTTATAGTTCAAAATTACTTGAAACAATATTTACTCCTTTACTAAAAGAGGATGAATATTGTTAAAGAGATTTAATAAATTTTCCTTTGTAGAGTAAATACATTTCCCTCCACTTCATACAACCAAAAGAAATACCTGAATAAATGAGAGCTGCAAATATAATAATTAATGTTGGAAGTTGTAAATATGCTACACAAGTTGCTCTCACGTGGATAATTTGATCTGTGTGTGTAAAATTTTTCATTTAAAGACCTCTCCTGAGTTCTCTTTAGGCTTCAATTTAAAGACATTTTACAAAGTCCTTGAGTTTGTGACTACTTCTGTACTTTACCATTTAATTTGAATCTACCCTTTCAGGCAGCTCTGAAGGTTATCCTGAGGTAGCATCTTATTCTGAGTCCAATTCTAGTATTAGTGTGTATCTAGTCACATTTTGTGCCAATGGAATTCCTTTTAATTTTATTTTCAAATTGTTTTTTATTCAGTCATTATGGCCCTGCTCCAGTGAAGAGTTAGTTTGCATGGTTACCTTTACCATTCTGACCAGTTCTTAAAATTCATCAAAACACTACTCAAATCTTCATTACTAGCTGCACTTTTTAAACACTTTACCAAGCCGCAGGTAGATTGCTCAGATGACAGACAGATTACAGAAATCCCATTCTTGGTGAAGACAAGCATAAAACTGTCTAGGATAGCAGGCTACCCTAGGAAACTGCTAAGAAGGTTGAAAAGTAACCTTACTCTCCCTCTTCAATTACTCTAGAGGTCTAGGAAGGTCATTCTTGCTGCTCCTGACACATACAGAGGGGATGCACATTGCAGGAGAGGTCGTTCCTGTGTATGCTTTTCCCTCCTGCTGCCTGGAGCCAGGGGCCTCACCCAGAGGCTCACCATTCGTTGTATTGATTCAGTTAGATCTATTTGAAAATAAGCCAACTTCAACAGAACGCATATATGTGTCTTGAAGATGAGTACACAAATTTTGATCCAATATACTGGCTTAATTTACAAACTTTATTCCAAATAACAAACTGAAATATTGAGTTCTATGAGCTCTATCAATAATCCTTACTCCAACTTGCCTAATTGAGGCATTTTTCTGGACCTTTACTCATGGGTAGGGGAGAGGTGCAAACATCTTTTCCATGAAAATGCTTGTCTACACATCAAACACTTCTGGCCTGAGATCATGCTCAGAGGAGGCTTTGGAGTGGCCTTAGCAGGGATTTGTACTAGTGGGAAGAATCTGACACCACCTACACCAAAAATGAAAGACTCTACAGAAGTACCGCTATCAACAGTGCTTCAGCAATTCCAACAAAATAATTTGGAAGTTCAAACACCAAACACTTCCTTATGAGGGGAAGAGGAAGGGCAGAGACTGACCTTGTGGTGACCAGTGACAGAACTCGCATGAATGACCTAATTTGTGTCAGAGGAGGCTTAGGCTGGATATTAGAAAAAGGTTCTTCACCGAGAGGATGGCGGAGCACTGGAACAGGCTCCCCAGGGAAGTGGCCACAGCACCAAGCCTGACAGAGTTCAAGAAGCACATGGCCAATGCTCTGTCACCGACATGTTCTATGAAAAATCCTTTCCTTAGGATTCTTCTCTCCTGAGAAGCTGAGAGGCCTCAAGAACAAACTGTAAACAATTCTTATCTGCTGCTGTGGAATGCAACAGGGGGATCTGTGATTGATCTCATCTGGTTGTTTCTAATTAATGGCCAATCGCAGTCCAGCTGTCCAGCTGTCTAGGTCAGACACAAGCCTTTGTTATTCATTCCTTTTCTATTCTTAGCTAGCCTTCTGATGAAATCCTTTCTTCTATTCTTTTAGTATAGTTTTAGTATATCATACATGATAAAATAATAAATCAAGCCTTCTGAAACATGGAGTCAAGATTCTCATCTCTTCCCTCATCCTAAGACCCCTGTGAACAATGCCACAATGCTTTTGGGCACATAGTGTGATGCTTGACAATGGTGCTATGCAGGGCCGGGAGTTGGACTCTGTGATCCTCATGGGTCCCTCCCAAATCAACTTATTTTGTGATATTGTGATTCTGTGAAACCATGTATGGGACTGAAGCCATCCCAAATCCTGGGAAGTGACCTTCATGAAATGCAGCCCTGACACCAGTTTCCTGAATCCACAATGAGTAAGGAGGGTTGCAGTTTGGCTTTTGCAATGAAGGTTGTTTGAATGAGGACAGAAGCTATGGTCTCCTACAGCTATACTGTACAGCTTTGAGAAAAAAAGAGGCAACAAGCTATAGAATCACAGAAAGGCATTTCTTTTCCTATACATTCCTTGTCTGAGGAACAGTCCAAATCACCTTTATTTATCTAAACTGTGGCTAAACAGTCTTTCTTTCCTCTCTTCCAAATTCAGACAAACCTCTACTACTCTTACCAGTGCATCCAACTTTCTGTTGTCCATTGCACACTTTCCTGAAAGCTCAAAATTGTGCCAAACCCACAATTCTTAACCTCCTAACTGAAATAAAATTGAGTTTTCATAAGATTGTTTTGATTTTACTGCTAATACTACCTCTATGCATGGCCCTGGAAAGCTGACCTAGAGTTTGAAAGGTTGAAAGTGGACATGGCTAAGATGAATTAGTGAACTGAGGAGAGGAGAAGCAATCAATAACAGGTCATGAATACAATTTATCACACTGAAACCTCCATGGCGTTTTGGGATGGATGTATCAAGACACTAACTGCATTTCTCCTTTCAGCTTTCTATGTCCCTATGCAACACTTTTTAGATCCTGGTTCTGCTGCTATTTCTCTTAAAATGATTCGGTTTGTCATAACTAATTGATTTCTTCCTCCCTTGAACATGCATCTCTCAAGTTTGAGGACCAAAATATTCAGTTAAATAGATTCCTGAAAATTAAGCAGTCCTTTGTCCTCTGATATCAGCCATCCTACTATGATTTCCTCATGTCAAACTAAACTGCCCCACCTTACTAACTAGCAAATTCTATGTCATCACCTAACGAAATACTAAATAAAAAAAATGAAAAAAAAAAAACCACCAAAAAAGTAAATGGCTCTGTGCAATCCAGACATACCTTGCATAACTACTTTATATACAGGAACAACATATGTCCATGTATATTTCTCAAGCAGCACAATTAACTGTGAGAAGTGGGGGCAGGCTAGTGGTGCCAATCTGTAAAGGTAAAACTCTCATCCAAGACCAGACAAACATCTAATCCCTAAATGAAATGTTTTGTGTATACCTAAGAAGGTTCTTTTGTGATTTGAATTTCTAAAAGTTTACATTAAAAATGTGATATGCTCAACTTAAATTTCACTGAACAGTCTCATTGTTACTTCTCAGTTGCACAAACCACCTTTGAAATAAATTTTTTAAATTGTTATGAAAGACAGAGTGTGATTCAAATGTATATTTCTGTTGCTTTTTAATTCCTTTCTGTGGATATCACTTTTATATATGCATAAAAGTGTCCTGTTTATATTACTCTAGGCATAGTCTTTTAAAAAGTCTTGGCTTATTGTTGACAAGGGAACATATCATGTGGATAATGATGGGATAATAACTTTGATTTTGAATTTCTATTACTTAAAATCTTGCAGCACTCCCTGAACAGGTTGTACACTGGGGCTTGTTAGCTCTGTAATTGCAATTCTTACCTTGAAGGCATTTTTGTATGCCCAGCATCCAAATGGACAGCCCAGGGAATTGAATTCTGGAGATATATCGTTCATTCTTTTGATTATTCTCAGAATGGCTGGATTCAGCAAGGATCTTAGAGGCTTCTTATCTGAAAACTTTTGTGAGGACTTTCCTAGAGGACAGCTAATTCATGTTCAGGGTTCATATCTGAAATCTGAACCTTCAGAAGAAACAGGCAACTAATGGAGCTCCATTGTACTGCAGTCTAAAGACAGGTAATTCTGTGTAACAGAATAAGGAATCTGCCACTGTCAGTTATCCCAATGGAATCAGCACAACGGAATTAACCCACGACAACATATCTTAACATAACCACGTTTGGTTCATGAAAACCATGAGTACTTACATGAGTATCACATTATATGGTACCTTTTTCCATAACATTTTGTACTGGTTAAACATCCTTAGGTTGGCTTGATGGGCCAAGGCCAGCAAGATGAAGTTCAACAAGACCAAGTGGCAGGTCCAGCCCCTTGTAGTGCTACAGGCTTGGAGCAGAGTGGTTAGAAAGCTGCCCAGAGGAGAGCAACCTGGGGATGCTGGTCAGCAGCCAGCTTAATACTAGCCAGTGCATGCCCAGGTGGCCAAGAAGGCCTGGCTGGTATCAGGGGTAGTGTGGCCAGCAAGACTATTTCTGCTAGTCATTGTCCCCCTATACTCAGCACTGTTGAGGTCCCACCTTGAGTCCTATGTTCAGTTTTGGGCCCCCTAATTCAAGAAAGACATTGAGGTGCTGGAGCATGTCCAGACGAGGACAACGGAGCTGGTGACGGGTCTGGACAGTAAGTCCTATGAGAAGCAGCTGAGGGAGCTGGAGTTGGTAAGATTGGAGAAAAGGAGGCTCAGGGTGACCTTGTATCTCTCCTGACATCTACCTGAAAGGAGGCTGTGGCAAGGTGAAGGTCAACCTTCTCCCAGGCAACCAGTAACAGGAGAAGAGAACATAACATCAAACTGCACCAGTGGAGGCTTAGCAGGAAAACAGGACAAATTTCTGCATGGAAAGGGCAGTTAAACATTGTAAAGGGCTGCCCAGAGAGGTAGTGAAATCACTATCCCTGAAGGTGTCCAATACACAGTTGGACATGGGATTTAGTGCCATGGTCTATTTGACAAAGTAGATGATCAGTCAAAGGCTGGACTCAATGATCTTAGAGGTCTTTTCTAACCTAAATGTTTCTATTATTCTGTGAAAATTGTCTGCACACATAATTCTCCCAGAAAATACCATTAACTGCTTGTACATATATATTTAGTCTTGTTAATTCTGTTTTAATGGAAACATACTGGTAGAACTGGGAGGAAAAAGCATTTCCAATTACCTGGTGATTACCTGGTGACATATTAGGAGTACTCTGTATCTCCTGAAAGAAATGGCAGGGATCTTTCAGTTTGGTTTTCTTGGCGAGAAATTTCTGTCAGATTGTCTCATTTATCCTGCTTCATTTAACATTTTACCTACCTTTGGCTGCTAAACAGCTCTGCTGAGGTTTTGTATTCTTTAGAGGCTAATACCTATTTGGGCTTGGTTGGTTCTGTGAATTCTTTAAGCCCCTCCCTCTCTCCTGGAGGAATATGTTCAGAGCTGTAGTAGGTGGAACTCTTCGCTGAGGCAGGGGCGGCTTGCTCATGAGAGGAGAGGAAAAACTTTTTGATAATATGCAGTAACAAAATTTTAGTTTTTCTGTAATTTAAAAAATGCAGTGAAGTCAATACTAACCACTCTATTATTTTCACTACTAAAATACACTTTATACAGGAGAAAAAAATACAATCCCAGTAAGTAGGCAGCTGCAAGGTTCTGATGCTAAGAAATATTGAGCTAGAGCAGATCCCTTCAAAACTTTTAGTGACTGTGATGAACTGATATTACCTCCACACTGGTACTGAGAATAGAAAATGCTGTGGGAGTACTACAGATATTGAAGTAATAGTACCTCTTTACAGAAAATCCCCATTTATCTATTCTATCTTTTATAGAGCATCTCCCAGGAAAGGTATACCTCAAAGGTACTTCAGGGGTTAGATCCTATACTGTTGCAGACTGGACAGTGGATGGCAGAAGAAGGTTAGGAGCAGTTTTCTGCATCGGTTTTGTTAAGCAAGGCTCTCAAGCCCAGCTCTTTGTGACATCATTCATTCACAAGGGGATACAAAATTCATTGCTACAGGGTACCTGATGTACTAACCTTGGAGAAATGCCTGCTTTTTTATTTTTTAAACATGCAAGTACAGTTATAAACATATTCAGAAATCTGTTTGAATGGATCCAGATCAACAAGTTAGTATGATCATTACTAATTAGTATGTTGCAATATTTTTTCTCCTACTAGTGACAAAATGCACTACCAATTCCCATACTGCCATTGTTCCTCAGTCTGGCCAAAAGACATACATAAGATCTTACTGTCTCTTTTGTCATTAAATGGCATAGATGCATTTTTTACAAAAAAATAACTTTTCAAGGATGATTGCCAAGCCTCATGTGGAAGTAATTCTGAACAACACTACTAAATCACCTAAATCACTAAATACTAAGTCAAAGTCTTTATGGTTAAGGACACACTTGAACATAGGTCTCTAATATTTATTTGCAATAGCCAATATGCTCAGATATCAGACAAAAACTGTCTGTAGGTAGAAGAATAGCATAGCCAGGAAATGGGAACTATAAGCAGGAAGTAGTAGAGGATGAAAGAGAGATTTAAATAGTAATAGAAGAAAGATTAAATATATACAAAAATAAGATCTGTTAGCCAGCACTCTTTTTTTTTTTTCCTTTTTTTTTTTTTTTTTT
>LTAT01000004.1:87773130-87788937 GCA_003286495.1 Chlorodrepanis virens | reverse complement strand
TTTTTTTTTTTCCTTTTTTTTTTTTTTTTTTTCCTGTATGATAAGGTTAGGATCCAAAAGAGACTTGTCAGAGATGCTCTGGGTCTGGAGCTAAACAATAGGAACATATTAGCCTCTCTTTTTAACTTGTAGCATGTAGCAACAGTTAATTAAATTAAAGGCAATAAAGTTAGAAGGAATGAAAGGATAAGTCTTCTTTCCACAGTGCATAATCAATTTGTGGCATTTACAGCCTCTGCAGGTCATGTAGACAGACATTGTGGTTGGATAATTTTATGACTAGCAATAACATTTGCAGCTCTGTCAACTTAGACAGTGACAGAAAGATAATCAAAGAGACCCTTAGAAGAACACTGCCCCAAGAACTCAAAGGTCTGTTATATTATGAAGGACTTAGCACCAGTTCCAAATGTCACATCATTTATCAGTGTGTGAGTGCATAACATGCAGAGAATTAAAGAATATTGCATCCCATTTTTAATACACAGTAACTAAGTGGTCAATGAATAGATAAAAATTGCATTCTCTTCTTGATCAGCAAGCTTCCAAATGATGTTAAACAAGTTACCTCGAGTATACTCCCTCTTGTCTGTCCCTGAAAATGTCAGTGTGTCATTGGGGCCTAATTTTCTCCCTGGAGTTCTGGTGTTAGATTAGAAATCATGAGATACAGTAAGATGCAAATTTAGAAGCGGTCTTTTTGGTTGTTGTTTTTGTATTTCTGGCTTTCAAGCTTGTTTTTTCAAGACTTTTTTCAAGGTTGAATCCTACAACCAAGAAGGCAAAAGCGGATTCTCCTCCCCATCACTGTTAATACCTTGTGACCATCATAGACAAGAGTCTTCTGTGGGAAGATAAAAGGAAAAATATCAATGACTGTGACTGCCATCTTAGAATTGACCAAAACTAGATCACATCTGGTAAGTGTTCACCTCCAAAAGAGACTTAAAAGGAAAGTTTTCCATAGTCTTTTATGTGCTTGTTTCACACCATTACTGAAAAAGGCTGGCCTGTCTATCTTTGTCTGTCCCTTGAAACACAAGACAACATTTCAAGCAATACCGCGATCTTCTCAAGACCATCTCTTCTTCAGAAATAGTGTGGTTCCGTTTTATAACTCATGTAAACTAGGTTATCTAGTCTTAAGAATCTAGAAAAGAATCTAGAAAATAACCTAGAATCTAGGTTATCTAGAGTTAAGAATCTAGAACTAGCTTAATTTAAGTACACTTTCCAGAAGAGCATTCTTTCCAGCAGCAACTTGCTAGGATGATTTCAGAAGTGTCACATGTCAGGTACTGTCAAATAAATCCTCAGCTAATAAAGTGGATTATCTAATTTTCTATATTTCTTGAAACAGACACAGTTTTTTAACATGCTCCCTCCTGTAACCAAATGAAAATAGTTCTAATCAAGACACAGATTTAAGGTTGAGCTGCCAGAACAGTTGACATCTATATGAAGTCAGGTAGCAGTGCAGTTCATCTAATGAACACATGAAAGGAAGAGGGCAGCCACTTCTTCATCTTTGCCTGTATTCACAGAAGTGTACCCATGGCTCTAATGATAATTTAAAAATATATATTTCATTTAACTACCATAATTTTCTTATTGAAAGGAACTTAAAATGGAAAACAGACTATTTAGTCAGTGTATAATGAAAAATATAAACCTAGGAGAAAAGTCTGCATATTTTATTTTAAATAACATATGCACATATGAATATGAAATCTAATGTCATTTTGAAAACAAAAAGAATCAGTAAAGTATTCAAAATATGTTTTTATATATTCAAAACTGTGAGAAAGTAAGGGGGTAATATACATTATAATGGCAAGAAGACTCAAATAATGAGACATGGAAGATATTTGGATCTCTTTGTGCATATTCAGTCTAGTGATCTCTGAGTACTGTAATGGTCATCTCTTCAAAAGTAAGTTCATAGGCCCAATTATTGATTCATATAGTTACCTTCCCTGCCAAAGTGCAGAGAAGGTAACAGAATTTAAAACATTAAAATAAAAATTAAATCAGGGATAATTTGGACCAGTCTTTTACATCAAGTTTTCTGTCAAATATTGGCTTATTTGCTACCACTGATCTCAAAAAATACTATCTCCTCCAGTTCTGCTGAGTGTGCTGTAGCAGAGCATGAGCCAACTTCCCCAAAAACTTACCTACCAATTGTCATTTCTAGTAAGACATCTTAATGTCACACTCAGGTAGCTTTACATCATTTTGCATCAAATTTGAACATAAAAGTCAAATCTCCTGTCTCACATAGACACAGATTTTGCATAAGTAAGGCTCCCTCTGAACAGGCCTGACACGTACACAAGCCCTGAATGAGAAAGCACCAAAGGAAAAGGTCTGGTTTTAAAATGCGACGCCTCAAAATCTCACAACTGCTGTTGAAAAGCTTGTAATGGGCCAATTAGTTCATGGCAAAGTTGAAGGGAGTGTGGGGAGATCTTGAATTTCATGTATTTATGCAGTTACACAGAGCATGAACTGCCTTTAAATGCTGAATACCTGCGTGTGTCAGTTTAGACATCTTAAAAGTGCATAAACAGGAATTCAACTGCTCATTTAGTGCAGAAGATAACTATTTTTCTATCAGATGGTATAGATGAAAACAAAAAAAGTAACAGAAAAGGAATTCAAACTGCAATTTAAAGTAAAGCATATAATTTCAGATTTTTTATAACACCTGTATTTCATCATTTTATTCTCTGAAAGACACATGAATTGATATAAACCACTGTGATGCTTTTTGAAATATGTTTTTAGTTTAAACTGCTCTAGTGTCATTCTGCAATTTGACATTTACACTCATTTCCATCATGTTTGCCCTGAAAAATCCACAGACAAACAACAGTACAGGTAATGCTGTACCAATTCTGCCTGAATCCTGCCACATTCACATGCATGTTTGTGTGTACAAACTGCCAAATTGTCCCTGATTTGAAGTTATCATTGGGAGAAAGTGCTTCATGCATAGCAAATAACTACGTTTGCATATCCACACATTTCACAGACAACATCTACCACAACCTTACTAAGGACCTAGTAAACAAATGTTCAGATGGATTCCTTTAAAGGTAAAATCCTTGTTACATTCAATTCAGCAGGACAAAAAATACAAAGTGTGAAATTTTTCAGAGAGTTTTTTTTGGTGGTTTGTGGTTTTGTTTTAGAGGGGTGTGAAATGTTTGTTTGGGTTTTCTGTTGGTTTGGGTTTTTTTTAGTTTATTTTAATTACTTTTAGCATTATAGGAAAAACAGCGAGGTGCATATTGGAATGCTCCTTCTCTGTGTAGTCCCTAGAGACTTGCCACCTAATTGGCTTCATGTCTTACTATTTCTGATGTAAAATTGGCCAGTCATTGGCCTTAATCCTCAGTGCTTCCAAGCTATTCTTTTTCATCTTCTCAGCACTTACAGAGAGTCTAGACTTGTACTTCAGGATGATTTTAACTAGGCTCTGTCCTTCTGAAGTACTTTTGTATTTTAAGCTCATCAGTCTGAACTGCTTTCCATTGCATAATATGTCAACTGCACAAGTCAGTTATGACTTCCCAGGAACACAGTCTATAAATGAAATTTTTAGTTAGAATAAGATTAGGAGGAATGTTAATTTCTCATCACAGAATTTCTGATGACGTGTCTATCCAAGGAGAAAGAGAAAAGTTGTGGTATGATGGTCTTGGAGTGTGGCCACTGAGGAATCAAAAGTGGGTCACAGGGTTCCCATTGCTATGCATAGTTGAGTCACAGGATGTCAGACTTGGCACGATTATTTGAAAACAGTTGGGGTAACCCTTGAATACCACCAAGGTCTGACTCAGCAGAGCAGTTAAGCAGCTGCTTCTCTTTAAACTGACACACTTAGGTCTTGGAGCTTAAATATCACAATAGAAATAAAAGGGGTGAGCAGCTTGCTTGTACTATTTAACAGTACATGATTTCTACTTGCTGTTGAAACATATACAGTGAGAGACTAGACTCCAAAATGTCTATGAGAGAGACATATGGAAAACAGGTTCGAATTTTTATAGTACTAAAAGATTAAATCCACTGAGATTTCATATGAATTTTCATGTATTATTTAAACCTAGAGACTGAGAGCCCAGGGGACACAAAAGAAATCCTTCTGATTAAAGCAGAAGATGTGTGGTTGGAAGACTCAGACTTAATTCCCAGGTTTGCTACAGTGTGTGACCTTTAAGCTTTGGGATAAAAAATAGAAAACATATTTTTCTTTTTGCAGTCTGGAAGGCTGTAGTTCCAGTGAAAGCATATGTTGAAAATCTTTTCTCCCTTCTGTAGAAAACTTTCTCCATTTGTCCTTCCATCATGATTTAACAAGTGAAGAAGCTCATGGTAAAGAGCAAAACAGGAGAAAACTGCATGATCTCTTGTGACACCTATACTCTTGCTTCCAACATAAATTTCTAAAACAGTAGGCAAACTAGCACAACACAGATTCAATAATTCTTGATATTGCAACAGAGAAGCAGAAGACTTTCTTAATGGATTTGTGTGGAAAGATAAAGCTCTGTTTGAGTTGGTGGCCTCTCTAGTTCCAACAAGTTCAAGTCTGTCCATACAGGCAGAAAAATATTAAGTATTTACAAAATAATCTCAAAACTTCTTTGAGACCTACAGAGGAAAAATAATCCACCTATGTGGAGATCTACTTTTTTTTAAGGTGCAGTAAAAGCTCTTACTGCCCTTATATAAGTAGTGGCTGGAGTCACAGAGCAGTACAAGATGAAGAAGATGGACAGGTATTATAATTTTTTGTTAGCATGGTTTCAATGGAATTACTTCAGAGATTGAAAGCACCTGGATTTCTTAATTTAAAAAATTGCAACATGGCACTAGAGGGATATCTGTTCACCTATTATGAACTCATCAACCTTTAATATTATCATTTAATATCATCATTTGCATGAAAGAGTGGATTAAAATCTAAGATTTATGTTGTAGTTTCTTCATATGAAAATGTATTTGAATCTAGACAAATATCAGAATTGTTTTCCTTGCTTTTTATTTTTCAATATTGGAATGAAACTGATTCCTTAGGTTTTAGCTTTCATATTTTCCAGATTCCATACTGCATTAGTATATAATTCTGAACTTCATGTAAAGTTCAAGTTCTCTTCACAGATTAGTTAGACAAAACAATCTTTTTCCAGCCTGAGAACCAAAGACACGTTGCAGCTTCAGGCCCAAAACGTACAAAAACCAGCAAATTGAGGGGAGCAATGTGGGAGGATGGGACTTCATAACCTGAAGCTGTAATTGGACAATTAACGCCAATACGCGAATGGACCAAAGCTTACTAAAGAGTGAAAACATGTGACCTTGCATCCATCTTGGGTGTAGCCTCAGCCAGCTCTTGTACTGCCCAAGGTGTATCCTTTGAACACCTTTTTAATAAATACCTACTTTATTCCTTTAACACTGTCTAGCCTCTGTTCTAGGTAGCCTCTCAAGGCATGAGAAGCTACATTTGTGAAAAGGATACCTAAGCTGTGTAACTCTTTGCAATGAAAGATGTGAAGGCTGACCAAATCAGGAGTTTAAAAAATTGAACAGGGATAAATTTTTGAAGATTAGGTCATTATTGGTGTACTAGCTTGAAAGCAAACCAGTGGGAGATCCCCAGTCAGAATTACAATTTAATAAGAAAATTAAAATAAAGGCAATATACAGAAACACTGGCTTACACTGACAGAGTCAGGATACAACCTGACATCCTGTTGGTCAGGGTGATGGTAGCAGTCCAATGAAATGGTCTCTGCAGTCCTGTTGGAGTGATGAATGAGATTTGTTCAAAGTGTAAAGAAGATTTGGTTGACTTTACTTGTAGTGAAGTCTGGTCGTTTTCTGGAGGCCAAGTCATGATTTGCTTTTCTCCCCTGGGAATCCAATGCTGCTCATGGTGTTTCAAACCTCAGATTATAGTCAGGTAGGAATGCTTGGTTCTTCCCCTGGGCAGAGCATCTCACAATGGCAGGATGTAGTTTTATCAGTCATGCAGTGAGACTCAATGGCCCATTAACAGAAGATATCCCACCAGGGTTATAGGGGATGGGTCATGGAAGAGATAAAGAGCACTGCCCGCCTGTTTGTAACAGCTTATGAAGATGGTGATAGAATATACACTTTTGGTTACATTTCACATTGTAACCTAAGACAAGTGGCTGCCCAGATGCAAGCCAGGTCAGAAATACCTGAACAACTGGAAACTGGGAGATCGCACCAGAGGTGTTCACCCATATACAGCACTGCTTCTGCAGCAGTAGCCAAAGTCAGAGACATCTTTAGCAAACCAAGGAAATGGCAGCTTGTATATGGTTTTGGAACAGGCAGTGCAAAGGCAGGGAGGGCAAAGTCATGCCTTGTGAGATCCCAGGACAGAGAGGCTTTTAGTCAGCACCAAGAAGGCACCCTCACTTGCATGACTTCATATTCCCATGCAGACTATAGTAGAAGATACAGGGTGTCCTCACTGCTCTGACATTTATTAATCTTCAGCCATTCAGAATCCTTGAAAACTATCATTGTCTGACTCAAGTCAGTGCAGCTCTTAAGCTTCTTTAATCCTACCTGGCGCCAGGATCTCAGCTCAGCATGATCACATCAACAGCTCCATGTCTACCCTGCCTCTGATTTTCAAGTATGAACCCTGACCCCTTGTATTTCCACAGTATACCTTGTGTTGCAGGTCAGCTATAAGGGTCGTAGACTTCATCTCACCTGCTGACTCTATCACCAAAGTTTTGTGTTGAAATCCAGCAGCAGGTCTTTCAAGTGCCTACTTCCTTTGCAAGAAAATAACCATTCTAAAAATAGAGTGCTAACTCTTAGGGCTGAGAAAAACCTGCTAAGCCAGAGAAAGAAAAAGTTAGCTATGTAAAAAATCTGTTGCTGTTGTAAAAAAATAAGTAAATAAGAAAAACATTAGTCCTGACAAAGATTGTGTTGGACCTGATGTTATTATGATTTTCTGGAATAATTTTATCTGTGCTAAAAATAAGTAGTTATTTTATTACAGCAAGATAATCCTTATATCTGTGTGCCTTGAATTTCAGTGTACAGAAGTTATTGATAGTTTAATAATAAAATATTTAATAAATTAGAAAATTATATTTGTGTGTGCATGTGATTTAATGCCAGTGTTTCCACATATCTAATCAGTCTTGCTCACTCTAGTGCCAAATTCATTCTTCTGGACACATCATGGTAAACCCAGAGAATTCTGATGGTTATTGACAGGCTTCCATAAAGCCTCTTCTACACTAATTCAGAGAATTTGGTTTACAGGGAAAGGAAAAGAGACAAATGTGTCTTAAGCATCATGCTTCACTTTCTAAACGCTTTCTTTTTATTATATGATATAATGTGGGACCACAAGAGGATTTGCAGCCCACCAAGAAGTGCTTCCAGTGACTCTCACTGGAGAGCAAGCGATGACTGTGTCGGTGTCATGGTGCCATGGCTCCACATTAGTTGTAAGGGCTTGGATGTAGAAACACGATTAGCTGCTGAAGCTAGGTTCAAAGCACAGATACCTTTATGCTGTTGGCCATCTTATCTTATACCATGAGTGTTTTCTGTTGTCAATCTCGTCTTTCTGCAGAAATTGGAAGGCTGAAGTGGAGCACTCAGATAGGTTTGAGAATAAATCCCACAGTGTTAGCCTCAATGAGCCATTTTTGTAGGCTTAACTTCAATAAAACATGCTACTTCAGTGAAGCTTTTTTAGAGGGCCCTGCTAGATAACCAGCTCTGACTAGACAGCTGGAGTCCTTCATTCATAGTTTTTCTTTCCTTAGTAAGTTATGCTGCAGATTTTCAGCAAAGTTTTCCCCACATTAACAGAAGATAGGCAAAATCCAACTACAATGGAATAAAATCTCCCTGCCTCCAGGCTTCAGGGAATATTTAGACTTCTTTTTCTGTTCCTTTCCTCCCTTGCTATTTCTTATTATCAAAATAACCGCAGAGCATTTTTAATTAAAATATCCCCATTTTTCCTTACCAAAGTTGCATCTTCATTCCCTGTGTCAGGCTCCCTAGAAAAGAAGCTCTGGGATGGTTAGGATCAGATGGCCACCAGGGGGAGCAGGCAGAGCCTCCAAAGTGCAACAAGGTCTCAACGTTGGGAGCAAAGAGGGTAGGAGATGCCTGCCACTCCTGTGCGCCATGTGTCACTTGTGGAGGTGGGCAGTCAGGCTGGAGTAAGAGCTCACGGTGTGGCACCTGAGCTGCGCTTGCAACCCAGCTGAAAAAAAAAAAAAAAACAACAAAACCACAAAGAAACAAAAAAAAACCCCAAAAAAACACAAAACCAAAAACTCTATCTAATCTATCTGTCTATAGCTCTATATATCACACATGCACACACACACACACACACACACACACATATATATATATATATATATATATATATAAAACACATACACACACATATATATTTATACAAAAGAAAAGAAAAAAAGAATGAAGAAAGACATGAGCCCAGGTAAACAGGCAGTTCTAACAGGATGGCTCTGGTTTATGCTAGCTAAAATCAGGTCTGGATACTCCTGGAGGGTTCGGTGGTTCTGTGCTTCTTAGCAGTCTCAGTGTGTTTCAAAGCCCAGATTGAAGCCAATTATTCATTTTGTTTCTTGAATAGGAGAGCAACTGAAATTATTTCATCAAAACCTTAATGTTTTTTATCAGGCGAGGATGGTCCTCTCATATATAGACATCTTCCCCCATATGCAATCACATAATATCCTGACATGAGGAGGGACAAATTACTTCTACTTCTTTGTGTAGCTCAGGGCAAAAAAAAGAGATGTGCAAGAAGACTTGAAGAACTGCTGCAACTGCCTTTGTGACAATCCTTTCCATGCTCACATGTCCATGAGAGGCTGTCATAGCTGTGGTTTCTTTATCACTTCAATATTAACTCTGTAGCTAAACTAAAATGGGCAACCCTCTTCATAGCTGCAACCCCTGTCAAGGATTACATAATAGCAACAAAATACATACACACATGCACACATATACATATGTGTACACTTACATATTTCTTTGTCACCTTGTTATTGACATCTATCTAATTACAGTTGCATTCACAGTAGTAACTGATCTTTTTAATTCAATATCATTTAGTCCTTCTAGGGCTACAGATAAAGTTACACAAGGCCACAGCCTTCTGCTGCTTCTGCTACCATCAGTCTTCCTGCTCTCAGACACAGATGTGTGTGTGCATACAAATTTGAGCTAGAGCTAGTGTTCTTGAAAGCTTATTTTCTGCCTAAAAGCAATAGGGACTTTTTTCCTCGTTTTCATAGAGGTTGTCTGTCAGTACTGTGAAAAGACAGGTGGTGATTCCGACCAGGAGCTGGAAAGGCGTCTTGTTGCAAGGCAGTACTAACACTGATGTGCTATGTTTGGGAGCAGAAGAGTCTGTATATTTTTTAATAAAAGGCTATTTACCTTCCTATGCTAGAAGATAGCTCATCTTCTGCACTGATCATTCTTTTTTTTTGGCTAAAATAATCCCTCTGCTGAATGAGTGACACATTCTGAAAATGTTAGGGATTATATATCTGTAGTTAGAGAATAAGGTTCTCCATCAATGATACATTCTGAGGATGCCTAAAGTCTTTTTCATTTGTGTGAGCCTAAAGTCAATCAAATTAGTGACGATCCTTTCTTTCAGAGCTTTAACTGAATCAGCAGAGCTCCATATTCAGAAGTAATCTTGTTAAAAGCACCAATTTGATTTAGAATATAGAAGGCAGGTAGCAGATTTTGCTGCTTTCAATATCTCCCTGAGTATGGTATTAATCTCTAAACAATGGGAATATTGTAAAGAAGCAAAAGTGTGAAAGTCCTTACTGTTCTGTCTCTATGCTACATGATTTGCTGCTAAAAATACAGTTAACAAGAAAACATGTGGTCAATTTCCTCTGAAAACTTCATAATAGTTTTTATCTAAAAAACAAAAGGCCTTAAAATTGACACCATGGATATCAGAGTATTTAGCAAACACTTCTATCAAGCATTAATAAATTAAGTACAAGAAAAACCAAGTCAATACACTCTGGCATTGACATGCAATAAAACTTGAAGTGTACAGTTGTATTGAGGTTTTGGGGGGTGGGGGTTGTTGGTTCAGTGGGTTTTTTTGCTTCATTGTGTTTTGGGTTGGTGGGGTTTTTTGTTTGGTTTGTTGATAGGGTTTGGGGATTTTGGTTGGTTGTCTTTTGTTCTGTTTTGTTGGGGCTTTGTGTGCATGTCTGTGTGTTTGGGGGGGGGAGTTGTAAGAGTGTAAAGGAAATTAAAATAGTCCTTTGATAAAATGCTGTCATGGGTTTTTCCTGAAGTTGGGGCACAGAAGTGAGTTTGAAGCAGGTTTTAATTGCAGAGTTAAAATCTCAAAGATGTGCCATTTAAATATACATAGTTTGTATATCTGAAACCCAGAACATGTTTTCACCAGCAAGTGAGAAGCTTCCAGAGAGAATTCATGCACCCTGACCACCCATGACCACTGCAGAAGTAGCTGGAAATTACAAGTGCTCTTGAAAGGTTTTCAAATCAGGTCCCCAAGACTCACAGTAGATGATGGGATCAGGTTGTCTGAAACCTCTTTTTTATTCTCTTGACAAAAAAAAAAAGATAACACTTAGATGATTAGCCTTCAAGGTCTGAAGAAATTTATAGCGGTGAGTCTGATGATTAGTGGGTTTAGACAGGATACACTTATCCCAAAGCTTTGCATGCCTCTAATTTGAATTGCCAAGCCGCATCAAAGAGACACAGCTCTGCACATCAATTTCTTTCACTAAATATTCCCTTTGACTCAGTCTATATTCCCACTGTAATCAAGAACTCATTGTACCAAACTTTCTTGAGTATAAAGGGAAGAATAAACAGCTATTCAACAAAAACTTTCTATTCTTTCCTACTACCGAAAATTTACTGATATGTTTTAGACTTGACCAAAGAGTCTATTCTTGTTCTGTCAGTGATTATTTGATCGGACACCTACTGCCTATCACATTCAGGAATAACAGAAAGAAGGGTAAGAATAGCAGTATTTTCTTTCAATCTTGCTTGAAATATTAACATTTCTAAAGCCACGTTTCTTCATTACTTTTATTCTAATACAATTAAACAGATCATGCCTAGAGATCAATAACAGATCCTCTAAGCCACTCCAAGAGACTCTGCTGACAACTGCTATAGATCATCCATAAGATGATCTTCTAATTTTTTTAACTCAACCTAATCAAGAATACAACAGTTTTACTATGACAGCAGCTTATTATCTTACCAGTTTTTCACTTCAACGTTCAAAACATTTTTACTTTTTTTGCAGACACAGCAAATTAGATGTCCCATCTATGTGCAAAGAGCAAGTACAATGGAAAGGAAGTAGTAAATTCCAGCCTGAATGAGGTCTTGTGTTCTGGATACTGCAGTCTTCCATCTTAATATCAGTATCCAAAAACAATGAGAAGCTCAGGCAGAAGCTCATGTGCTCAGATAGAAACTTTCACTCTCAAACAAAAGTTTAATTGTGCATTTCTGTCACAAAGCTCAAAAAGCTGCCATCTGCTATTTATGAGAAAAAGAACAAAAAATTGTTTAGCAATAAAATGACAACATATATTTGCTGATGGAATTTTGTAGTCATTATCATTAAGGTTTTTTGCAATGTGTTAGAAACTTGAAAAATTCCTGTTACGACCTAAAAATTGCTTCCCAAAATATGTAATTTATTAGAAGTTTTGAGCTTAAGGCAAAACCAGCACAGTGACACTTCCCTCCAATGGTGAGCTGAAATGGAGGGAATGGGTTTTGGAAATAATTAATTTATTTTAACTGCAATTTTGGCTTTCTGTTCCAAATATAAATATGAAATTTGTATTATATTTAGGATGAAAATATATCTCATGAATACCAGTAAAAACTCCTGTCCCTGACTTGAATGGTATGAACAACTTTTCTAGTTTTTCTGGCAATTATATCATTCTGTAGAATGGTTGTCTGGGCATGTGGTCCAAATTTTACTGGAATGTCCTTTACCTACAGCCTTCCTTCTTGTCAGATCTTCACCTGTGGATGGAAGATCTAAGCTACCTGAGCACTTCCTCCTACCATCTTTCTACAACAGAAAAGCAAGAAGTTAGGGAACAAATGCTGGCTGGGTTATCTCACCTGGAAAGGAAAAAGGAGAAGGAAATGGGGACTGAAAAACATTCCATGTGTGTCTATGTATCACTTTCCCATCAAATAGTCAGTTATTTTATTTCTCAATATTCTTTTATAAACCAAACATAACACAAAAAATTGAAACCTGTCACATCTGGAATCTATCGTCCTCCCATCTAATTCCAGAAATGTCATATTATGAAATTAAAGCTAGAGTATACTCTGATAAAAATTCAAAACACAGAGAGCAAATTTCAAGGTAATCTATCTTCCAAGACTTCCCAGAGATTTTATGCTGGCATTCCTCTGACAATATCATACCACTCATGAAATCTGTCCCGGCAGAAAAAGCTCTTCAATTGGCTATATTTATTTAGTACAAACACTGTACAATTCTTCTTTTTTTACATGAGAAATAGACTGTTACAGAGAATCCTTACAATTACAATTACAATTCAAACAAGAAACCAGAAAAAAACCATGACAGTGGGCTATAGTCAATTCATTACCCCTCACCTCTGCCGCACCTTTCTCCTCAGGGGAGGACACCTCACACTTTTTCCCTGCATCATTTTGGGGTCCCTCCCACAGGAGACAGTCCTCCACAAACTTCTCCCACAGGAATCCTCCCCATGGGCTGCAGTTCTTTATGAACTACTCCAGCCTGGGTCTCTTCCATGGGGTTCAATGCTTCAGAAACAAATTTCTCCAGAGGTGGATCCTCGATAGGGTCAAAGATCCTGCCAGCAAGCCTGCTTTAGTGTGTTCTCCCTCCATGGGGCAACTGGTCCTGCCAGGACCCTGTTCCAGTGTGGAATTCCTAAGGAGTCATAGCCTCATTCATGCAACCAACTTCTCTGGTGTGGGGTCCTCCAGGTTCTGCAGGGGACTTTCTGCACTGGCACCTGGATCGTCTCCTTCGCATCCTTCTTCACTGACCTTGGTGTCTGCAGCGCTGTTTCTCTCACATATTATCATGCATATCTCTCCAGCTGCAGTTGCACAGGTGATTTCCCCCTCCTTAAATATGTTATCCCATCCATCTGGGAGCTGTCTGCTATTGGCGCTGTCAGACATGAGGGGAGCTTTTGGACGATTCCCCAGAAGCCAGCACTGTGTCTCCCCCACTACCAAAGCCTTGCCACACAAATCCAAAACATCTCCTCATGCTACCAAACTAAAAAAAAAGTGGAATATAAAATTACAATTATTTGAACTATTTCTGTATGTACACATATATGCTTCATTACACTTTCTGCTAAAATGTGCTATTTGTATTTCTTCTAAGCTGCTAAGCAAACTTGACATTGCACTGCAGAGGTCTTTACATTTTCTTTGGGGACTAAAAAGTATAAGTGACCATAAGTACAAGACTTATGCAGTGCAAAAAGGCATTCTGATAATTCTACCACTGAAAAACATTGTGTGAGGTTAAAGGGAATTGGAAAGAGATTGCAGAAGAAATTACAGTCATCTGAGTGCCAAATATTCAAGGCATATTTGAGCAGTGAAGGGATAAGGTTGCAAATGCTAGGTCACAAAAATCTGTGTGTGTATAATACTGAGAGAGGAGCTAATTTTTTCTGGGGAAGGAATGAGATTATTTGTATTTTTAAACAACCATGAAGGCAAATGAATTTCTCCAACTTTGAGCAATTAAACTGAGGTGTCTGAAGTCCTCACACCAGAGTGAAAAGGTCCTCAAGAAAATAGATTACTTTTCCAGATGCTTAGAGTCAGAAATTAATTTGAGTCACACTGCCTAACAGACAAAATGGTGTTTCCTGACCCAAATAGCTTACTGCCTACAGGTTTTCCTAAAATGATAGCCAGTAGAAAACACGACTGCCAGGGCACCATCATTCTTATATGAGAGAGTTAGGCATAGCCCCAAAACAGAAACCTTCAAGGTAACTATTTTTATTAATTGATGTGTATATAGTTTGTTCTTTGTTACAGAATTTTCTCATTAATAGTGCAATAACAGCATGTGCTACTGAGTTCACATCAGGTAATAGATGCAAAAATAAATAAAACTCCTATCATAGACATTATGTCTTACCAAAAAAAAATTACTTGATAAGTGAAGAAGTGCAGGTGTTGTTTTCAGGGTCTTCATGGCAGTAATACGCACCTGCTGCAGGCAACTGCATTTTGAGAAAAGAAGAATTGCAGAAGATGCTTAGCTGAAGCCTGGAAAATCACATTTCTGCACTGCAGTAAAAACTCTGTGCTGACTCAACCAACAAGAATTTTTTTTCTGCCTATCTTCTGGCAGCATGGTTAAGACAATTCTGATTCTTAGTTTGACTGATCTGCAGCATGACAAGCTTTCAAGCATGGCAGAAGCCTTGCAGCAAATCTGCCTCTGACAGAGACATGCAAAAGTGGGACGTTGCAAGTGGCACACATGGAACAGTCACCTGCATGTGTGTGCACACGCCCACAGGGTGCCAGCCTCCACTGGTTTGGCTTCCTGGCTTCCAAACACAACAAAATATAAATTACTCTTTATTATGTGTTATTGCTGGGCTCCACATCCAAACATACTCGGAAAACAATTTTCCAGGAAAACCTTATCAAATTTCACCATAATGGTAAGAAAATGCTTTTTCAATTTGTAAGTTTCTCTTATTAGTTGAAGAGCAATTTCATTCCTGATTAAACATCAATAGATATTTGCACTATTTTAGCATAATTAGAGTTATTTAAAACTTTAATCTATTCTCTGTTGCGTACTTTCTTAGCTGCACTTGGCAGCCAAGATGGAGACAACTGCAATCAAAGTTAACAAATAGAACTATTTAAAAATGGTTTCCAAGCTGTTTGCCACCAGTGTTCTCCTGCCCTGACATGTCATTTCTCAGTTAGTTTATTAAAATACAAACAGAGAAATAAGATTTGTACCTATTTGTAAGTTTCTGGGCTCTTAAATCAAGGAGATGCTTCTGAAAATATTAGTGAAATATTTGACATATTCCCCCAATTATGAAATACTAAATTATTTCTGTCAAAACAGTCAAAAGGAGTCCTAGATCTCCACTCACATAAACTCAAAATCACAGACCATTTCATGTGCAACTTTGATTTTGTTGCTTTAATACATTTGATATTTCATATTTATGACACTAAAAATACTTTTTTATATGACTTTAATAAATTTAAATTGCTAAAAAATGCCTTATCTGCATCTAAAAAGGGCTTAATGTCTTTTTTACTTGCCTAAGGGATATGCACACCTTAAAAAATAGGTTTTACACCAAATGAGTATGTGTTTGTAACATCTATGCGTGGATTTCTCCCTTTATTCTGACACACACTTTTGGCAGTTCTATAACCATAAAAATTGGTCCTACTTTTCATAGGCATGTATACCTGTTTAAAAACACATGAATGTACTCAATTTCACCAACAGGAAACATAGTCTACACACAACTGTAGCATTGAGAAAGGCATGACCAACAAAACTTTCTTATTTGCAGCAAAAACAAACAAAAACAAAAACAAAAAAAAAAAAAAAACAAACAAACAAACAAAAAAATTTTTTTTTTTTTTTTTTTTTTTTTTTTTTTT
>LTAT01000004.1:87761213-87773120 GCA_003286495.1 Chlorodrepanis virens | reverse complement strand
AAAAAAAAAAAAAAAAACAAACAAACAAACAAAAAAAAACCAAAAAAAAACCCCAAAAAAACAGATCCAAAGCAAACAAACTCTCAGAAGACTCAGATTCAGGTTCTTAATTTCTGTCCAGAAAACAATTTGCATCTTGCTTTAAGTGATCAGTATCCTTCATATCACAATCTCATGAAGAGCTACTCTGTTGTGTTGATCTTCAGCGCTGTATTAAGATTTTGAGTTGTTCCAGAGTATGTACGTTTGGTTTCAAGAGACAAAAAAATTAAATAGGTACATATAACAAAAATCTGGACAGTTGCAGAACATATGAACATCAACAACACATTTTTGAGATACTCTTTTCTGCAGTTTATCATTATTTATCCTAAGTTACTGAGAAACCATTAAATGCCAAAAAAACAAAAGAATCATGATGTTACCCATTTCAAAATGTCAAAGCATAGCACTGGAAATTTGGCTCTTTTTTTTGCTATTTATTTTTTTTTTCCTGTTTTTACACCATTGATAAGTAACTTCATATTTCAGGGTTTTCAGGGTATGAAGAGACAAAGTATTCTCATTTAATCACATTTCTGTCAAAATAGAGCAATATTGTTTCACTTCTTGTTATTTGCTACACGGCCACTAACTCTTAGTTCTTAGGGTGCTTGTAGATACAAACCTGTAGCTACAGAATGCCTGACCTTTGCATATTCAAAGCTCCTATTAATACCATCAAAAGGCAGGAGTTTGTAAGGAAAGCAGAACTGAGTCTTTTAAGAATAATATGTTTTTTTCTTCTCTGCCGTCTTCGTCTTCCTCTCATATAAACCTTTTTACAGACCTTTTACTTAAGCTTCCCCACTTGTCATCTTCAAAAATATCAATTTCCTTATAAAAGAAAAGAAAATGAAACTCATTTTAGATCAAAACTGACACAGAATAGATGTTGCACTACTGGTCCAGGAAGCACAAATGGCGAAGGTCACTGGAGAATCCTGAGAGACCACTAAAATGCAATTTCCTGCCTTAAAATGTTTGAGAAATCTATTTCTGCCATGCCAGGCCATGAGAATCCTACAAGTGCTTTCTGGTTCATCTGAGAGGCCCCATTGCCTTTATGGCTCAAAATGACCAGGTTTACTCCCCGGGCTAATTTAACCCAAAAAAGCCAAGGTGCACTAGGAGAAGAGCCCGAATGCCACACTCTGGGCTGCCCTGCCTGTACACTGTTCAGCCAAGCAACCAAGCATTTCCTTGGTCTGTCTTTGCTGCTGGGTGAGATGCATTAGCAGAAGCAGTGCAGGGGCTGTGCAACAAGGTTCCCAATTGGGACTGGTTCCCAACTAAGGGTTCTGAGGAAGAGACCCCTTTTTCCCACTGCTGCCGCAGGAATACAGTGAGAAAGTAGGGAAGCCTGCAACACCCTCCTCTCTCTGGCAGCAAAGAGCTAAACCTGCTCTTTAAAAAACATTTGAATGCCCTGCCAGGACCCTCAGTGCTCACTGCAGACTGTGTGCAAGGGCCGGGAGACAGCTTGAACACTTCTCCATTATCTTCACATTTGTGTTCCACCTTCCTGATGCTTACCCATGTCCCTACAAAATTCATGTTTTTAAAGTCCAGCCATTTCTTGCCAGTCTTCTTCCAAATTCTTACTTGGTTTTTGTTTTGTTTTCAGAAATGCTGCTAAGTTATGCATGACAACTCCAGTGACCAGCCTAATGTACAAGGCTTGCATTTCAAGTTAATGTCAAAATATAAGAAGTGGTTTGCAGTGGTTAGAAGTGGTTAGCTGTCTTTAGGGACTGATAAGGCTGCACAGCTCTTTCAGAGCATGTGGCACACTGCTCACATTATAAGCCACTAGCAATATTATCAAAAATCTCCTACAGCATAAATGAATAGCTGCACACATGATGTAGCTGCCACAAGTTGGTTGTGTTTCTTTCCTTGTCCTCAGTTTCTGACTGCAACATGTAATAATAATCTTCCTAGAGAAAATTACTCAAACAAACCACAATTACATGCAATATTTCCACTATTCCTTTTTTGCAAGATAATGTTCTGATACAGCGACTGCCTTTTGTGCTCTCTCTCAGAACAAATCAGAGCTTAATAACAGAGCAAGCATAGAGATGTAGAGAGAGTGCATTAAAGTCACCTCCACTTTTCCTAACAAACACATTGCCATCTGTCATCCCCATAACTGTGCGTGAAGGCAAAAAAAAATTCAGATTGAAGAAATGATCTAGAAAGAACCAGACACTGCTCATGCATTGATTATTACAAATGTGTTGCTGTAAGGGCAAACCTGTTTGGGAATCTGAACTCTTGTAATCTCTCACAAAAGATACAGAGGGGAAAATGGGAAACCAGGGAAAAGCATAATTATAGTATCTTCCTGTCAAATAGTTGGAGGGATAAAATGCCATCTTCCTGCAAATAAATAAATTAGAATTTCAATATTTAAGTCCTTGTCAGAGAGAAGATCTATCACAGAATAACCATTAATTTCTATGCTGTCTCTAGGGTAAATTTTCTCCATTGAGGGCATTTGACTGTGAAATGCTAATAGGAATTAAATAAATGCTTATGAAGTTTAAGATATCTAATCAAGAAAACCCAGAAAAGATTAAAATTACTTCCCTCCCCCCCGCTACTTACAACAGAAACTGGTTGTGATATCCAGATGTGAAGCATCTAATGAACATAATGGCATCTATTTTAGGAACTACTGTAGCAGCAATATGACTTTGCAGATCACGACACATTAGAAAAAAATTAAAGACAAGGAAATTGTGGTGTCCCTGTCAGCTGACTTCATCAGTTGCACTTTGTATTTATCCTTGAAACCTGTCAGAATCTCAGTAAACAACAGTACTTCGGTGTCATCTATATTCAGCAGCCAGAAGATCCCAATAGCTGCTGAGGTAACCTTGACTGTCAGTCCTGAATAGCAACCAGCGGTGGCCACATTTAGGGCTCTGGTCACACCACTCTTATCTGGACCATCTTTGCTTTTCCTTTCTTCGCACTTGCATTTTTATGCATCAACACATAACTTTCTTCTTTATTGGACCCTCTGCAATGGATCCGATTTCATTATCCCTAGAGAAGAGGTGCAAAAATATTTGCTTTTCTCAGCATTTAAAATCATCACCATGCAGTACATACATATATTGTTCTATATAAAATCCTGTGTAAAGCAAAAAAGGGGTTGCTGTATTTTTAAGCTGTTTTTCTTTCTAGAAAAAGTTAAATTAGTTGTTTGGGTTTGTTGTTTTTTTTTTTTAATTAACTTGGCACTTTCCTAATTTCAAAACCCACCATCTTGAATTAGATTTTTAAAGTGGTGCCATTTACAGTCTCACTTTTGACAAATTAACTGCTCAGAAAATTTAAGCAGCCTACCCCTTCTACTGGAATCCTCTTTCCAGGTACTTGGCTCCCTTCCTGTATCAGCCTTAGTGCCCTTATGTGGTCTGGAAGACAGTGTGATGAGGAGCAGCCAGAGATCAGGAAGCAGAGAAGCAGCAGATAAGTACCAAGACCACTGCAGAAATCATTGTGAGAAAGCCCAAAAGTCATGGGGGATTGCTACTGGAGGCAGAATTTTGGAGAACATCCCTCAGATGTTTCTTGAACTGCCTGACAGGATTGATCTTAATGTTTCAAGGAATGTATACCAGGAACTCAAGAAATATACTCAATTTTATCAGAAACATAAACGGGAAAGCTTCAGAGTCAAAATTTATAGAGGTGCACCAAAGGGCAGAGCCAAAGATGCAGAGGATGCAGAGGAATCTCTCCTTGACTTCCATCTTGGTCAGCATTACCTTTGATGTCTACTTACCAGAGAATTTTTCTTGCCTGCAAACAAGTGATCATTATTCCACCCAGTTTTGGCTGGTTAGCTATTATCAAGATGCCTAAGGTTTTTTGCCCTTATCTGTTACCATAGAGATAGGAAAGCACAAGGTGAGAGCACAGTGATGGTTTGTTCATAAAGCAGGGATCACCTGCTGGATTTGCAGGCAGAGTTTTTAAAGCAAGCCCCTTCACTGAAAAAATGGAAAGGCTCTCTTTTATGATGGTGCTAAAGTGGTTTCTTTAGTCATTGTTCATCAAATTGCTTCCTGGAAGACTATTTGAGAAATGTCATGACTCTATTTTTTCCCAATATTTCCAGCATCATCATCATCATCATCATCATCATCATCCACAAGAATAAACCTGAAGAGCAAATCTGCTCTTCAACTATACTTGTGAAAATTCATGGTCTTCAAATCAAAGTTGCAATGCCACGTGCTTGGAAGTGAAATTGCACAGTTGTATGTCACAATATAAAGTACCCAGAAAGTCTGTTAATGCTGCTGTCAGGTGGAAACTGAGCTTAGTTGTTAAACCCAGAGTGAGCTTCGAGGCTGGCAGCCGAAACAAGAAAAATAACTTGTGAAAACTGTTGCAGAGTGAAGATATAAGTTAAATGATCACATCCATGGAAACTAAACATTAAAGGGTTGTTCATCCAGGGTACAAATAATTATTCCTAATTTATGAGTTCCCTGCAAAAATATGTCTCTACTTGAGAAATCTATGGTCTTTATAGCTTTAGTAGCCATCAGCTCAAAGTCATAGAGAATATATTTTTCAGCAGACATGACCTCAATCTAAAACATTGCTAAGAGAAGGAGAACAGGAGCTTTTCTATTAGAAATCATGTAGTGAATTAAGGGTTAGAATTGCTATTGTTGCATGAGAGAGTGATAAATAGCAGTCATGTGGAATTTCCACAGACAAATTAATGTGTAGCTGACTAATGGCATGTTTTGCTCATTTAGCTGCTGAATTGCTCAAAAGCAAGACTTGCATCTGCAATTTTTGCAGGTACGTAGAAGACTGGGACAAAAAACCCTACTATTCAATGATTGCAGCCAGGCTTATGGGTTTATAGTTAGAAATCTAATGCAGTTTCTACACCTGAAATTGATGTTTTTTGTAAATCATTGTCTAAATAAAATTTAATGTGTATTTCCTCCTTACAGCACCTAAACTTTAACACTCTTCAAGAAATAAAGATGCCACCATTTGGGGAATGGGGGAAGAGGTTAAACATCCATGTTCCCCTTCCTTTTTGCTCCGTACATGATTTCACTCAAGCCTCAATGCAAAGTACACTTTTTATTGTAGTGCAAGTCTGCAGCAGTAAACTTGTGGCAAGTTACAAGGAAAGTTCTCCTGTCATTAAATATCTATCATTTTATTCCAATCAGAGGTTAAGAAAATATGCAAGACCAAACCTGTAGAGAATATCCTGAATGTGATGGAGAAATATTTAGCTCTTGTAGCTGCACCACGTTATTTTACTAGCTGCTGTAAAGTAATGCTATGCAAATGTTGTTAAAGCTGAAAGGTTGCATTAGAAACCAAGTCCACAAAAAAAGCTCTAGAGCAGTAAAAACAAGAAATTGCTTTATACAGGTGTATTCATTTATAAAGCAAGATGGTATGCAAGACTTATGAAATGCAGAGAAGAAAAAAGAATTTCATTTTCTTGTATTGTGCTCAAGAATACAAGAAAATTGAACTCTCTCAGCTCACACTGGACTTACATCAAATATCTGCTGCCAGTCAGCACATTCCTTCTGACAGCATTCCACTTACTTATTGCTTTGCAATCCAAGGACTGTACTAGTTTTCAATCAAAGAGAAAGGAACATAATACAGAAACTATCATCTTCTACAGGTGACTATAATCTTAGCATACCTGTGGAGAGTTTTGGAGAAGAAAGCTGGCTGTAGAGCATTTCTTTGGTGAAGTTATTTAAGATTGAGTCATACAGTGAACACTGCCATAGATTAAAAGAAGGATAGAACATATTTAGCAGGAGTGGAAGGTGTTCTATGAATTAGAATAAGCTATTTTTTTAAAAATCAAACTATTTCAGCCACCCTCACAAGTAGACAGAATAAATCACAAGTTAGTAACCTGTTAAAAGCACTGAGAATACTGCCAATTGTTTTTTTGTTAATATTTAAGATTATTTTATGGCCTTCTAGCTTCCAGAACAATCAAGGCAAGAGAAATAGCAATTAAGATTCATGTCTTAGTTCTCAAAATTTATTCCAGTGGGATTCCAATAAGTAAATTTTTATTCTATCATTGTTTTTTCACTTCACTGAACACTCATGTCCCACTGCAGTAGAGAAGAGAATACAGTTTCTGGAGAAACTTAACGTTACATTCAACTAGCAGGTGATAAATAGAGTTGATGTGGAATGAATGGCATAAGGATAACCAGTGCATCAGAGTCATCAGCAGATACCCTGAATATTGCTGTTTCATGGTATTTCTCTCATTTCTCACAGTGTGCATAACATAAAATCTGTTAGAAACTGAAATTGTGTTTTCACAGCAGCGACCTGTGTCAGAGCAAAAGGAAAATACGTGGTCACAGTGGTCTGGACTACTACAACAATGAGAAGATGGTGCGCAATACAGCCACTATATCTTGATGGTCTCTCTAGCACAAGCATCTAGCAGGCAAGGCAGTAAAAATGACAGATAATACCCCCATAGACCTTGACACATCTAGTAGTCAAGTTAACAAATTCCACTGCAAAAAATATACTACCTGGTTGTTGCTTTAAATGTAGTTTGTGGATAGCATCCAGAGTGCAAATGTGTCTGTTGGACTGAGTATCAGACCTCAGGGATCTCAGTGACCTCGTCATTTACCCACGTAACACCCGCATCCATCTAACACACATTAGAATGCACTGTGCCGCCTGCGCTCAGAGCAATCAGCCATTGCTGAATCCTCACCCTGACACTTGTCTGTGACTTAATTCTGGCTACTCTCAACAATCAGACAGCCAAGCAGAGGGCAAACATTACCTTGCTCTTAAGTTCTAACTCTTTGCATATAAAATTTTGTGGAATAATAATATATGGCCAAAGGATATTCTTACATTATAAGTTTGAAGCTGCAGTTAGTACTTAATGTGACTAGTGATGCATGTCTTACACGTGCATTCTTAAAGACAAAGAGAATCTATTCTCTTATGCCTTTGAAAATAGCATTTCTGTGATAGATGTTCATGCAGTGAATTTACATAACAGTATAAACTCTAAAACTGGGCTGGTGCCCAACACTACAGCAGATAAGCCTGATCATTTATAGAAAACCCTCTCTCCTAAATATCTCATAGCATCTTTAGATACTAATAGTGAGCTATATAAGAAGACAGTAACAAAAGAGATGAAGAGAACTGTAAAACAGACAAGACTTACAATTAAAGAGATCTGCAGGGTCTGTACTCCTGGTTAACTCACAGGGTTATTAGTATATGTGTTCAAATGCAAACTTTGACCCAGCTCCAGGAGAAGCTGAAAGTCTGACAGATAACACACATACAAAAGATTGCTTGACACATTAAGGCAGTAGTTTTAGACTTTATGGGTCAGCATTCTCTTTGATAATGTGAACTGTCACTGAGTCTGGTGTTAAAGCAGGACCCAGATGATTAATGCTTCATTTACAATGGTTCAGGAACAGCTCTTGAGACTGACAGAGGCAATACTTAGACCATCTACCCACTCAAAGTGAAGTATAATAACTGATATGTTAATTGTAAAAAAGAAAAAGAAAAAGTCAATCATTTCCAGACTTAGAGGTTTCAATTGTTTCTTACTCATACAGACTTTTCTCACTGCTGGTGACTGTGAGGTCCTTAGTGCCTCATGATATAGAAGGAGCAGATTCACGTTATCCCAATCTATCTGGGATGAGGACACAATCTCCCAGAATAACTAGGCCCTAGTGTCAGGGGAGAGTGACTGGAAAGGGGCAAAAGCAAAACAGGAATTTTATAAGGGAGATCTGTCTCATCCTAAAGCCTCATTTCCATAAAGATACCATGAAAAAAAGAAATCCCTTCCTTAGGTTATACCTGCCATCTGATATGCAGAAAGCATGGCAACAATCCCTTTTTTTTTTGTTAAAAATATTCCCGAAGCTCATAAAGAAACAACAAGAAACAAGTTTATGAAATTTCTGCTATATTTGATTCTTCAGAAAAAAGTTATCTCTTAAAGTTATTTGCCCATGATGCCAGTGACAATTAGTGATTTGTGAATTTTTATTTCTCCTTTCATCCTATTACTGATGGTATTTGCACAGTTATCTAATTTTTTTATTTATGACAGTTGGCAGTTACTCTGTTCTAGTGGTGTTTTGGTTTCAAACAAAAAGTTCCTGAAGTTCTTGAACATTGATGTTTTTTGGTTTTATGTTCTTTTACTTTCTCAAAAGCTAGAAGTAGAGGGAAGGATAGGCTTGCATCATTATAGCACAGATTTCAAGAAGACACTTTGTATAATAAATATATAAAATTAAAATAAAATAATAATATTTAACTATAATAAATTCAATAATAATAAATAATTTATAATAATAATAAAATTATAATTTATTCAATAATAAAGTAATTTATAATAATGAAATACTTTTAACATTTGCAGATCCAAATATCCTAATTTTCCATTCCATGTATTTTCAAGCCATACTCATAGTATCTTACTTTTCTCACTTAGTTTGCTCGCCTTTGCTTTACTTTACTCTTTTGGTTTCACTTTGGCTAAACTTTTTAATTAAAAATATTTGGAAAGGAATTCTAACCTGAATAAGAAGACTTCTGTCTCTAAAGACACAAAAGTTTTGCAATGCAACTTCAGTAAAAAATTATTTTGCCCTTACAATTAAGAATATCAGTGTTTGCAGCGTCATTTGAGTGAGTTTTCAAGTGTATGCTGCTTGGGGCAGAAATACTTAATTCTGTATCAATACCACCAAGCTTAATTGTTCCAACCTCCAGCTGGAGTATTTAATTAAATAGTAGTGAAATATTAAAAGAACAATATCTCTAAAAGCTTAAAATAAAGACCACAAGCAGCTTGAAAGAAATGACACTATTTAAAATGTTAATTTTCCAATTTCAATATTTTCCATTAACATACTGCTAACAGTAAGACAAACAGCATGTTCAGATTGCATTTTATTGCCTCATCAATGGACTTATCTGGTCTGCTGAGTTTAATTTAGCCTAGATACATAACACAAACCACATAAAGTATGGATTTTCTAATCGTTATCTGAACACTGAAAGTTTTACATTCCTGATTACTTTATTATTATATTTAATTGTCAATATGATTTATGCCTTAATGTAAATTCAAGTATAGTGCATTCTCTTTGAACAAAAATAAATACTAAATTCTGTTGAATTTCATCAAAATAAGAAATAAGGCTTTAAGGAAATGTAAATAAGATCCAGTGAGAGTGTTGACAACTAGCATCTTTATAAGCCAGGAGTGCAAAAATCATATACATGATATATGAGTATCCTATAGTATGAGACTGTGACAGTAATCATAGCAAAGATTTAACCAATTAAATTATCTTTTCAAGATTTCTCTAAATAACAGAACTTCATTTATCACCCAGTATGTAGTATGCAATACTGTCAAGCTTCCATCGGACTTCCATAATTTCGATTATCCCAATGAAATATATGTTTACTAAAAGACTGTAGAACTCTGAAAATACATCCAGTGGTAGCATATGAACAGATGCAGACTAATAGGCTATTTATTCTATAGTATTTACTTGCATATATATGCAGCTATAAATACAATGACTGCAGTCTGGAACTTTTTGTATTAAAAAAAATACACATTCCATCAAATTAGACATATAGTTGTATTTATATATTATCTTAGGAACAAAAATGAGTGGCAAAGCTCCAGGTGAATTTTGCAAATTATATCAGTAAAGTATTAAGAAATCTTTGGTAAGGCAATTCTGTAGAAAGCAAAGTAAATGAATTTTAAACATAAGATAGAAGCAGCAATTAAACACTCTCCTACACAATAATTAAGTTTGTTCCAAGTCGGTAGAGCTTCATGAAACATTTGGGCAAACACACTACCAGAAATATTTTTATAAGACCCATAGCAGCAACAATAACATGCAGGAGTTTCAGCAGCACACGCCAAAGAGGGAACAACACTACTGAGGAGAAAAGCTACCTCCTGTTCTCTATTTCATAATGTGAAGAAACCGTGAAGATTTTACTGCATAATGGCTTTAAGTTGCAGGCAAAGTCAGCAGTCATCATTCCAAGAGCTCATTTGTTTGGGTCAAGCAGAGAAAATTGTCAAGCCATTATAAACCAGGCTATAGAGACAAGGCAAATGATGCAGTTACACCATCTTCCTGACTGTTTTACAGTCAAATTGATATCGTTCCTGCATGGTGACAAAGTGGAAGGAAAAAAGGGTACTTTGAGGACTTCACTTATTTTGAACTTTCTGTTGTTCCTGTTCAAGATATCAAAGAATCTGGCATAACTGAATAGCAAAATGAATAGCATTAAACCAGCTATGATATTTTTAAAAAAAACCCAAAAGATTAATTACCTGTACTTACAGTCATAAGACAGCAGCAAGGTTAAAAAGTTCAAGATAGTTTTGCAGCGTAAAATGCACTGTGTTGGGTAGGTTACAGGTTCATCTGGTATTGCACCCTCAGGGCTGTTACTCACATTTTGTTTCAGGTTAACAAACTATCACAGAGGACATTTGTCTGTATTTGGGCTTCTCTCCCCAGCATGCAGAAGCACAGGGTAAAACAGAGGGTGAGCACCAGTGTCATGTTGTAATGTCCCCTTTCTTCTTTCCTAACTAGGATCAGAGCAAATAGGTACAAGAATCTAATTTTGGAAACAGAGTAAAAAGAAAGAGTAGTCCACAGTTACAAGGAAAATTAGCATTTTCAGTGCATGCCTTTTTTGATTTTTTTTTTCTAAAATTCCTCTAAAAAACAGTACACCTCAAATACAGATGAAGACAAACTACAGAGAGATGCAGTAGGCTTTCAGTCTAAATCCAGCTAGCTTCCAAGCATCATTTTGGCTAACAGATATCCAGCTGCATCAGTGTCTCCGAACACGGTTAGCAAAATAAAGCCTTTGATATCTCAGCATCAATAGCTGCCAATGTTCCTATAAAAAATATGACCTTCAGCATCTAATAACTTTACTTTGCAAGAAACCTTGACGTTTTCAGGATGTAAATCCAACAGATTTTATGTCAAATGACCACAGGCATGACAAAACATGACAAAAATTATGTCCCTACTAATTCATTTCATGAAGACAGCAAGAATTAATGACATAATATTATGATCAACAGCATTTCTATATGGAGCCTGATACCCATAAAAATCCTGCTTGTAGATAAAGAACATCAGTAATGTGCTACAGGGTTCAAGATAATGAGAATATGTATTGTTTCTTCTTTTTTCAACCTCTGTTTGTTATTTTTTTGGTCCTGAACAGAGGCAACCAGGGAACCTCAGACTCTCTGATCAATCTGTAACAAACTTGTAGCTTCCTGGAACCTACAGTCAAATCCAAACTCCAGCAAAGCAGCAAGGCTCCTTACATTTCAAGAGGATAACATAGAAAACAAATGAATTGCTTAGAGCTTGCTACTTATAAGCACTGGCTACATAGCTACAAATGAAATCCTGTTTCCCCTCAGGGCTAAAATGCAGTGAAGTTACCAAACTTTTGGTGTCAAGTCAGTCACCAACTACAAATAAACGATCTTAGTGCTCTGTGGAGGCCACAGTTTCACTGTCAGTTTCAAACTCCAGCTGCTGTGCCTCGTCCCTGAGCGACAGTGGAGGTCTCATCCTTTGCATCACAGTCTTGAAAGGAGGAACAGAAGATACCTGACTCCAATGGCTTCCTGCTCTGAGCCTTTACAAATGCCCTTTTGCTCCTCGTGTTCTTCCAGAGTGCCCATTCAAACACTATTATTCCACAAAAAAAAAAAAAAAAAAAAAAAAAAAA
>LTAT01000004.1:87734300-87759910 GCA_003286495.1 Chlorodrepanis virens | reverse complement strand
TCTTGTGTTCTGTGTGTTTTCTCTTGTAGTTTTAGGTTAATAAAGTTTTTTTTTTTTTCTCTCATTCTTAAGTTGGAGCCTGCTCTGCTCTGTCTCTGATCACATTTCACAGTAAATTCCAGGGAAGAGGTATTCTCATGGGGGCACTGGCATTGCGCCAGGCTCAAACCATGACAATATTGCACAACATATCATGCAATGATTTCCGCTAAATGGAATAGCTCTCTTTACAGTGTATCATTATACTCTTTGACTTTCTGCAAAATGTAAGCCATAGTACCTGTGACTTGCTGCTGGCATACAACCAATTGCTAGTGATCAAACAGGGGCATAACTCTACAAAATCAGCCAGTCACAACAAGCATTTCCAGAAACAGAGGATAAACTTACCAGAGCAGCTAAATTTTCTTGATGTTAACAGGTTTTGCCATTTCTTTTTTTTTTTTTTTTTAACTCTCTCTGCAGTTTTTAAATGCTGGATCCCTTAATCTCTTTTTTGTTTTGCTTTTTTCCTTTCAGCTAAGAAAATATTGGGTTCACAGTCCATGTGTGTCACTGGAAATTTTCTCTCTAAATATCCCAAAAATTTCTCAGTTTTTTGCCATTTATGGTGTTTTCTCAATATGTATGTATGAGTAATAAACAAGCCTCCTAACAGATTGACTAAAAAAATACTCAAACATAAAATTTTAGATTTAAGGAGAAAAAAGAAGATAATTAATATTTCAAGCCTATTCCGTATTCCTGGATTCTAAGGGAAACCACTCTCATTATGTTTTCAAAGCAAATATTAATCATAAATCAAAACATCTGAGAGGAGCCTAAATGAAACATATTTTTACCTTAATAAAGGTATTATTAATCCATCATAAAAATATATACAACTCTGCAAGCCTGCTCCAGCTATTTCCAAGGCAGTGTTCTTTAAAGAAAAATGATTGAGCCCTTTGGACTGGGTCAAATACAGGATCAATTCCAGTAGCAGTGCCTGAGCCATTATATTGGCTGGAAACTGTTGGGAGGGAGAAACCAAACCCCAAAATGCATTGTTTCTTTCTGTGATAAAAGCTCTCGTGTACGCCTAGAGCGGAGCACAGAGAAACAACGGCAGAAGGGCCACCCCAAATAAAGTCTTGCTCTGGCTTCTGCCAGGCTTGCCCACCCATAAAGTACACAAGATCAGCACCGTCTGTCATGTCAGCTCACCCAACTCCCTTTCAAACTCTTTCTTGGGTGAGGGACTCCCTGTTCTGCATGCCTGTGTGCTCTTATTCAATCCAGCTCTTTGGTGTCCTTCCACTTTCCTCAGTACAGTATTCGTTGCTTCAACTAGTCCAACAGCACATGGATAGGCCATAAACACCAGTAAAGTTAACCTTTTTAAATTCAAACAAAGAAAAATTAATAAAGAATTTGCAAAAAAAAAATAGATGATCTCATAAAATGAGGCTTCTCTGCAGAGGGACAGAGTGGAACATTTGAAGTTCAGAAGAGGCAGACACATGTGAAGTTACACCAGCTGCAGTGGAAAGGTGCATGAAGCTACAGTGTCACATAGCTGGATGGCAAACATTCTTGGCCTAATGATAATTCTTTTTGCCCTCTTTATCAACTTCTGCAAAGAAAGCTTTTAGACACAAATTTTACTTTGCCAGAACAATTTAACAAAGACTGAAACAAAAAAAAAAAATCAAATTTAGGGAGGAGAGCTAAATCTACCACATGCATTCCTTTCTGATAGTCTGTGTTTCTTTTCATCATAAAGAGCACCTCCACCTTGCATGAAAAAAATGCCAGTTATTTGCCAATTCCCTTTCAGATTTCTGGTTATTCGTGATCTATCCTCCATTATCCCTGCCCATCACTCTAAATTATTTGTATCTGTAGTGGAGTAAAACACTAACATTTATATGCATCACCTGAATTAGAATTAGTTGTGGTCTTTGGTTTATTAAATAGAGATTAAATAGATCAAAGTATCAGATGCAAGTATCCTTAAATTTGGATATGATTGTGGTACCACCTCTATTGCTTTAATACTGTCTGCTAATAATATTCTACAAACTGATGACTACAAGGTTGATGTGGGGATCAGCATGGTCATTGAAATGTCAATGGTAACATGTTTATTATATGAAATCTAACAGTGATTTCATTCTGAATACTTTTTAGTTGAGACTTTGGGAAATATCTGAAATTCCAGCAAACTGGAAAGTAAAATAATATTTTTTTTAATTTCATTTTTGAAGGCATTCCATGTACCCCTGTAAAATGTCTAAATTATATTGTCTAAGCACTTTTTCATTCACAAACAAATTTGATGCAGTTTCTGAATTCTTATATTATTCTACTGTTGTCACAAGAAATAAACATATTCATATAAAGCAATTAAATTTTAAATATTAAATGTGCTTTATATACAACATCACTACATTAGCAATAAATACAAAGTCAATATCTTCTGTGAGACCTGAAAAAATATTAAATGTTATAAGTAGGTCTATAGAAATTATTCCATTTGTGAGAGAAGGTAAAACTGATATAAACCCTCAATGGAAAGAAAAACATCATTAAATTCTTGTGGAGACAGTATTTAAGCTTTGCTGAAAATCTCACAAGACAACTTTTCTGTTACTTCTTGCTGCCAATTCAAAGCTTTGAATTTATATGAATATTAATATTATCCTATTGTTTAAACCACAATTATAAAAGACAAATATAAATAACATTTTAAATGTTCTAAACATAGAAATGCCTATGAATTTTGACTGGTTTTACCACCCCTTTAAACCTGAGATACAGGAAAACAAACAAAGTACTTAATTTTAAAGACATGGACAATACCATTAACTTCAGTAAGTGTTCAATATGTCCCCAAAGCTGAATGTTTTGCGAATATAAATTTCCAAGAATAAATAAAAAACAATCTAAGATACAAGTCTAGTAAACTTAATGCTTATCAAAACAGATAATGATAATGCCATAATTATTATCTGAAAAAAAATAATTAAATCATAACAAAAGCATTTTCATGAGGGCTCTTCTCTACCCATCATATAATGTGAGTTAGATGAGACCACAGGACTTGTGTTCAGCCAAAAATCAACCAGAAGCTAATGTCACAGTCCGAATTTTAAGCCCACATATGACTAATTGTTTTCTCTGCTCAGAAGAATGTGTTGACCTGTGAATTATATATGAAAGAATTTCTCAAAAGCATAAATTACACTTGGACTATGACAATTAAGTTAGTAGTTTAATTAGGGCAGAATTTTGATGAGGTTTAGAGAATTAAAGTTGTTTCATTCTTCTTTATCCAGTGACATAAAAAATCACTGTAGAAATCACAGAGGTATCCTGAACTTTCTTAAATCAAATAAATAATAATAAAAAAAAATCTAGTAACTTTGCCACAGGATTTTTTTTCTTTTCAAATCAGATTTGGTTCCAATTTCAGATCACTATTGAAAAGTTGAAAAAAGAATAAAAAAAGCTATATTAAAATGGCTATGAAAATGGCTCTTAAAAATAGTTTTGAGGTCTCAGTCTGTTTATCTAATGGTATTTGAATCATGTCAGTGTCCAGATAGAGCTTCACAAAGTTGGGATTTTAAGATAAGGGGCAAAAAAACCTCTCCTCCATATTTGGAATTTAGATTACGGTGTCTAATTTTATTTAACATATTTTCTGGGCTCCCTAGCCACTGAAGTTTCATTTTTCTACCAGGATCCAAAACAAAAGGCCTGTCTATTGCATCATTTCTTAACCATGACTTTTCCTACATCATTATCTTTTTTATAGAATGAGTAATTTCATCTATGGAGCACCTGGAAATATCTGTTAATTCAACAGTTTTTTCCATGTGAAATCTATGAATTCAGATCTGTTGGCTTTGGGGATGGGAGGTTGGTTTGGGTTTTTTTCCCTATTTTCACCCATTATTAACTATAACCATGCCCTGCAAATTTAGTCCCAGTGAATCCCACTACTGAATAATATTCACTCTCCCATGAACTTCCTGCAACACAACTTCATGACCAAAATAAAAAAATGCAAGTTTGTTGTCTTGGCAAAGATTCAAAGCAGTGAATCACTGAAAGATGCAGGAAGGAGGCCATGGGTTAATAAATTTGTAAATAAGATAGCTTTTCTTCAGGGCATCCAACTTCAGCATAGGAAATTACACAGAACCAGTTCTACTTCTCTCCATCTCCTTCCCCAGCTTTCCAGGATTCAGAGGGAAAGCAACATAAATTTCAACTTGACAGTGAGGAGAGAGAAGGCTTAAAGAGATCCTTGGTGCTGAGCTACCTGACAGATGTTTCTTAGAATAGAAATGGCTGTGCTCTAGCAAAAGACACAGCAATCAGGACAGCCACAACATCTGATTTTCTGTCTAGACTTTTAGTGGAAAGACTGGTTTTGCAGAGAACTAGCAACAGCCTAGAACAGGCAAAATGTGTACCTGGGTGCAGTTTAGGTTTCACTCCCTCAGTGGTCATGGAATTTAGGAATTTCCTCTGTTTAATTATGAGCAAGTTGCTCGTAAACTGGCAAGCACGTGGATTAGCTGGCAGCAATTATCTATTGACTTGGGGTGCTTTGAACTACAACATAAAAAGGGCAGATATGAACAGAAAGGAAATTACACTAAAAGGACTAATCGTCAAGGGCAACAAGTCAATCAATAGCCATGTGAAATCCCAACAGGACTACATAGGTCTGTCCTGGTTCAGTTATTCTGACACTTTACTCTCTTGATGTTAAAAGGCTGCAAAGTAAGAAGACAGAATACATATAAGCTTTTTACAGGCATTTTTATGCACTCAAAGTCCTGAAAAGGAAAACCTTAATACAAATATTTAATCTTCTACTCAATTTGTGACTTAATGTGACTTCTGTACTGATGAAGGCTGAGAGGTTAGCAAAATAACCAACCATTTTACCATGGTAGGTTCATGAGCACATAGGTAGTGTCCATGAGTACATCATGCTTTCATTCTTTTTTTACTCTCTTGTCTTGTTGTTTTTTTTTTTTTATTTAGTTGAAGGAGACTAAATATTAGCCTTATTCTTCCCCCATCTAAGTTCTGAGGAAGAGAAGAGAGCAATTCTCTGACTACCCTATTTGTAACATCACTAACATCTTGGAAAAACATTAGAAAAGATTGGAATTTGACCAAACATTCCACTTCCAAAATTCCCTCTAAACAAAACTTGGCAGGAGAGAGAAAAAAATGAAAGATTTGTCTCAAATATAAGAGATTTAAACCAAACAAAGCATTTTCTTGTTCTGCTTACAGGTCTGTGTTACAATCTGACCTAATATTCTTCAGATGCTAAAATATAGAATTGTGCATGCAATTTCTGTTGCAGAAGGAAATTTTTCACAGAACATTAAATAAAAATACATCATGGTCAAGAAAAGAGATGAAACAGGTAGATGAGAGAGAAACTATTTGAGCATTAGGTAGATATGTACAGGATGAATCTAGAATACTACTTAACAGATGTTTTATAATTACTTACCTGCACTACCATCAATTCAATGTTTAAACAGATGAATTTGCCTTGGAATGGACTCACCAAATCAGGTATTGAAGATAGGGTGTCATGATAGGTAGAAGAATAGTTAGTTTGAATTTCCGTTTCCTTATAATCAACTTTCTCATGTACCCATTGTCCATTTTAAGGTTCAGTGACTCAAAAATATTCTCTAGTTATATGCCTTCAATATTAAGCATGTTTTAAGACCAAACACAGGATTAAACAGTGAGAAGCAAATAGGATTGAAAATGAGAAATTAATTTTTATTATTCAGTACTTATTCTAGACCAAAAATGAATTAACCCTGTGTATTGTAGTACAAAATGATCACATATTGGTTTTAATTCATGGAGTAAATTTAGCGGGAAACATTTAAGATGAACTCAAATTCATCTTTCACCCACATTATGAGTTTTTCATGCCCTACCAAATTAAAAATGCATAAGATTTAAACCTCTTTCTCCATATTATGAAATTATAGGGGATGAGACAAAGGCACAAAACTGTGGAATTTTTTCCATTATCCTTTTGGGCTTTTACAGGTTTTGTGTTTCGTGATGATTGCATGCTGCGTCCCTTTCTGAAGATTAGAGGCATGCAAGTGTAATTAAAATACATCACTGAAAATGAGAAACAGACAAATTAATTGGCTTGGAAGCCTAATTCATATTATTTAAACATTTATGAGAATGCTAAAAGGAACAAAGGAATACCTCTCCAAAAGAATCATTATCACCTTCATTGTAACTTTTCATGCTAGCTTTGAAAAATCTCTTGGTATCTAATCACATATTGTAAATATGCAGTGCTAATTATAATTTGCCACTGGGTGATGTATGAAGTTTTGGAACGCTTCCTTTAGTGAATTCATAGCAGCAACAAGAAACAAGACTCCCTTCATAGAGCCAGTAAGACATATAATTTGGGGGGGTTTTGGGTTTGGTTTTGGGGTTTTTTGTTCTTTATTTTGTGTGTGTGTGTATGCATGTGTGTGTGTGTGTGTGGTACTAGTTGTTCGGGGTTTTTAAAAAAATATTATTACTACTGGAAGTGCTGAATGCTTGAAAATAACGTATAAGTCCTAAACATTTTTGGCTTCCTCATTATAAACTTGCTATAAATTATTATAAGCTGCAGTATTTGGGCAAAAAAAGTAATTCTTGAAAGCCTCAGTTCTAATGAAATACAATTCAGCTTTACCTCCAAGAAAAACTCCAGGATAAGCGTGCACCTGCCCAGCCAGGAAGGGAGAATGTCAACATCAGAAAGAGGCTAAGCAGGAATAGGAGCCTGGAGGTTTCAGGGCAGCCAGACAGGAACAATTATGGGTGGGAAATGCTCAGCCTTCACAAAGATGGGCAGAATTGCTAGATCCAATAGTTCATTTTCATTTCTCCACAGCACTTGATGTTGGTCTTCACCCTGGAGATAAGGAAATGCAGTTGAACCTGTAGCCAGGTGCATAGGGTTCCTTGTGGCCACCACAGGATGGCCACACAGTGTTCTCAAGCAGCATTATCTTCCAAATTTTTTTGCTAAAACTGACCAACATTCTGTTAAGAAGACGCAGAGGATGAGGCAACAACTGTGGAGATGTGGGGATTTAGTCAGTGTGAAATATAACCGCCTATCATTCTTTTCCTTCGGACTCTGCCACAGCATAAGCCCCTGTCTGGCCAGGAGAAATCTGCATTTGGTAAATGCAGAGAATCTTGGACATAATTCTGTATGTCTGACAAAGCCCCTGACAAAGTTCTACTGAAATGAGTTGAAAAAAATGAACATGCTTGTTTCCTTTTATAGCAGGGAGAACCATTTTATACCCACTCAAAAGAGGTATAAAACACACATGTTTTTAACAATGTTTTTCCTGGTGTAAATTACATGTTAGTGAATAATTGTGTACAATCTTTTTTTTTTTTTTAAATTAAATGTCATTTCACCATTAGACTTACCAGCGTTCACTATATTACTGAACACATTTTTGTCTTTGAACTTTTTAGCAATAATGTGACTTGCAGTAACTATTTGACAGCTTGATTAGAAAAAGTGTTTTGTCTCTTTTAGTTCTTTGTAAACCTGGATAAGAAAATAAATGCAATATGGTTTATCTCCATTCAGTTGAATTTGTTACTACAGGGTCACAAATATTTGTGGAAAAAAAATTAAGTTTGTGGACTTAAAGCAACATATGTCCATTCATAAAAGAAATGCTTTTAAATTTAAAAGTTTTGCACACCTTTCTTACTTTATTTAAGAATACATATCACTAATTAAAACAAGTTAGGAAGAGGAATGTATTGTTTATGTTAATTTTATTATCATTCACATTACTGTAGCAGACCTCAGCTTATGGAGGTATTTCTCCTTCTTTTTAGATCATCTTGAGATGGCCAATTATTTTTCAGTGCTTTGGCAAATAGGGCTACATTTGTATTAAAATTATTATTATAGTAAGTCTAATTCTATAAATTTTTAGTAATTTCAGTTGCTGCAGGACATTTTTTCAAAAAGTTTCCTGACCTTTCTTATAACAGAATGTTTTTTTTGAAAATAGAAAAAAATTAGATGTCATTTCACATGAGCCTACGACATAGCTTTTTTTCACACTGTTGTTTGTGCATACAGGACTTTAGGTTAAATTGTTAACATTTTTTCTTTCCCTTCCTCATGAATGAAAGATGGAAGCAATAAAAAGCAAAGGTGAATTTTGTGATGAATGATGGTTGGATATCACTGTACTAAGAAATGCAAACTTCTGCGTGAGAATTTTATGCAGTTGGAAATTATGACAAAGAAAAAATAATTAGAATACTCTTTATTATTCTCGTTCATCTCAATCCCAGCAAAGTTCCATCTAACCTAATACTCTGTTTCTCAGAAAGACTAATAGATGCACTGAAGCTACCACAGAGCAATTGAATGCTTTTCTTTTCCAAAGGTATTTGGGAGAGCTCCAATTTAGAGATTATACTTGGAGTCTCATGTGTAGTTTGTTCTCATAGTAACCCTATGCATGTCCTATGGATTTATAATATAACTTTCAAATTATTTATGTTTTTAGTTACTGATCTCCAAAAATAAGGTGTTTTAAAAGATAAACATGAATTGCTCAAAAAATGTTACAGTTCTCTGTTGTTTTGATTTGGACACTGGATAATTTTACTGATTCCTCTTATCTCCCTATGGTATAAAAACTAATCTGCTATTAATTTTCTTGGCACCACTTATGTAAAACCTGTCATATTACTCTGTAGTTTCTGAAGTTTCCCTTTTTTTCTTTCTTTCTTTTATCTTTCTTTCAATTTTTGTTTTTTAATTTCAGTTTCTTGCTTTAATCAGTACAGTTTTCTACAATTTTCTTGTTAAAAACAATGTTTTGCTTTATCCTGTGTAATTCATTATGGTTCTCAGAACAGTGGCTTCCTACCACTGGAGGCCAAGCAGCTGCATCATAAATTATCCAGATATCTTTGTAATAGCACTTATCTTTCTTCCTCTCTTTCAATTGCACTCTCACACTTTCAAACCTGCTCTTCAACCTTCTAATTTATTATTCATCATGTCCTGAGACTTTTTGTCCATCTTATGTTATGTTAAAAAGAATTTCCATTCCTCACACATCTCATAGCTCTTCCTCTTTTCTCACTCTTTTTTTTTTTTTAAATAGAGATTTAGCATGAACAAATCTTGCAGTCATCCTACAATTACCATAATTTTGGATTTATGAGTTTATCATAGTGAATCTGAATATCTTGGTGACTGCTATTTAAAAAGCACTATGAAGTCTGTATTTTAAATATCATGTGTAAATATTTAAGGGGAAAAAAAGAGAAACCTTTCTCTGAACTTATAATCACCTCTAAAGAAATTGTCCCTAACTGGTTTTAAACTGAAAACTATTTAGTTATGGACCACAGAATATGGCCAGATCTTTAACCTTTTTTACCTATTATTTTTATCCTTTCCTTTAGAGAAATATTGATTTCTAATTACATCCCTTTTCATAGATAATACAGGTCAAATGGCCCATTCCTGGTTTTAATTTGATGTGCCATCAATATCAGCAGCATAACACAGGTCTGTAAAGACAAAGTCTTATACCTTTTCCTATGAGTGGTTACCTGAACATATATTAGATAATAAAAGATTACTTTGAAAGACTAAATACAGCAGAGACTGAAATTTATAATGGTGAATTAATCAAGAAACTAAGTAGCTTACAAATATTTTTCTACATACATTATTCTGTTCATAAATTTGCAAATTTAAGCAAAAACCAAGGGAAAAGTTTGATATTTATAGCATTTATGTTGATTTTCAAAAGTATGTGGAGTAGGTTGAATTCCAGGGCTTTATATGTATCCATTTTATGAGCCCAAATACCTAAACTTATATATGAGAAAGTTTATCTGCCCTGACAAATCTCTGTGGACATATGTACAGTGACTGGCATGTGTATAATAGTCATAAAAGGTGCAAATATAATATTTTAAATTTCACTTCTCCTCTCCTTTATCTTCTCCCACTTCTGTGTGGTGCTTAGCCAGATCTTAATTTGTAGGATTTGGGGAAAAATTGGGTCAGGGTAGAAAACCCTATTTTATTTGCAGAAGTACTTTGTGTAGGAAAATAGTACAGTGAGAAAAATCGTATCTCATGAACAATATATGCAGGTATCAGGGTGATGAGAGAGGAGATTAATTTCAAATTTCAAATGGAAATGGATTTCTTATGTGCATGGTATCATAGTTCTGGTGATAAAAGGCAAAATATCACCTGCTGTTGGATCACATGCACTATCAAGCGCAGTCTTTTGTCCTTGAAGTTAGAAACAGATTTTGGACCTGAATGAAAGCCCTAGAGCTGAATATTCCTTATATATGAATGAAAGCTCTAGGAGCTGAATATTCCTTATAACAATAAAAGCGTCACTTCTTTTTAATTTTTGTTAATGTCAAAAAATGCAGATAAGGGTAAGGGGGCTTGTAGTCTACCAGATACATCACAAACACTGCAGCCAGCTAGATTGCAGCTTCTGATGTGTCTGTGGTCCCCATGAGTGACCAGCTACTTACAAACTCAGCAGAATTTGAACATTAAAAACTATATTAGATGAGATTTTGCAAGAACAGAAGAAAAACTTTGCTGAACCTGGGAGAGCAGTTACAGCTTGAAGGGTCTCTATTAAATAAAAAATTCCATTTGCACTGCTTTAAAGCATCGATGATTTCAGCACAAAGTGATTTAAGGAAAAAACAACTGCTCCTTAAAATAACCACACCTTAAAATTCAGAAGAATATCACAAACTAGAATAAGAATATTCTTCATTTCTTGTTGAGAGATGGAGTTCAAACCTAATGATGGTATTATGGAAAATTATGGAAAATGTTAGGATAATCTTCAAATATCTTTGTTCAAATTTCAGGACAATTTCTACTCTGCTATAAATAGCTTTTCAATTGAGAAAAATAACAATGAAAGAGTGATGGCATCATGAATTTTGCAAGGATTATGAAAAAAAATCTACTTAAAATATCTTCAAAATGTCTTCTAAAAAACCCCTTCATCTATTTTCCATATTAAAAATTTTGCAGTGAAGTAAAAAAAAAAAAGAAATTTTATTTCTAGAACTTAAATATCTCATTAAGAAATCTCTAATAGTTTACCACATCCAGTTACATCAGCATAGGGAGTGAAAAGCAGCTGAATATCTGCAGATATAAGAGGAGGCTAGGTGGTAAAACAGTGGGACATCAGGGACAATGAAAAAGATGTTATAGACTCTATATAATATAAGGTTATTGGTCTTCCAGCCCGCCATTCTTAAAGGAGGATAAAATAGGACAATATTCAAGGTTTGCAGTAATAACTGAACTGCTGTATGTCCAGGGTAGGAGGTAAGAATGTCTTTATTTAGTATCTATATCTCATGCAACTCATTCTGTATGGTCTGTGCTAGGTGGTGATAATAGGCAGGTTTGCTGCTTCTTTAAGAAAACACTAATTACTATTATTGCTTCTTAAAAGTTCTTTTTAGATACTCACCCTGGAAATGCCGTATGTCATTGATTTCTGGTAAAGGCTACCCCATGCATATCACTCCATACCAATTGTTGCCTTAGTTTTCTTCTTCACTTACCACATTTTGTATTCACAAGCTTCTGGCAGACTAATTGCATTCATCTGGAGTTCTACTATTACTCCCTGTTTGCATGACTCCACCTGAAACTGGTTTTCAACAATATTTCTACTCTGGGCAGAGCTCACCTGCAGTTCTGTACAGAGGAAATGCCATTCCAGCTTCTCAGAGAAATAGATTATTATTGTCTTTGTTAGTTATTTTTCCTAGGGAAACACTTTTTTTCTGATAGCAGATTTTTTTCCCCTTCTTGTACTGAAAGCTTCCTTTTAAATAAAACACTGTCATTTCCAATGCATGTCACTTTTCCAGATTACTTAAAATGCAGATGGCCAACCAAAGTAACAAGGTTGGAAACATTTCCTGGCCCAGCTCATAATCAGAGTTTGGATGTTGTGTTCATATCTCTTCTCATTCTTTGAGTACTACATAAAATAATGCAAAGAGACACAATCATAAAGAAAGACACAAAATTTAAGGTAGAGACAGGCTCAGCAGAACTGGAGAAGTCTTTTATCAAAGATTCAGACAAAAGCAAGTACACATGAAAAAGAGTAGATCGTCTCCTCTACTGTCTTTTTTTCTCATGTTGATGAATCTTGTTCTCTGCATACCTGACCCCCCTGCCAAACTGCTGTATGTCTAAAGCCATGCTGTCAGCTATAAGTAATAGTCATTGCTGTAGAGCTGTTGCTGATCTAAACTTTCTCTGCCAGTGATTTCACCCCATTCACGTGATTGGTGTCTCCTAGAAAGTGTCTCTGAGTGCTGTAGTACATTGATGCACAAATTTCAGCTGCTCATACAATCAGTCCTGTTCTTGACATGGCTATTTGGCTATTTCAAGAAATGTTATGTCAGATGTATGTCAAGCATTTAATTTATCAGGAATGTACACCTCTAACAAACCCATCTGACTCTACATCCAGACAAACATCTATGGAAACACAATCTGTTTATTGCAGGTCTTCTGCAACTAGAGATATATTCAATTCAGTAGGAGATTTATTTGCTACTAAGAAGGATGTATGCGATGTTGTGGATGATATAACTGACTTAGTCTAGCACCTGACAAATCCAATTCACTAGGTGACACAAGGTATCATTTTTGCAGAAATATATTTTATGTACTAGGTTATGAATTTGATACAAATTAGGTCTTTTTCTTTGTTGAGCAATACTTTACTTTTCTCCTAAAGTATTTAACTATAGACTGTATAGGATATGCAATTTTTCCCCATTAAATGCTAATAAATGGCATGTCCATTATACTCTGTAACATTTATCCAGCCTATTGAATGCTGAAAGGAACAATGGAAGTGACAGAAACCTTGCTTTTAAATAGTTCTTTTGACACTACATCTGAAAGATGTCTTTTAGCTGAAAGAGAAACATCCAATATATGGTCTGTCAGCAACCGAAACCAAAGCTTTTATGGAGCTTTTGAATGGGCTTTCAGTAAAAGTAGCAATTCTACCTCTGAATGTACTGGTATTTCTTGTTATGAGAGAAAAAAGTAGAGACCAGAGAATATTTTAGTTTTGTTACAAGGATTTTTCTAATACTTAGAAGTCATCCTGGACCTACCTGTGTATGCACAAGTACTGAACTACTAATAAAGCACCTTACTAAAAGACACGAGTCTGTTCAAATTGTTCACTACCATCAAAAAGAAAAGACCAAAAATACTACCAGAAAACCCTACCAAATAACATTATCAAAACACAATCAAGACCAAAAAAAAAGAAACAAAAAAGACAGGGGAATAAAAAGGAAAAAAAAAAAACATTCCTCCAAATTACATTAGAGTTTTGACACTGCTGTCATCAGCAAGAAGAAAGTATTAACCAAAATGAAAGCTAAAGATGTCACTGGCATTTATTAAAACCTTGCGTCTAGAATGCATTTTTCCTGGCCATGCATAGAGAAATGCATAGAGCCTGACTAAAACAGCTTATGTTTTAAAAAGACAAGCAGTACATGAAGGTCAGGGAAAAAGCAGATCATACACAAATCACAGCTTACATTATAAAAAGAATAGAGAATATTGCTTACTGAGGCACATTTTTAGCTAACAAATTTAGTACATTCACTGCTTGCTTTGCCAAGTCCAGTGCTTAGAACTTCCAATCTCCAGAATTATGGATAGCATATTCCACTCAAGGGACAAGCACTTTTCACTAATAAATGCTCCCTAAGAATTTAATGCAGAGATGGGCAAACTATTTGTTTCAACTGACTCACACCAAATACACTAATTTTCTATTGCAATGGATCTGAAGCATCCTGTCTGGTGTTTAGGGCAGTTCCTGAATGATCAGGTCAGCTTTCAGCTACACAAAGAGTGCTTCAAGGCCACAAGACATCAGTCTTGCTGCTTCTTGAATTGTGGAATGCCACCAGAGCAAAAGTAAATAGTAAATTGGGTGTGATACTGTAACATAAATCTCTTCACATCAAGAGTCAAAAATAAAAGGATATTAAATTTAAATTCTGATCCCTCAAAAAAAGCATTGCAAATAGGCCTAGGTTGCCAATTATGCACAGCTATACAAGATAGAATTACTGCATCTTGAAGGCAAGAATAATATCTTTGAATTTTTTCATGGTAAGAGAAAATAGTCCAACCTATGCAAGAAAATACCAGTAGATTATGGAAATCTTTCCAAGAGGTCCCTTACTTTCCTTCAATTTTGAAGATAACAGCTAGGTTAGAACTGCACAGGCAAAATATTCGTATCAGAAGCAAAATATTTACTGTTATGTTATAAAATTTGCATAGCAGCAAGGGACGTGGTTGTTGATTCAAAGGCAACCTCCACAATCTGGTGACTTTTTGTCTAATTTAGGCTGCTCTCTGAGCATTTGAACAGACAGTCAGTCCCACCCTTTCTGCTGCCAGTATCCTAAGGAGCAAAACCTGAGTAAGACAAGTTTTCTACAAGATGGATGCCTATGCCAAGATCAGCAGAATATCTGGGCATGTGTCTTTAATAGTAAACACAATGGGAAGCATTGGGCATAAAGAAATGAAAAGTAGTAGCCTTGTTTTTAAAGACTAGAAATCCTGCTTTAGATTGGCCAATGAAGTTTCAGGTTTAATAGCTGAGATATTGAGAAAGCCATGCAAGAGAAACTCTCCAGTAAAGTCACTGTCATGAAAATATAGCAAAATTAATCCACACATTTTGAATCTAAAGACAGTACAGGGAAAGGAAGTTTAATGTTTTGTTTATTGGTTATCACAGGTAATGCCTCATATTTCCATCTATGAAAGAACCCCTCTGGGCTTTTAGTATAAAAGCCATATCCTTTTGAAATTAAAATGAATAAATAAATAATACTTTTTTATTCAAAAAGACAAATTTTATAAAAATTAGATGTGAAACTGTTAACTATCTATACTAATTTTAAACAGATATCATTGAAATAACTTTGAAAGACAACAAATTAAGAGGGTCTTGGACAGGTTGGTATGCCTGTCTCCTATTGAACTGCTGCTAGACAAAACTTTACGTTGAGGCTTGTTTTCATTCAGCTCAAGGAATTTCTGGTTTGCAGCAAATTCTACATAAACCCAGACCTTCTACCTCCTCTGAGGCTTGACTGTACCTCTGTTTGCTTCTTTTCTCACTTGTCTGTTCAAAATGAAGTTTCCAGGATCTTTTCTGCAAGTCTCTCTCTGCCTCTTCTGTCTATCCTACAACATCATTTCTATCCTATGTTCTCAACTGCTTTTTCCCAAAGTCAGACCATTTCACTGGCTTTGCTTTTAAACGGAAAATTTTAAAAAGGAATTATGACAGATCCTTTGATGCAGAACTAAAATATTCCCTATTTGTTCACTATTTATGATACAGTTTAGTGGTTTAGTGCAGAGGCTGTGCTGGGTTGACAGTTGGACTTCGAATCTTAAAAGGTTTCTTCCAACCTTGGTCATTCTTTGAATCTATTATACAGACTTCACTACAATTCAGATGGTAGAGTTGCTTGACTTGGGTCCATGTTGAAAATTATATTTTCTCTTCAGTGAGAAAGAGAAGTGTGCTAATGAAGCAAGGGCAGCTTTGGTGCCCAAATGACATTATGTATCCAAGCTCTCTAAAAGAATCATTTCCTATTTTGGCAAATGCACCAGAGTCTGGAGCTCTCCAGAGCTTCCAGGTTTTGCAGAGTAGGAAGAGATACATGAGGTATAATCAAGATATTTATTATACAATACAGAGAAATAACTTAGCAGTATTTTCTTAAATTTTTTCTCAAAATATTAAACACAACAAACCCTATCAGGATTATGGTAAAAACAATCAAAACCAAATTCCAACTATTTAGAAACAACCCTTGAACAGGAACGTAGTCTCCCCTTTTTGCCTACAGTCTTATCAATCTCCTAGCACTTCAAAACACTGCAATATCAAAAAGCCCCTATCTCCACTCAGTTTATTTTTCTGTGAGAAGGGACACACACTTTATCTATCAGCTCTGACTGACCTCAAAAGTGAATGTCCCCACCTGACTTTCCACTGATATAGTAAGAGAAGTTCAAGACAAGAGAGCCCAATATGATACACTCTGTTGCACGGTTGACACGCTGCTCTCACTCAGGGGTATTCTATTCTGTAAGTACAGACTAATTTGATCTTAAGTCATCTGTATTTTACAGCAGCCTTCCATGTACATCAGAAGGTCTCAATCCAGTCTTTGATCCTTACAAGTGCAACCTAAGAGCTATTTTTCTGTCTTGTTGCATCTGTTACTCAGTGTGCTTCTCACCATTATTATTTTTCCAGTACCTAAAACCAACATTCCGTTCCATTCAGCTGCTACAAAATCTTATTTTATTTTCTTTGCCAAACCCCTAGAAGAAAGTCACTGTTACTACACTTTGATTACCACATCATTTTCCCCAAGGAATTGCAAATGAAAGACTGAAGTTATTTTAAAAAGGAAATTATATCACCACGAGAAGCCATACAGTACCAGTCGCGTAAGATTTGTTATAATTTATTGTATGAGAGATGAGTTTAGCCTAGAGATGCACTTGAAAGTTTGCATATTTTCATACATCTAGACCTGACAGAAATGTGCTCCTACATATGTGTGATAAGGTATTAACTTTGGTAAGAGCTTGAAGATAGTTCTAAAAATCTTATGTTGAGTTCTGCCATCTGCAGTTTATCATTGTCTGTAATGCAGGTTATAGGCAGTGAAGATGGATCTAACAATTCGTATAATTATTATCAATCCATTTTTGTACTATCTAAATTAAATTTGAATTTCTAGAAAACTGCTTCTTAGATGTAGAGTTTTCCTTTATGGAGTCTGAAGGCTATTTTATTTTTTCAATCAGCTATTACTTTAGAAACATTCGCCTCTAACAGTTAAGAAGCTCAATATCATGTGATTATTATCAGGTAAATGTATTCTAGAAATAAGAAGATTACATGCAGGCTGTGCTGAAACAAACTGAACAAATTGTTTCTTTGTATTCATTATATACCTCATGGAGGAAATCTTAGCACAGCTCTTATTAGGAGAAGCGTGATTTGAATGTGTTTTGACTTTTTTTTTTCTAGATGTTTATGGAGAAATAATGTAAGGTTAAAATTGAAAACACTTGTTAGAATTCCAAAGAAGTAGAAGAGCATGGTAAGCACACTCCAAAGCTTTTACTGTCCATGTAGTTACAGGGGATCTATATAGAGGCACTGTGACACCACTTTATGTAACAAATACCTGCTCATTGTAGTTCTAGTCCACAACTCTGCTGGTGCCAAAGGTTGAGGTAGCCCTATGGTTTGAATTCAGCAGTGGTTAGCAGGCAATTATAACAATGCTAACAACCAAATAACCATAAAGACCATGCCTCTTGGATCATGGTCTTGGTGCTGGATTGTTGCTCAGAACATGCATCATTCCATGTATTTGGAAAATTATATGGTACTTCCCATTCAAACAAAACAAATTACTATAGTCTCCTGAAGCTGAAGTTTGGAAGTGACACAGGTATGTCACCAATAGCTTCAGTAATATTGATAGCTAATTTGTACATTCTTAGAGTATAAATATTTCCTAGGTTTCATTTGGAAAATAATTTATGTAATAGCATGTTTCATTATCTGAAAGCAAGTTTAGAGATATTCCATCTGTAAGTCCTCTAATGTGATTGGGCTTTTTTAATTTTATGACAATCGAGTTAATTAAACAGAAAAACACTATTTTTTTAATTAGATTTTTATTTTATGAGTATTTCCAAAGAATTATCATTTTACATCCTCTTTAGAAATGATCAAAAATTTCTTTAGATAAAATAAATTAAATCATATTCAAACCATAAAATAATATTCAAAGCAAAAAAAAATCTTCTCCTTCTTTTTTGTCTATTAATTTTTAAGATGAAAAATCCCTCATCAAAGCCTTGTTTGGCTATTTTTTTCAAGCGGACTGGATATTTCTGTGTTTTCAACTCACTGGTAATATTTAACAGCCATTCAGATATATTTCTCTACCCCAAGGGCATCTCACCCCATCTTGTTCCACTGGCTGTCTCTTGGAGTATTTTAGTTTAGAGTTGTATAACTTGCACCTCTTTTTATTTTTATTATTTGCCTTGAGAGCAAACTGTTCTTGTAGAGTCATAAACTTCCCTTTCTCTTCATATTCAGGCTCGATTTGTATTCAGATCAAAGCAGCATCTTGGTCCAATGTATTTGAAATGCTTTAAGGGAAAGAAAATCCCATTCTCAGGTGGTTTTGAATGGAGGACCTGGAAAGGAAGCCCAGATTTAGCACTAAGTGTACTTTTGTTTGTTGTGTGAAAAATGAAATGATGCAATCGTGGGGGGTTTTTTTCGGTGTTGCTGTAGCTGCAGAATCCATGCTGGCACAGAGGACTGGCACTGTAGCAAACTGTACCACTGTTTGTTCTTCTAACTGGACAGTGAGCTTAAGAGATTCTGTTAATCTCACAAGGCTACTTATCTTCACTGTGGTGTTTAAGTGCCAAGTTGCTGCTGAGAGCATTGTCCCATCCCAGGTTCACTGAGAGTGTCTGGCTGTAGTGTCCCTTTGGGAGAGAGGAAGGTGTGGTAGATAAGAGGTGACCGCACTGCATCAGGCCATTAGCTTTTTGCAAGTTGATGTGATTCATGTACTTTCAGAAAACTTTAGCTGGGCATTTTCCAAGTTCCTTGGGAGAAAAACTTGACTGCTGAGAAAAGGCAACAAAACACATGAATCTTCAGGGTATTAACTGCCTAAACTGTTTTTATTTTCTTTCCACCATATTCCAACATCCCCCAACCATAACAAGGGCTGTGAAATGATACATACAGCACAATCACCTAACTGAAATTGTCAGAATGGCAGGTATTCAATCATTTGCAGAATGATCAGTTAACCCACACATTAATCGAATGTTGCCGTCACCAAAAATGAGATAACACTAGAATAGACCTCAAAAATCCTTAAATATTAAATTTTCACAGAAAATGTTCATTCAGAATATGATTGGCTTGCAGCAGATATTTAAATAACGGTCTAGAAATATTGATACAGAAAACGCATTGTGTCGTTTTGTCATCACCAATAGGACAGTGTGAGATCTTGACTGCTATGAGGTAGGAGAAACAAGAAATTATGTCAGCTACACTTAAGGGGAGACTGCCAGCAAGAAGGAATTTGAATCTATTAGACAAGTTATTTCAAACTGTTACTATTTTAAGGCAAACCTCAACTCTAGGGTAAGTTATTGAGACAACTCACTTTGTCGTCTTTGGTCTCTGTCACCTGCCACAGTGACATTCATTCAAAATAATGAATGAATGTCATAGTAAGCAGGAGAAATTGGGTATCCATGCCTGCACCTTTTTTGGAAATCCCTATAAAGAATGGGTTTGTTCTAACGAATTCTTTACACTCCTATAACAAGTACAGGTGGCAAAATTTTAAATTTTTTTTGGTATCATGCCAGGAGACAGTGACTTATGGCTACATTCCCTGTGTGTTAAAACTGTAAAAACAATACATAACCACCAAGGCTGCTTTTATCACAAATCTTCCCTTCCCAGCTTTCATGCAAACCCAATTCATTTGATGGCTCTACTGATAATTTGTAATCTGTTCTGTGTTCTATCCATATTCACCATTAAGAACGAAATAACTTTCACAGAACAGGGAAAAATCAACCTTTCAAAGGGTTCCTATTTGTTGTAGGGTTGAGAAGATTGAGGCTTTGTCTCTTACTTTTCTTTTTACTCTTCATACTTTGATTAAAGTTTATTTGAAAGCTTCAGGAAGCAGCCTTGGGCTTGAACTTAGTTGGATTTTTTGGTTCATTTCATTTGTTTTCCTGAGTTTTGCCTTTCCAGTCTGTGAAATGTCTGATACAGAGCCCAAATTAATTGCCAAATGCATAGATTATGTTTGTGCATCTTAGAAGAAAAATGCATTTGCAAGAAGCTTGCCCTCGATAGTCGAAGTTCTATTAGCAGCTGGAAACCAAACATTTTTTAAACAGTTATGCAAATAAATTAGGCATTTGCAAACACAGATGTGCTGGTCTGTGCAGATCACCCTTTTTCTCTTACCAAAGCCAATTACCAATTCTCATACCCATATACAAACAAACTTTTTTTAAAGCTTTTATTCTCAAGCTCTAGCATCTCAGAACAGAGTAATTAATTTTGTGATGGAAAAATTATGAATTATTGCAAAATATGAGAGTGTATCAAGTAAAAATCTTCATTCAACATATTGTAATTTGCCCACACTTTGGTTCACAGAAGGTGAAAAAAGGAAGGAGTAGAGCAAATTTTGAATATTTGTAAATGAAAGCAGCACATTTTGGCATTGATTGGCTTCAGCAGCCAGTACTGCTAAAGGTTGCAGACTAATGTTTCACACCCCTTTGTTAGAGGTACCTGATTCTGACAGTCATTTGGGTTGTGAGGATGCCCAGAGGGAAGAAGACCCTTATGAAGAAGTAATTTGTAGGAGTTACAGATGAAGCAGATCTCCAAAGTAACATGATGATTGCATTCCCCATTATGCTGATGCACTTTTAACAGACATGTGTCTAGGCCCCAAGCAAGGATTATCTTAACTTGTGTTGCCTGTTTCTTCTATGCACATGCTCTTTATAGCAAGTATCCCTTCCACAATATTCTGAAACAAGTCTTTCTTTCATTCTCTTTTCTTCTTTATATCAAATTTTGATATGCACACTGCAATCAGAACTATTCTGTCATGGTTCAATGCTGTGGCAAAGCAAGAGTGTAACTTGCGTGTTGGACTCAAGCTGATACCTTTGCATTCTGCATTTATCTGAGATACCATTGATTTCAATGGACTAATTTCTGTATAAACTGCTATAATTTTAAAAATCGCCTTCATATGGTCTTATGAAACACCATGGATATCACTCTCTATTCTGCTCCCTAATCCCAATTCATTAAAGGGTGTAACTTACCCCTTCATGTGTGTAAAGCTGAGACTGAAGAAAGTTTGATTTTTAGGGTTTCTTTTTAATTCAAAATTCAATTCACTTTCAGGTCAATAATAATTAGGTGGTATATTTATGTCTTCTTAATTTATTAAGGGAACATTTGTATGCAAAGCATGAAACCATTCAGATTGGTGTTGCTTGATGTTGGAGAGTGGGCTTTATGCAAAAGCTTTATAAGACTACTTTATAAAAAATGAAGTACTCCTCAAATCAGCTTTCGTGTGACTCTATTTCACATATTTTTCAATTTTTTGCTAAAAATCTTGGTAATTGCTGCTAGACTTGGCTAAATGCTGGCAACTTATTTAACACTGCATTGAAGGACACAGCAGAATGCTCACTAACTGTAGTTAAGAACAGAATTTCACGCGTTGCACCTAATCTTCTGTTTTCACTCTTTTCATACCCTTTATTTCCCTTATATCATCCAGCAGTGAGCTGAACAATTCAATCTGAAGATTCAAACTGACCCAAAAGGATTTGCATTTGATCTTCACATTCAGGTGTATATGTTCTGGATGAGCAGAAATGCTCTCGGATACAATTACATTTTCAAGGGGTATTTTGAGAGTCAGACATACAGTATTTTCTACTTTCTACATCTGCAACTCTTTTGATCCTGGCAGATTTCTTTTTACTTGTGTTTGTTTATACAGCTGACAATTTCTACAAACAGATGTCATTAATTGATACAGAAATGTGGATTGGTACCAAATTTCTCTGAGATCTTTTTCTGAGAGGTCTGATAAAAACAGGAATGAGTAAGAAATGGACTGACACAGTTTGCTTTCCCTCAATTGTTTTAGCTTTAATTGAAGAATTTAGGTGGTGAGCATGTTTCAATCTGCTATCAGTGTAAATCTCAAATAAACACCTCTCAGATGCTCCGTGGAAGGTGGCTCTTAGCATTTCAGAGCTTCTCTTGGGCAGTTCTTTACATTGTTATTATGAAAGAAATAAGATTGAAAACATTTTCTTTCCTGACTTGTCATACAAAACCTTCATTTGTGGATAAAAATATGACAATAACCAATAAAATGGTACAGTGAAACAGCCAATGCAACATTGCCAGCACACACTTGTCTCTCATCTTCCATTTCAAGCTGTTACTTCCATGCTGTGGAGACCACAGCTAAGGATTGCCTTGCATAGTTAACAGCTTATAGCAATAGCACCTTGATGCTACATGATGTAATGAGTGCCAGAGGAAAGCAGTGTATTTAGGGATCCACACCTGTGACTTCTGCAGCTTTTCATTTTTATAAAAATTGGACCACTATATTTTTACAAGAGTGTTTCATCATTTATGTCTGAGCAGTGCTATAGAGTGGGAATATTAGTGCAATATGAGGAGAAGTTGACCAAAAAAATTTCTTTTTCCAGTCTCAGAATAGAGCTTTTTCTTTTTCCCTATACTGATGACATTTTTCCTACCCTCATGAAGTGAAACTTCTCTCTTTTCCTTCAGCTCAGAAAGGATCATTTTTCATATCTGTTGCCTAACACTCTCATAAAGCAGAAAGCATTTGCTTGGTGGAAAATGTAAGGGTTACCTACTCTAATCACAGACATGTAGAATAGTTGGGGTTGTAAGGCACCTCTAAAGGCCACCTAGTCCAGCCTCCCAGCAATGAGCAGGGACATCTTTAATTAGATCAGGTTGCTCAAAGCTCCATCCAATCCAGCCTTAAATGTTTTGAGGGATGGGGCATCTATGACCTCTCTGAGAAATCTGAGGTTTCATTTTCTTGCCCCACTCATTGTAAAAAATATTCTTCTTTGTTTATAAATATATAAATATCATAACAAACAATCTTCAAAACAGTATTGTTTATGTGTTTTGATTTACCTGTCTTGGACTAAATTTCTGAGAATAAGTGCTTTTCTGAACAAAAAAGCTACCAAAGATGAATCCTTAGTTACAAGATCAGTATGATGCATTGGCAGAGTTGCAATGGTTTGCCAGTCCTTATTGACTTATCTTTCCTTTCTATATCCTGAATCTAAAATATATATGCTGAACTGATTTATACAGGTCTTCTACAGAAGGGATACCATGCAATTTATCAATCTAAACTAATAACAAGACTTGATAACAAGACTTTCTTTCCTTACCAATTCTTCTACATTAGCATAGATCTCACAGGAAAAACTGAGACAAGATTTTTTTCCTGACTATGATGGCTAATGCATTTAGTGTGTTCTCTGTATGCCTAGAATAATGAAGGAGTTGCCCATTATTTCAATGCAGAATGAATAACAACATAATTGAGGTCATTTATCAACAAGAAAAAACACATTATATTGATTAAAAAGAGTAGTTAGGTACTTTTGTGACAGAAAGAAGAAAACCTAAGCTTGAAAGAGAAAATTATTATTCTGCAGGTTATTTCAAATACCAAATTGACCTCAGTTCATTATGCTATATAAGTCAAAACACTCATTCCTCAACTTTTGACCTGACCTCAATGTCAAAAATCTTGGATGAATGTTCAGAAGAAAATGTGATCATAAATCAGAATAAAAGACTGCTTGGACAGGAACTGTGCATTGTTCATCATGCTTCAGTTCACACTATTGTCATAAAGATAAAAAATACACATGTGGGAGCAGAAATAATAACAGTGGGAGGAAAAGAAATGAAAAGGATACAAAAATATATAGGCCAAAATCTTAACTGATGCTAATTTGTCTATCTCCACTTGAGCAGCAGAATTCAAGCAGATTTACACCACCTGAGGACATAACTTCATGAAAGGTTTGGTGTTATGGCCACATAAGCTCCCACTAACTCCCCCAACAAAGCTGTACAGTTGGACTATGATGGTAGATGCTGCATTTTTTGTTGAGAATAATCTCAAGTATAAAATGGTTACGATTTTCCCGATATTAAAAGGAATAAGTGAATTTTGAGGTGATAAGAAGTAGGTAACTATATTGACCAGAATTCCCTGTCTCTGTTGCTGCTCAGGAGGAATGCAATTTTACATGGGAAATACAGACTTTTTTTGAATGAAAATTGTTTTAAAAATTGCTATTTAAAGACTCTAAATTTCTGATATTTGAGAAATGTTTTTTAGGTATTCTGAAAGCCTTACTGAACATTCTGGAATATTTTCAGCCTGGAAGGACATCCTAAAGTAGGTCTCAGAAAGCTGGTACTTCTATGATTCAGACTGAAATGCTACAGGAAATGGAGAAGAACAGTGAAATAGCAGTGATTACTGGTCAGTGTTGCAGGCTTATGAGGCTGTTAAAGCTAAGATGATTTTGTAGCCCAAGAACAAGACATAAAAAAAAAAAGTTTCTATTAAATTCTTCATGTATTTAATTACTTGTCAGAAATACAAAATAAAAATCTGTGCTGAAAGATCTTTTTGGAGTGTGGTAGAGACATAGAAAATATTAGTACTTTGATGCACTAAAATGTACAATACTAATGGGGTTTTTGATGTCTTATGAAGAAAAGTAGCTAAGTTATTTCATCTAGAAAAGCACAGCACTGTGTATGCCCACTACTTTTATCCTCTGCTTATTCTATAAGGAAACTATTATTAACGTACAATAAGTAGCAATTTCATTGACATGACAGACTATTACAGCACCACAGAAGTCATTATGTTTCTTAATGCCAATGATCTGAAAGGTAGGGAAAAAATTATTTTTTCTTCCATTGACATAAATGCCTAATAATTCCAATATACTTAGTGGGATAACTCTTAAGGCTTATATGTGTAACTGAGATAAATAGGACTTGAAGAAGAGGATAGAAAGAAGTACAGCTTAAAAAGATGGGCCATATAGACGTTAAATTTAAAAGCCTTCTATCCCCCCTACCCCCTACCTAGGAACACCCCAAAAGCTTCTGGTATATAAATTGTCATGATTTCTATATTGTTGTACCTAAGCAGGTCAAAAAATAACCTATAAAAGAGTCCCAATAAAGAGACATACATAGTTAAAATTCCAACACATCTATGACACAGGTAGACATCACTTGTCTGTCAGTAAAGCAGGCAGTGAGTGGTTAAGATTCTCTAGTTCTAGAAAACCCTAGTAATTTGTAAATCTATAGGTTTAATACCTCCAATAGAGGAGGAATTAAGATTTTTTTCTGTCAAAAGAGAGCATATAATTTTTCTTTTTTCCAATTTTGAAATGTCTATAAATAATATCTGTAACACAGATTAATAACCTTGGAAAGCATTTATAATACTGTGCCAAAGAGCTCAACACTAAGTAGGCAAAATTCGTATAGCAATATTGTTGAAGCATAAGGTTTCTCACTAGGGCAAGAAGATACATGGAATCTTGTTGTTACAAATTGTTCATTTTGTATATCAGTGTTACAGTCATGTTCTTTCTTTTTTGGTTTTTTTTTTTTTTTGCTTTTTGGGGGGGTTTTGTGGTTTTT
>LTAT01000004.1:87718912-87734290 GCA_003286495.1 Chlorodrepanis virens | reverse complement strand
TTTTTTTTTTTTTTTAGTTTTAGAAGTGACTATGTTAGCCCATGATCTGAAGTTCTATTTCCTCTCATTTTACCCATATACACTTTTAGACTATGTACATAAAAACAGACTAAAACGTCAATAGCTGCTATTAAAATAGGGCAAGGTCTTTGACAGCCTTTGAAAATAACATGTCCTTCTACTTTCACTTCCAAACTCTATATCGAATTTTCCTTCCTGGCTTTTCTGATGTATGCCTTGTTTTGAGTGTGACAGCTACTAAACCTGTCTCAATATGTTAACCTGTCTCAATATACTTATGTTTCATCATAAGCACAATGAGTTTATTTATTTTTAAAAAGGCTGTGAAAGAGCAGCAGAAAGGAAGGATGGCTCATGTGGCTCCTGTGTTTCACATTCAAAACCTGTGGACAGAGGAGGCCGCTCCATCCCTGAGAGCTGCAGGTGTGCCAGGTGTGGTGGCCCTTAGGCCAAGCCAGAACCAAAAAGCAAGCAGAGACTTAAAGAAGCACATAGCCTACAGCCAGTCCTTAGGGCAGGAGATCTCCTCTGCAGGGTTTTGAATTATAAAGGTCTCACTTACTTTGCATTATATATTGTTACATCATTTTTCAATAATGGTTTCAGGCTATGTTTCTTTGCATAAATGTATCCAGGTAGGTCACGCTCAGCTTTAATAGCTAGAACCCATTACTGCCAGGTGCCATCTGCACAGAGATAGCAAGCAACATATCAGGATCAGGAGCTGAAAGAGTGTATGTGTAAGCAATGCATATCTAAAACCTCAGAACCTCAGCACTTCTTTGGCAGGGAAGAGTTTGTCAGTAAGTTGCAAAAGTTGTCTGAGCCTCAGGGGTGATTCCCAACACCATATCCATAGTTCACTTCCCTGGCAGAGAGGGGATCACTGTCAAATGCATGAGGGCAGCTGGATTTACAAAGAAATTTCAGAAACTTACAAATTTTACCCCCAAAATCTAACTCCAAGAAAAATTAACCTGTGGAAAGAGAGCCATCAACAGTATCTAGCACTGAGGGAAATCTTGCAAAATAAAGGTTTTTGTGAACGCTGCATGCTTAACTAGTGGCTCTTACTGAGATTGTGAGAGGTGCTAAGCAGTCAGACAGGTAATAAATTGTTAAGATTAGCTAAAACTGTATGTGAAATTGGGAACTTTTGTCTCTAGATGGTGCCCTGAATAACAAGCTCTAAGTCTAGCCACATTTCTCATCTGTCTCCTTCTAATGAAAGTAAAGTACTAGGAACAAAACATATGTGGTTGAAAAGAGTAAGTATGCTCTGCTTGGAAAGATAAAAGCCAAAGAAAGCAGAAAAATCTCACTAAGGACATATTTAGAGAACTTGGGAGGCTGCAGAATGTCTCTTGATGCACTGAAAAGGGCCAGGAAGGCAGGTGCCAGATCTGACAAAGCAGTCCCCTACAGCACATATAAACACTTTCTGAAGAGACTATAATATAATGAATGATAATAATTGATCACAAGTTACATTTTATTATTATTATTAATAATAATAATATTAGTAATAATAATAATAGAAATATTTTGTAAAATAAAAGGAATATTAATTACTGAGGCTGAGCAAATATATCTTAAAAATTACTCACTTGAGCTTCACGATTCAGAGAGAAAAAAGAAAGCATAATTCAGAATATGTAAATCCTAGTCCATGAGTTCCTTACATCTAATTCAGAGATGTGACTCACAGTTTATGCCATGCCTTAAAACAGTATTTTATATCAGATGTGACCTAAGGCCATCTAACTAGGCATCCTATTTCAAACAAGGGTAAAATCAAATGCAAGCATAACAAATAGCAAATGAACACCCTCCCTGCCTTCAGCTGTTTTCTGTCCATAGACTTTGTAACAAGAAATAGTTTTTTCTGCCAATTTTCTCTTCAATCCATGCAGCTGTTAGACATCTATAATGTACTTCAGCCAACAGCTCTACATCTCAGCTGCTCTTTGCTTGAAGAACCTAAATGTGTTTGTTTCTAGCGTGATTTCTCCTGCCTTCATGTGGTGCTCTCAAGGTTTTGAACCACTGAACCCTCTCCAATCTCACCATGCCAGATATCATCCTAGAGATCATTGTCATAACTCATCTCAGATGTCACTGGTCCAACATGAATTTGGACGTAATCGATCTTCACACAGAAGACACAGCACATCTTTGATCGCCCTGGCTGGGGTCTTGTGAGCACAGTTCTCTATACCTCTTTTCTCCAGTTCTCTATAACTCTTTTGAAATATGACAGTATGCAATGCAACAATTCAAGATGCAAGCTAGCCATAGATTTATACCAGTGACATACTAATGCTTTCTGGCTTGCTTTCTATTATTTTCTTTCTGGCTTTCCCTTCACTTTTCTGACAACTACCAGGCAGTGAACTGACATTTTCATGGCACTTGTTATCCAATCAGTCATAATCCATGATGTTAACAGGGTTTTCAGAGATAACCTCTTTCCTGAAAGGTTATGGTGAATGTGAGAAACCATCATTTTATGTGAAGTAAAAAAAATCTTTTTTTTCTATGTGCATTACCTGATGTATGTTTACATTGAATTTTACCACACATTTTGTTCCAGTTTCATGAAGTCCTCTTGCAATTCCTTGCAGCTGGGCTGAAGCCTTTGTCATCACACTTTGTGTACATCTCCAGCCTATTTATAAATTTGTTGAAAAAATAGGGCTCTCAACCAGGTCCCTTAAGAACTTTGTGATTTCTTTCCATGGCAAAAAATGCCACTTTTTTAGGTTTTATTAACCCATAAATTTTTATATAAATTAAGATTTTCCCTTGTTATTTTTTAGCTATCATATCAATTAAAAAAAATCAAAAACTACTAAGAAAAAGAAAACAAGTTATATATGATGATTAATACTAAGTTTTAACAAAATTTTAATCCGTATTATTAGAAGTATACTGCTGGTAATTAAACTATGGTGGGTTTGTTTTCCAAAATGGAAGTCCTTCCTGACTTCATAGAGTTAGAAGGGATCTCAAAGATCACCTACTTCCTACTCCCTTCCCATGTGTAAGGGCATTCTACATTAAGAATAAGTGATGATCTGTTGTTTATCAGTTCAGGGGAAAACCTGAGGTGTCTAGGGAGGAAAACATGGGTTATTTCTACACAAATTAAAAAACCACAATTAGATTAAGAAACTTGGGTGGCATTCTTCAAAGCGTGGCCCTGATTGATGTGCATTTGCAGGTCTGAACACTGTGAATAGTGGTGACTGCCATTTGGATAGCAAAGAGAGAGAGCTCATGGATCTATTATGTGTGTTTTTATACAGCCCCTTTTCTGCAATTTCAAGACAAAAATACATCTCTTTCATGCTTGGCTACACCTGAAATTAAATTGTTGTCATTCTTTCATTGGATCAATAGCTTTGTACGTAAGATACTTATTTGCAAATTTGTAGTCTAAACCTGTGACACATCATCTCTGACCATCCTTGTTTAATTTTCTTGGACTACAATTTTCACAGAATATCTGTAAGATGTGTTTACTCTGCTTTCAGCTTCATCGGTATTTAACAGAGATGAAATTCAGCTTTAAATAAATCCAAGCAACTTTAGTCTTCATTCTTGAAAAATCTTTACATTTAAATAGTTATGATGAAATCATTACCATTTCTTTAAACAGTCTCTGGAGCTTGCATTTGTGAGCTCAATAAGAAAATTGTTTAGCCCCTACAGGTAACTCCCTGTTAAATATAAACATGTTTCCATGATTAAGAAATATAAATAATTTTGACATTAATATATACTGGTACCATCAAAAGATTTTGATTTATTCAGGACATCCATGTTTAGATACCAAAGAAATCAGAAAATTGGTTTGTTCTTGAATCATAAAATTATAAAGCAAAACAGGCCATATTCACAAGTATAGATATCAAAGGAATTTTAAGGCATTAAACACTTAAAAGATTCTTTTAAAGGAAGCCTGCTTTTTGGGGTTGCAGATGTTCATGGGGTTACAATACCTTGTTCAAATACCTTTAGGCGAAGAGCTGCCTGTGCCATTAGAAATGACAACTTGTGGAATGGGTGGTGAGCAGAAATACTGATGGAAATACTAAGAACTGAAGCATCTCACATATCTGTTTTGTAGGACTATCTGATTATGGTGTTAACATTTTATCAATTAATCTGAATTACTTAATTGCTTAGCCCATGAAAGAATAAGACTCCAAGTATAGCAGTACAGCCACACCTAAGACTAAGCACCCAATACCTATAGATAATCACCTGGTACCAAAACCAGAGGAAGTAACTTTCTTTTGCATAAACAGCACTCCAGATTCACATTCAATTAATGAGTCTGGTGAGTGGTAAAGATAATGCAACACAAACTAGTCATATCTGTGGGACATGGATATTTCAGAAAGAACATTCACAGGTTAGTTATATTTAATAGTGTGTGGTGCAGAGAGGGAATGATATTCCTTAGAGCTATCAGGCATGAAGAAGTACTTTGTTGCTTGCAAAGCTAGATAACTCTTAAAGTAATATTCACTGAAGGTATGGTACAGCATTTTTTCTTCCTTACCCAGAAGAGACCAAAGTTCTTTTTGATCTCTGACAGTAATATGGAAATACAGCTCTTATGATCTGAGGATCCAAAGGAAAACATTGTGTCCTACTTGTGCAAAAAGGAACAGGCCATGTGCTAAGATTCTATGTATTCCCTGTCCCCACATCCATATGATCATGATGCAGTGGGGATGCAGGTTTAGCTCAGAAGCACGACATCCCTTGCACCATGGAACATGGAAAACAGCCTGTAGTGAACACACAGAGGGGAGGAGTAGAGTAGGTACTGGCTAACCCACACAGCAAATTGTCACCCTGCTCCATTTGAAGCTTTCCTGATCATGCTGCCTGTGAGACAAGTAGCAGTTCCTCCAGGCTTTTCTTCTCTGTAAAATGAACAAGTCTTCCCTTGGAGACCATTAGCATCTATATGTATATTCCACAAGCTGAAGAGTAAGTCAAATATAATTCCTGTGCTCCTGTTGAATAGAAGTAAAGGACACCACTGAGAAAGAAAAATGTGTGCAAAATCTAATGGGCAATGATGGCATGTGGTCAGTGAGAAGAAATAAAAAAGGCAAGCTGCCCCATTATGAATAATTTGTGAGCAGAAAAGGAACAAAGTTAGGTGAGTTAATTTTAGTTCTTTCTTGTAATTGAGGAGACTTTCTAATATCTCAAACTGTTGTGAAAAAAAAAAGCCAACACTTTGGAGCACAGCATAGATTAATTAGCATTACTACAAGCTGTATTTAGATATCTTTCTGGTACTTGCAATGATGCCAATCTTTCAATTACATTTTGACAGCGGGTTTTATAGGTCTTAATGCATTTAATTGACATGTTTGACACCCAAATGGATCTATCACTTATTTACATTGCTTGTGTCCTCCAAACAAATGTTATTTTATGAACACATGGTTGCTAGGTTTTGTTTGATTTTATTCTGTAACCATTAAACATACCACACATTACAGAAATTAAAGAGAGTTAGAAGTAGTTGTCACTGTAATTGCCAGTTGGGTGGGAGAAGGTTTGAAATTAATTTCTTATTTTCAAGAAAGAAGAAGTAATTCTTTTCAGTTGCTGACACATTGATATAGGTTCACATAGCCAGTAATAATAAAGGCAGTCCTTAGCACAGAAGAAAAACTAATGCAGAGATACAGCAATAGGGCAGCTGGAAAAAATACACTCAAGAGCAAAGAACAAGATCCTAAGAGGTTCACAGACTAGGAGAAGTAAAAATACAGCAATCTTATTCATCAGCAATGGAAAGGGGTTACCAGAAAAAAAAAAAAAAAAAACTCTAAAAAGGTTTTATTGATGCCAAAAGCAGGGTTATTATTCTTGAAATAAATGCTCTGGCCCAAAAGAGCTCAAGTATGTTTCTGAGTCCAAAAGGAAGGGCAAAGAGAAGACAACCACTGTTCTTAGTTGTCTTAAGGCTATTCTGAACTTTGATTAATTGATAGTATTGGTATTCCTTCAAATAAGAGTGGACCTTTTCTATATGGCATAAATAAAGCAATTTTCTTTATGCCAGAATGATGGAGTACAAGGTGCTCATTAATCTTCCTGATATTTGCTTCTTCTTCTAATATATTTTATATATATATATATATATACTGAGTGTTTTTCTTTATATTTGTAGGATAATTCTGATGTTTGTAGTCTTTATTGCATAACACATAAACAATACATACATATTTTTATGTGTGTAGATATACTCAGAATATTAGTGGTAGAAATAAAGAGGAAAGAAACAAGTACCTTTTATATTTATTGAAAAGGCTCACTTTTCTATTTTGTAGAATGAGTAGCAAATAAAGGCTTCTGTATTTGAGTATTGGTGTTTGAATAGAACTATTTTAATAAAATAAGTTGGACAGCATAACTTAGTACATTTCCCTTTATAGTGAGAAAATGTCAGACATAATGGGCTTTTATGAAATTATTTTCCTCTTTGTGTACCCATCTTCTGCATTGAATGAGCTTAGGAGGTAGAGTGAAAGTGGGAGCTGTAAGAAAACATCTGATTAGGTAACTGAAAGCTGTTTCTCGATACCCAGAGTGACAGAATTAGGATTTTGCAGAAAAATCGAAATGCAACACCTTCTCATTTGGTCTGCTTGATTTAATCTAATCTTTTCCAATTTAGCCTTTTAGTACAGAGTTTTTAATTGGTTAAATTAAGGTGTTTTATTAAGGAGAAGGGTTAAAAATAAATATGCAAAATTTGGGTCTTCAACTTTGCAGACATTCAGACCTTGACTTGCATGAGGTTGTCAACAATCTGATTTCACTTTGAAGTTAGACCTGCCCTGAGAAGAGGATTAAACCATAGGACCTTCAGAGGTCCCTTCCAGCCTCAATTAAGCTGTATTGAGTGATAATGAACCTTGCCTTAATAACATCAAGAAAGTAAAGATCATCCTTTTTACATCCATTTTACAGAAATTATTATGTGAGTTATACCCTCTGCTTTGTTATTGGTAGTGTATAGGGTAGAAGTAGAAGATGCACTACTTCATTTAGCACTTAAATGAATAAAAAATAACAGATTACTTTTCGCCACTTTTATTCCCCTCCTTGTACTTGGTCCCAGTACTTCCCTCCACGCCCTGTTTAAGGTTGTGAATTAGAGCTGAAAGGCTGATCTGAGCCTCTCAGCCTTGCTTCCTCCAGTCATAAATGTATTTCTAGTTCATTATTTTCCATTGAAAAATAATGAACTGCTGCCAGGGCAGTGGCATCAGCCCAGCCCAGTCCAGCCCAACCCATAGATTGGGATGTTCATGCTCAATTTATCTTGGTCAGTTTGATACATCTTTCCAGAGGAAACAAGGTACAAAAAAGAAATCTGGGCATTCTGCTGATTCTATCACACCACACCTGAGCTGAATGGCAGAGAAAAAACACTTCTCAAACCCCCTGGGGTTTTTCCCACATCCAATTTCAGGTACTGATGGCAGCATTAGAGACATCAGAACTTCTCAAAAGATACCTCAATAAAATTCATAACAGAACATGTCAGGGAAACTTATCAGAAAGCCTCTACCAGATCACTTGATAATAAATAGACTAAGTAGGAAAGATATTTAGAGCTATTTATAAGCAATGAGATGTCTAAATTTTGTTTGGAGTTGGACAGTATTGGAATGTTCATACATGCATTTACATAAAAATTAATGCACACCATGTTACATGGAATGAAAATATAATATTCCCTAAGCCTAAAGGAATCATTATTTTTACAAGACTACTACATGGATTTTTTTAGCAAAATATCAACTGGTGGTAGAAATTAAAGCAACAACAACAAAATCAGAAAAATAAAACCCCAACGACAAAAGTCCAGAACCAACAGAAGCTGAGAATGCAAATGAGAATTTACATAACACATAAATTTCATATTGAAGCAAAAAAAAAAAAAAGATGGGATTTCCTGCAAATTCCAGAACATTGCTTAAAGTATCATTGCACAATAAATTATTATCAGAATTCGAATATACAAAGCCAAATTTTTTAATAGCCCTGAAACACATAATGAAAGTCTTAAGTTCAATGTGCTGTTCTACAGTACAGTTCATAATTTCTGAGAAATACCTCTCTTTGGATTTCAGAAATATACAGCAATAACTTCAACAGCCAGTAATATTAAAATGAATTGTCTGTAAGTCTATTTATCACTTCTATCAGCAGAAGTAATTCATGATAACAAATAGAAGTAAATGCTATTTGTAAAGATAATTCAAAAAAACTGAATGCTTCCTACAGAAGTACACTTTATTCCATCCCGTGGTAATGAAATCCCTACCTATTTTACACAGCTGGCTGAGCTCATGAGTTGCTCACGTATGCAAGTTTGCCTAATGATTAAATGCAGAGTTGCTACAGAACAATGTGCCATGGCATTGTGCAGCACAGGAACTGCTGAAATACTCCAGCATGTGTTAGTTGACTTCTATAATTCAATTTATACTTACAGACATACATACATATGTTTCTGTGTATGTATGCACATAAATAAAGTGTGAACATTAGACACCAAGATCCAGTGCTGTTCCCTCTAGTCTTTAGCCATCACTAATAGCAAAGCCCATGCCAACTCAGCTTTCTGCATTTTATTACTGAGTGAATGCAGTTTCTAACTGCCTGCATAAGAGTAACCTTTTTGTTATATTCTCTGATGTGGGGGGTCTGAAATTATTTTAATGTCTGGTAACTAAGCTGTATTGACTGAGGAGTCAGAGAATTTTTTTACCAGTTTTTACTGGTTTGGTTTGATTTGGTTTTCTTTTCCCCCATTACCTTACAGCCAGTTGGGCAATCAAAATTTCATTTGCACATGGTGTTCTTTTCAAAGCCTGCTGTCACAAGAGGTTTTTCTAATGCCTATAGCTCCCCTCTCTCACAGTTTCAAAGGAAACTTTTTATATCATCATTTAAAACAGAAAATCACAATTAGGTCTACCTGGAAGATTAAAAAAAACAATAACAATTTAAAAATTCTTAATTTACTATTTGTTTATGGTCCCTGGCCTAACACTGCCTTCAGAAAACACTGCTAGAAAATATCCTCTTATAATCCTACTGATCAGGCATTTTTAGAGAATATAATTTTCTTGCATTCCGTAATTCATTCTTAATTGCAAAAGGGCTTTCAAATCCTCAGAATGAAAGCAATATAGAACTGCAAAAGATTATGATTAATAATACATGAGAAAATTAAGTGTTCAGTGGAGCCCAGGTTACAATTTGTATATATTTCTGTCTGTGAAACCCTTTTTTGCTAAGTTTCTTTAGGAGATTTGTGCAAGTGAAAAGCAGTTTATATTACAAAGGTGTTTTCCTAGGCTTTTATGCTCTCTTTTTAATGAGCCACTTTTAGAAACTCATGCTTTTGGAAAGGCTCCTACAATACCTGTGAAAAGTGTGGTTCATGAACAATGACAAGTTGGTGAAGAATACCCAAAGCTTATTTTTATCTCCTGATTGATCTAATTTTTATTCTTTACTCTTCCAAGTCAAAATAAATACCCTTTAAAAGTTATTTACTTTCAAAAAATATGGAATTATCTTCTAATTAACCAGCAAAGCAGAGGATTAAAAAATAATTCCACATTCATTAAATTTCAGCATATATCTTTATCATAAATGTCCATATACTCACCTTACAATCCCCATATTTTTTTAATTGATGAATTCAGAAATATTAGTCATGGTGTCATCCATAACTCTACCTAAGACTGAAAATCTGGATTTCATTATGCATATAGAATTGCCTTTATTCTATTTAAATCAATCTCATTGTGTTCAGAATTATTCTTTTTTAATGGATTTTATACTATGAAACAAAATGGTCTCTTTTGTTATAAAGTTGGATGTTGCTTATAATCTTATTTTATTGAAACCTAATTTGTTTTTAATGAGCTACTTTGAAAAACTGTGTAGGAGGGAGAAAAAAAAAATTCTATTCAAGCGTTCTCTAAATTTAAAATATCCCAAATGGATATCTAAAATGGATATCTAAAATCCTGTGTGGATATCTAAACAGAAGCTGGAAGTAAAAAGTCCCAGGAGAATCTATCTTCCTATTTATAATAAAGAAATTCTACATTTTGATATTCTAAATTCTAAAACTTCTAAATTGGATATTTTAAAAACATGTTATTTGAAGAGAAATCATTTTAGTATACATTGATATGTAAGATGCATCTGTTCTCACTAAAAATTTAAAAGTTAGGTGCTTAGGTCTGAGCTAGTCTTTTTTAGACAGGCTTTATAATCACAGGAGAGAAACAGACATATTGAACTGATCCACCTTATTGTAGAATAAAATTTAAATTAGTTTAGAAGTATTCCCTTGGTAGGTCATAGAAAACAATGTCTTCTTTTTGTTCTTCTTCCTTCCCTGTAACAAGAGGCCACTTATTTTTATGACAACCCAACACTTACATATTTCACCCTCAGACATTTAAGGTTTCCTACCACTACTCCAACAGAATTTTGTGATATATATTTTTCTATCAATTATTTAAAATCCTAGAAAGGCATTGTATTTTTGACTCTATCCCAGAAGTTTAATAATGCCTTCTTGCTAAAGCAGAAATTAATATAGGGCAGTAGTGAAATACAGTGTGCACTGTGTTTTTCATGTCACTATCATTAATGATCTAAAGAGAAAAAGAAATAATTCCTGCAATGAAAACACATAAGCTTAGAATATATGACATTCTTTTCACCAAAATATGGCATTGACATCTTGCCACATCAAAGAAATCACAGTTTCATCTTTAGAAAACAATACAACTTCTATTAAAACTAGAATAAAAAATTTGAAATAAAATGTATATAGTATACTGCAATATACATGTTCTATTCTGTATTCACACTGTGTTATTGGTCAAGGTTGCAGTATTTAATACCGGAGTTATTTGCAAAGTATGAGATCACAGTCAGTCTAATTTTTCACAAATGTCTAAATGCAAATTTCCCAATGGTTATGCCTGAAATTATATATATATATAAAGGGTTTTCATCAATGTAATTGGAATTATTTTGGGGAAATGTACCTGTATATTTTAATTTTATTTTCTGTATTTTTGACTGTTTTAATATAAGGGATTTGTAAGAGTTAATGTGCTGTGAAAAATTCTGATACCTCATTCTGAAAATTCTTAGTATCTCTATGAAAAAATTGAAAAATGCTTTCATGTATCAGTTTTAAATATACAAGTTAACCATATGGAATAGTTCCCACTTTCACTCAACTTTATGAACAAAAAACTCACCACAGAACTCAGTTCTAGAAATAAATAATTGGAAGAGTTGTCCATAACTAATTAAGTTTCACGCTCTCTCCTGCCAGAGTTCAGCAGCTCTCACAATAGGCATATTTTGGAATTATGCCAACTTTTAAAAAATACCACCTGTCTCTCTGCTGGAGACTATGAGACAACCATCAGGCTTGAAACGTTGTGAATCCTCTAAACACAGTGAAAAGTTAAACTACAAGTTAAACTTCCCTACTTTGTTGTAATGTCCATCACAGCATCTAATTCATAAACACACTCTTCTAATGGTTTCCAACAGGTTCAAGTACTGTGGATATCATCCACTCTTTTAATGGACTAGCTGAGTTCTCCTAGTCTGGCTCCCAATTTGTCTGTAACACCAAGTTTTCTAAATCTACCATTGTTTTCGTATTCCTTTTTATATCTTTAGCAAAACAAACCATAAATTTTCCTCAAGAAAGCTGCTCAGAAGTTGTCAAAGGTCAGAATTTTTTTCAATCCCCAAAGGACAGAGAGAGAGATAGACAGAAGGAAAACGAGTTCTAATTCTGAATGCAAAGTAGAGATTTCTCATAGAAAGGAAAGTTTCAAGTGACTTTCACCCCTTTGCCTACATTTTATTCAACCTGACATCAACTATGTGAGCTGTGAGTACGGCTGACAGAGAATTAGGATCAGCTTGAAGTATCCTGGGAACTTTGCTGAAGGCATCAGTGGAATTCCCTAGATTGGAACTGAGGTCTCTAAAAAGTCTGAAGGTTCTGCAGAGTTCAGATCTTCTGCTCAATCTTCTCTCTCTTAATTTACTAAAGACCCTCACTGACTTCCAAGCAGGGGGGATCTTCCTTAGGTAACTTCCCCTGAGCAACAATCGTTTCTCCCACATACCAAGATATTAATGGCACAGGCCAGTGAAGTTCCATTATCAAACTGTGTTTTGCAAAAAATGTAGACAGTCCCAGGAAAATGTTTAACATTTCTGTCTGAAAGTTTTACTGAATAAACCCAGCTTGAGGATTCAGATCATTAAAAGTTGGATAAGTTGGTCCAATAAGTGAGGATTTCACTCTGATGCGGTACCTCATGAGAGATGTCCTTTGCAGGCACCTGGTCCTAGACTTTCTCAATGTCTCTCCAGCGAAGTCACCAGGGAAACAGGGAACATGTATGAACTTTTAACAGAAATTCAGGTACTTAGAAATAAATCTTTTGCTACTAAGTAAATACAAGCAGAATTATTTATGAGAGCTCTTTTTTTTTTCATGAAAGGAATGATAAATAGATGGTTTGTAGACATAAAGCTGTTTCAAGCAGGGTTTTCCCAATTCGCCAACACAGGGAATAGAAAACTCCTTCCTCCTGGGATGTTATTGTACATTACAGTAATTTTTTCTGAGGTATAATATATTCTGTTATTGTTCCACAGGTTTTAAAAGGAGAAAGAAGAACATCTTGACTCTATCATTTTGACATATTGTAGCAGATTGCAGTTATTTTTCTATGCAAGAAGCGTATGAAAAATGTTTCTCCATTTTAGAATTTTTAGAGTACAAATGCACACAGTGTTAATTACCTCTGACCACAAGCTGTACTGAAGGTGGATCTGGGAGGGATAGGAGAGATTAGACTTCTAGCAGAACTTGCCAATATTATTGCAATATACGCAATTACTCTTTGTCAACAATTAGTATGACAGGCTAAATTGGCTTAAGTGATTGATCTACTCTCACAGTGACATAACAGCTGATGAACCTGGCCATATAGGTTACAAAGTCAAAATGAAAATGATAATGAATAGCATTATGCAAATTTATATAAAGTAAAAGAATAGGGGAAAAATCAATCTGAATACTAAATCAACTTACTCTTAAGAATGCTTGTTTTGACAAAAAAGAAGTGAAAAGTTATATATATATATATATATATATATATATATATATATATATATATGTATATAAAACCTTGGGAAGTTAACCCCTTCCTAGTTTTATCACAGAATGCTGCTAACAGGAGTAATAGGAACATTTACATTTAAAAAAACAAAACCTGATTTTTCTCCCAGTGAAGCAGTTTATTTGAAGCTGAAATGCAGCTCTGTGAGAGCCACAGTGAGGAATAACGGTTTGGAAAGGATGAAAAAAATCTGGTAGAATGGTAGAATTATTTTGTATAAGAACTAGTTATGCATACATGACATAAAACTTTGGCTCGTGGAAGTACTAATCTATTAAACTTGGGAGTTCCTCCACAGTCCAGGACTGGGTCAGCCTCTGATTGCTCTCCAGCCTGCAGTGGGGTGAAACTGAAAAATGTGTGAGCCTCTCACCCCATCACAGGAAAACAGTCCAGGCCTCGAGGACTGTGATTAGCCTTAGTTTACTACATAGGAAGAATGAAGAAATAGACATTCCAGAGGCAGCACTGCAAAGGAAGCTGAGCAGTCAAATCATTGATATGGCCTTGGATTTTGTGATCAATGCAGATACTTGTATTGCACGAGGAGTACTTTTTCATGTCTAGTTTATATAAGTCTTTGTGCTTGTTTACTTCTGTATCTAAAACATTAACCCCCCTCTCATGATTACACCCTATGCTTATCAAAGGTAACTATGCTATTCATGTGCAAGAGGCACAGCGCTTCTGTGAAGTTTGAATCTGCTGGGAATGAACAGTGGCACTAATACTAGTGAGAAGCTTTGAGCTGTTCACCGTATTTAGAAGTTTCATCACTTGTCATGGGAGACCTAGAGCATTTCATTTCCTCCAATGTCAGGGTAGATGAGGCTGCAGTTATGCTGGAAGTGTTTGTTGTGAGTGTTAGAGATTTTATCAGTATTTTTACTCCCCCAGTAGAAAAGGACTACAGACTTTAGAAGACTTCATGTAATTGACTGTGATCTCCCATTTCATTTAATTTTAGGTGTAAGCCACTTTCAGTCAATATTAAACACACTTTTAAAGTCCTTTTAAAACGTCCTTGCAGACTCTGGTTTGTATTCCAGAGATACTATGTATAAATTTATTTTGCATAAGTGTATTTTCTCAAGCAATACAAAGCACTCAAGACACAAATCATGACATTGCCCTGCTCAGTGTGCTTACATTTTCTAAGATCAGAGAGCCGGCTGTCAGAGCAGTTAGCAAGTGTACTTCTTCAATTCAGCATTGCTAGAATTTTTCTCTAACATTTATCATCTCTCAAGCATAATCAGGAAGGAAATTATCTTGTCAGAAGCATCAGAGTTAGTTTTGCTCTCTAGAGGCTTGTAAGGTTCCAGTGTTTTGCGTTTCCACAGTGTAAATCATGCTGTCCTTGCCTTTTACTAACTCAATTTTAGCAGACTTGGAAATGAAATTCAGTTTGATATGCATGTATGTTACAGCAGCAATTAAATTCCGTCTCTAAGACTTCTAACACTAGATTCCTGTATTTTTCTATTGCTGCTGTAATTAGTGTCCTGCTTTCTTTAGTATTTTGGCCCCTACTTGTAGGTAGCCAATTTTTTTTCTTTGACTACAGGGAGAAAATAAAAGGGTAGAAAACAAAGATATAAAGTACTGTAATTTCATCTCGATGAAAAGCAAACCCTAGAGTATGCTCTAGGAGGTCTAAATTGCTCAGTAACTGCTGTTTGTCAGAAAGATTTGAATGGAAGAGAGGACTAAATATTGCTTCTTAGGTAAGGTTACTGACCAGGACAGCTAAAATAGCCTGTTAAAATACTCCTGGATGGGGAATCAAGAGTTAGAATGCATTCCTTTCAGCTATTAAGCTCGGAATGAGTAGCAGCATAACACAGCTCTGAAAACAGGGAAGAAAATAGATGAGGTAAAATATATTTTATGTACTTTAAGAAATGTACCTTCTCATTTAGAAGGCAAATAAGTTAGGGCCCAGGCTGCTAAAGATAATGTGCTTCAGTAAAAACAAAAACAAAAACCCAAAACCAAAACCAAAACCAAAGCAAACCAAAGCAAACCAAACCAAACCAAACCAAACAAA
>LTAT01000004.1:87707751-87718868 GCA_003286495.1 Chlorodrepanis virens | reverse complement strand
ACAACAAAATAACAACCAGAAAATAAAGAATAATAAGCAGTTGTAAAACTTCAGGAAGAAGCATGGACCCTTGTGTCTGCAAACAGCTGGGTTTCTATACAGTCTCATTTCCTTAGTCTGGAATTAGGATGCTTCCATAGCTTGTTTCACTTTGGTTTGGAAGGGCAAAAATATTTCTCCTGGCTTTCTACTGGTTCTGCAAAGGCAAAAGGGAAATGAAGCAAAGGGAAAGCCTGTATTGAGTATATTGCATTTTGGAGCATTCAATTCCGTATCACTGCTTCAATTCTGCCCTGAGATCTGTGCAAGCTCTTGAGCAGCTCTCCTCCCCCTGTATACCTCAAGGTAAGAGAAAATTGCAGAGGGGACTTCCTGATACTGACATTCTTTATGTGGGAAGGGCTACTGTGGATCTAGTCTGAATACGACACCATTCTTCTGAAGTAGAAAGGGTCAAAAAGTTATTTCTAAGTTAACTACTTTATCACCTTTCTTAAAGGGAATATTTCTTTCAGTCCTCAGGCAATTCTTTTCTTTGCTGAGTTGGAGCATTTTTAACATATAAGGGGCATTGATTGTATTGGTAGGTCAGTGTCCTCAAGCAGGAATGCTTTTGAAAGGCCAGCTTCTCCTGAATCAGGACAGAAATGGTTTTTGTCAGGTCTTTGTCAGTCACTTCAAAACCTGTCATTTCTTTCTACTGTCCTCCTGAGCACCGAACATGCCAGAGCCTGGTCATTATGCTTTTAATAAGACAAATAGCCATGGTGGGTTGCATCATTATAATCCAGTCATGAAGTACAAAAAGTCTTCTATCATAAGGGTATGAGTTAAGCAATACTGTGAAAGGTATTCTTTTAAAAACTCTTCTTTTTTTCGTGCTGGAGGGTATGACAGAATTACTAACTTCAAGACCTGGATGAATGAAATTTGTTTAAGTGTTAAAAGAAGAAATAATATTTGTTCCTATTTCTTTTTAGAACCTTAAGATTTCAGATGTAACCTTTTCAGTCATTTTTACATGATCATAGTAGTATAGTCTTCTGTTTGCTTGCTAATCTTACGTGAAAGCTGAATAAAATATGAGTCAGAGTTTTGGACAATAGCCTAAAGGACTTGGAAAAACCTGGGTACATGCATCAGATTTTCTCTGTGACCTTAGACTTCTTAATCTTTCCACAGCCTTTGTTCTTCACTTGTAAAATAGGGATTTGATGGGTTTCTGCCTCACACAAGGTTTGTGAAATGCCTCAATATTAAAATCTCCATGGCTGATAACCTAAGTAAACAGCAAACAGTCATTACTCTGGTAGCTGAAGCTTTAAGAAAAACACCATATGTTTTGAAACTCACAATAACACTATGAAAAGTGGCAGCATGACAGTACTAGCTGTGTTTGCACATCTTCAGGACAGGCTCCCTGGAGAAAGCCCACACAGTCTTTTAGAGTGTCCTGAAAAAAGATGCAAGGAATGAGGAACCCCTAGACATTTAAGTATAGTTGTTCATGAAGAAAAAAGAAAATTCTTACTTAATTCAAGGCTTTTTTCTGAGAAATAATTTAATAGACTGCATGAAAAAAAAACTGGAAGCAATGGGGCAATTTTTTTCAAATGTTCACGTAGGGGCTTCCCATAAAGTGAACACTAGGACAACCACGTTGGCTTGTTTGTATATTTTTTCACTCACACCAAAATGCTATGGTCCTGAAATGAGAAAGGATCAGTATTTTTCCAATTTAGCCAATGAGAAAGGTCCTCAGGAAGAAGTATCTTGGAAGAAAGAGTTTGTATTATAGTTAGTGAGGGTTTGGGAGCTGACATTTCTTTTTAAAGTGAGCATAGTACTGTTCTCTTTCATTCTTTCATTCTTTTTTCTGGGTCACAGCTTAAAATACATCCTTCCTCTACCTTTTGCAACTTTTCCCTGTGACCTTGCTCTCATCCCAGAAAGCGTTAAGGCTTGATGGGAGCCTAGAGACTCCTGTTGCAAGTCAGAATGAGTTTCTTTTGCCTCTCTGGTGGCTCTTGGCTGTGTCTCCCTGCATCCTCCCTCTCTCCTCCACCCAGATGGTCGTTTCCCTCTTGCCATGCCTGTTCCTCCAGAATTGTTCTGTAGGCACTCCAGGAATTTTCCCGATGCACATGCAGAAGGGATCACAGCTGTCTTTCTCTTTTCCAGCATTTCCCTGACTTGCTGCCCTAGCCATTCTGAGGCACAAGGCAGTTTGGATTCCCAGATAATGTGATACTTGGATGCCCTGTGCTCACCATATATCCTTCCTTATTTGGTAACATGGGATTAGCTGCAAATAGCTCCCCCTGGTTAATTACCCATCAGAATACCCAATAAGAAATTTTATCTTTTTTGCTTCCACACAGCAATCTAGTTTACTGAAGTGAAACAGAAAGCCAGGAAGGTACTTATAGCTCCCTCACTTTTTTTTTCCAAATATTTTGCCATGTTCCTTCAAAATCTAGCACATTCACTGTGATGTGAGCAATAACATGTACTTTTTGAGGGCAAAGTCAAGAATGTCATTCTGAAGGCTGAGTTTCATTTTCTTGAATTACTACTCTCCAGGTAATATTGATCATAGTTCCTCAGTAACCATGAGATGCATTCATTAAAAACAACAAATGAAAGGAAAGAGGGAAGGCAGGAAGCAGTATTTAAACTCTTTTGCATTTATGCTCTCTTAGAGCTTTCTTAATAGTCATTAATTTTCATTAAATGATACAAATGTGGATAATTCTTTCAGTTAATGGGTTGTACACACAAGAAGAGAATAAATTCCCTTTCTGAAACTTAGATCAGCCTGGCTACTTGGGTAGAAGATCAAGGATCTCTGAGCCTCTTGTTCTTGTCGATTACACATGACATAGTTTAGCTAAAACTAAATGAAAAAGAGTGTGAACTGAAAATCCTCATATGTCTTCAACTTTTAGTTACCCATCAGTCTCTGGGACTCTGAAAATGCAGTGGGAAGCTAACACAAATGCAAAACAGTAACATGTTGACTCTGAAGACCAGTGTCATGGCTGTAATCTCTCCCTAGCATGGAGAGCCTTCAATGAAAACAGACAAATTATTTGAAGCCTATGAGTACAGCGTGGAGTCATGGAAGCACTGATATGCTCAATGTTTCATGCAAATGCTTACAGCTTTCCTTCTTAAAAACTAGGCTTCTATGAGTAAGCTGCTAAGATTTTGTGGATTTTCTTCAGCAAATCTTTAACTCATTATTGAATAAAGGTCATGTAACCTCTCACTTTAAACTAAATTAGCAGTTTTCACTTTCCAATACAGGAGTTAATGAATATAGTTGTCTAAAAATAAATTCCATTAGGACTGAAATAATTTATCCAAGTGAAATCTCTCCTTTTAGGTTCAAAAAAGATGCATCAATAGTACAGAAAGTCGGGGTCATTACAGTGGGCAAGTTCTGTGATAGTGACGAAATACCAAAAACCATTATTACCAAAATGTTAATTGTACTTGTCATTGTAATCAGGCCAATGATCCTTAATTAGGAACCAGCTTGCATGATTTAATTACAAAACTTTGTTAAGGATATGCTGCTGGGGATATGACTGTATATCATCAAGACAAAGGCCTGACTCCTGTACCCTGACATTTGTTTGACAATTTTTTACTCAGTATGTGTGTACTGTATGTATATGATACAGATGGTAAAGTCTGACTAACATAGAACTTGATAGCACTGTAGTATTCACAGTCATTCAAAAAACAAAGCACAAAAGAAAGACTTAACCCTGAAAATCTTCATGCAGATTTAGAAAAAAAGTCAAACTCGGGCTGTATCAATGAGTTAGGTAGACTGGAAATAAAGCAAAATGAAAAAAAATTAGGGAGAAAAGTAGGAAATTTATTCAGTTACATAATTGGTTTGGGAACTACAAGCAAAAATGTTGAGTTACACCTTATCCTTCTAAGGAATGCCTAAAATAGCACAGGACTGTAAGTATTGCACTGCTCATGTGTAAATTAAGCAGTTTCTTCTACAGTTTCACCTTTGTCAGTTTCTGGATGTATCAAGAGCCTAAATTAACCCAAGACAAACTCGCATAGATGACATGAGAAAAAAACAAAACACCAGACTTTTTTTTTTCCCCTGCAATGGAAGATGACTAATGACCTCATGATGCCTATTTTACAGTTTAAGAGATGTTACTGTAATAGCTCAATTTCTGTTCACCTTTGCCAGCAGGGTTTATCATCCAAAGCAGATATCCAGAAAAAAAAGTGTGGTGAATATGAATGCTCTTTTTAAGGTTCCTGTATAAGACAGCTCAGTTGCTAAATAATCCATATACCATTTAAGCATGAGCTAGTAAAACAGCAAAATAGTTCCAACAAAAAAAGCAGTAAAACAGTATCAAAGTCCAGGAGTCATAAGACCCAAGGCCAAAGATGTCTTAAGTGATATTTCTCTGGTAGAGATGGCTTGTCTCATGAGCTTGACACCTGTGTGTCATTTGAAACACTGGCCTCCTTCAGGACTGTCAGTAAATGGATTGGCTCTTATCACAAGCCGAGACATTATAATTTCTGCACAACATATAAGTGGTGATAGTATGGGAGTGTCACCACCTTTAATGCTGGTGCCTCTATGGGGTTTTACCCTGCCTGAGAATCACTGTCCAAATGAGATTTGTGCAAAAACACTCCATTCTATTAAATGCTATGGAGGAAAAAATGGATGTCTGTATTTTTCTAGCAACCAGGAAAGTGGGAAGGCTTTTTACCAGCTTTTACATAAGGTCACATCAGCAGGATTCTTTTCCAAAACAAGTTGTACCTGTCCAAAAATAACTGTTCATCTCAAGAAAGCAAAAAATTCAGAGCTGATCCTATGAGGAAAAAAAAATTGAAAAAAAAAAAAGAGATAAGCTCTGAATGTTTTAGAATGGAACTTAAGGTCTGCAGATAGTACCTTGTAAATGAGAATGAAATAACTGTTGATTGAGATGGTACTTTGAGCTGCTGCATCATGACAAGAGCTGCCACATTCACTAATGTACCTTCTCTGTGACAGCTGAAAAAAATTTGATTACCTTGCTTTATAGAGAGTGGTAAAAGTTAATTGTTTGTTGTGACCTCCTAAGGGAAGAACCTCAAAACCTATGTCTTTTTGCTGTTCTTGGTACTTGAGAACAAACATGTAGCAGGGTCCCCAAACATGCAGCAGGATCAGCAAACCTTCTTGCTTCAGGCAGTATATGAAACAACTTTCTGACAGTTTAGCAACACACCAGCTTCAGAGACAGACTGGTCAGACCAAATTCAAAGAACCAGGACTTAAATTTTTTTCTGTAAGCAACATGATCCATGTACTGTGACCAGAAGCAAAACTAACCCTGAAGTCAGCCCTACATGAAATTGGAACTAGAAGACAGGCCAGGCCCCACACAAAGCAATTCTTGATCCTTCTCACATCTGAATTTATTTTTCAAATGCCTGTACTGTCAATACAGAGCTTTGAAAAAGAAGAACAGGGGTTCACTAAAGAAAATGGTTGCCACAGCAGATCCACTTGACAAGCCGCACTATATCTCTAATGAGGTATTTACTTTGCCTTTGTAGACTCTCCTAGAGAGTCTAGAGATAGTTCTTTTGGGAAGGAAACCACAGTGCTGTGAAGGATTTGAAAAGCCTAGCTAGTGCATTTCCATATTCTGCAACTCTGCCAAGAACAGAAAGACTTTTTAAGATATGTTGATTTTACAATATCTGTAATGAATCCATGCCAGGTTAGCCATTAAAACAAGCCATTAGCCATGGAACAATCCATTGCACTTACTTTTGTGAGTGAAAAACAGAGGAAGCTACACCTTGTGGATCTTCTACAATTGTAAGTCTGCAATTATCAAGTTTGAGTTTTCTTACTACTTTTTTAACACAAAGGAGTTACATAGAGTGTATGATGATGCCATGTAATAAAGAGGGTAGAAATAAAATTTCTCCTTAGTTGCATTCAAAAGTATGATTAGCAGTAAGTGATGGACAGTGTCATTCTTTATTTCTCATTGATGTTCTAATTATCAAAGAACAAGTGAGAAAACTTTACGGCTTGATTTCCACTTAAGGAACTTATTTTAATCATGCACTGTAAGAAAAAAGGCTAAGTCTTGCTTGGAATGATGTGTAAGGGGAGGTTTTCTGTGGCTACATGTACATATAAATTTAATATGAAAATATTTTTCCGTGGCCATATTCAGTTGGGAAAGGAACCAGGGTTGTCTGCAAATAATGTATAGCAGGAGGTCACAGGCTGCAAGGAAAGAAACTTACTTGACTTACTTGAGCAACATTAGGTAGCCATAGGGTATGTCCTCTGGAAAAAAAAAGAAAAACAAAGCCTTAGCATAGGCTAGTTTATAGATTTTATTTTCTCATTCAAATTTTCCTCATTACCTGTGATATTTGCAAAGAAAATTTTTTGTGCACTTGAAATTTGTCTGTGCCAATTCTGAATAACAAGACGGACATCTAAAATCTCCTACATTTATATTTTCAGAAAGCATTTTTTGTGAAAAAGTGTGAATTTTGTAATTATGGGCATAGCTGCATCATCATTACTACCATCAGCAGTCCTATAGAAATCTGTTGCACCATAAATGCTTGATATTTTTTAAAGACAAGGTCACAGAGAATATATTTTATTAGATCACTTAATGTTGCTAGAAAACTCTAACATGCTCTTTGATTATGTAAGACATCTTTCCAGTTTCAGAAGGGAGATCATGTATCAGGTGCATTGCAGCTGTAGCAACATTACCCCTTTAACCATATTTTGCTAAGTGACTGACAGCCTGAATTTTAATAACAAAAATATGCCTGAAAGTCTCTGCACCACCACTACAGATTTAATAATGTGAACACTTTTTTTTTTTTTTTTAATTTAAGCAGTATTTGTTTAAACAGCTTTGGAATTCACATCTGTGCCCTATTTCCACATTATCTCTTCATGCGCAGAGCTATAAATATGCATGTATCACACAGTGAACCTGAGTTAGTAGATAACATAGATAAAAAATATCTACCACCACAACTGAGTAGATAGCATGACAGTATGAGTAAGTGGGAAGGAGCAAAGGTTAAGATTGTTTAAATTGACATTATTATTGAATGAATGGCTCGTGAAATTCTTCTCTGGGATCTAACTACATCTTAGAGATCTTACTCCCATCTGCTTAGCAGCATCTGCCATCATGCTTTGAAATACAAAAATAAGTCCCATCCAGATGAAAGTACAATGAAATTCTTGATTATCCCAGATGGAAGATGGAATTTCTTTTCTTTTTTTTTTTTTCTTTTTTGTTCTTTTCGGAAATCAGTATTAATAGCTCTGACACTTATAATGCCTGTACTGGAATTTTTAAGAATTGTTGAAATTGTGACTCAGGGATAGAATTTATGTGTGCATCTGTGGGGGAAGGACAGGTAGGAAGAAATTAGTAGCTCCATATTACAATCAACCTATTGCAGAACCTGACAAAACCATGATGGGAAGTGGCTACTGCCCAACCCACCTCCACCCAAGTGCACCTGAATCTTGATTTCCAATGTGAAAGACACATACTTCCCACCATATGGTGCATCTTAGCACCTTTGAGAGGCATTTGTTCACAGCTGACTCAAAGATTACAATCTGTTGAATCATTGTTCAGTCTTTCATTAACAAGTAAGTAATCCGTGAAAATCTTTCATATGACTAACTAACACCTTGATTTTTCTACAAAGATGCCTGACATTATAAAGTACAAGATAGCTGTGGAATTATTTGATTAAATAAGAAATTTTGAGTTTGATATCACATTAGAATTATTCATTAAGAACAGCTTTATTTTCTGAAGAGAGCAGTGGGAAAAAACATAAAGTATCTGTCATATAGACGAAGACCCATTTTACAAATAGTCAGAAGTAACAGTAAAAAAACAGAGTGCATGTACACACAGAGCCCTCAAAGGCAGTAAAATACATGTCAGTACTAGGAGTTGTTTTTAAGTAAGGTACATTCCTTTGATGGTATAAATCAGTGCAGCTTTGCTGATTTTGTGAACTGCACTGATTTAAGCAACACTGAATAGCCAGCCTTCTGACAGTTCCTCTGGAGTTATTCCTGCCACTGGAATGTATTGATAAAGTTCAAATGAAGACACAATCTGTGCCCTTATGTTAAGCGCTACCTCTACACAGAGCATAATGATAAAGTGACATCTAATAGAAAATAATACTTTCTGGGAATAATGTCCCCTTTACTCAGCTAGAGGTAAAAGTTGTTTTCTGAGAGTTTAGTTTTAACTGCTTGTCCTTATCTAAACTGAGAGTGAGTGACTTCCAATTTACCAAGCTAAGAAGCATATTAGATACCATAAAACGATTTCCTGTATTTTCACAAGATATGATTAAATCTCCCCTACTCAATCAGTTATTTGTGTTCCAGACTTTTATTTACCTTAGCTCAGTGATATTTTGAATCTTTTAATGTGTAGATTTAAAAAGAAAGAAAGGCAAAAATTGAAAAAAAACTCTCAGTCCTAGATTCCACAGAACCTTTGGAAATTTTTCACACACACATTGCTGTGTAACATCTATGAATTTGCTTTTCTATTATTGTCTTTATTTAATAGTTTGGAATAGTCATTCAGGACTACTTTCTTGGTGTCCCTGTGCCATGTAGTTGAATTCAAGTATAATCCTTGAAAAAATTAGGGGAGTTGTGAGCACTCAACTCATACTAAATGTCGTTTTTTCAAGCAGATGTACCAGATGTTGCTTGGCTTAGCAAAGCTCTTTCAATAGCTGTGTGTTCCTCATCATCACATGTACCCTTTCAAAAGTTAGAGGATCATCAATATCACTGATATTTTAAATACCTGCTGTCTAATCTATAACCATCAAATCAAAGTTTCCTTTGAGCAAAACACTGTGCTGTCAGTCTTTCAAAAAGCAATATGCATTTGAATGTTCTAACATCTCCTACAAGAGAAAAAAATGAGAGATTCTGTGGAGTCAGATATCCAAATAATATATTACAGTATGAATGAAATGCAGTGAATCCAAAGCTGTATTCAATATGCAGTGCTGTACCAAGAAATCAATTCCTCATGCCTACAAGGTGCTGCTTAATTAAAGAATTAAGCCCTTCACAACTCCCAAAATTTGTCTGCTTTCTTCTCACCTGTTGTAACAGGATAGCCATCCATTCATGTGCAACCACATTTCAAACTATAAAATTTAAAAAGTCGTTTTTGGCACAGAGTTAGTTTCTAAGAAACACCACAGAAAGTTAAGTATTCAAGGAATAACAGGTAACATCTTGTCTCAGAAGCCATATACAAAGGCTGGATAAATATTAGTCTTGGCCCATAAGCCTTTAGCTGAAGTCCAAATTTAGACCTAGGTCCATGGTTTTCAGGGATAAACATTGAGAAGAAGTAAAAAATAAACCAGCATTATTTGTTGCACAAGACCTAAATATACTCATGGGTTTTGACTTAATTTATGCTCAATTTTATTAACTGAAAAATAAGAACAAATAAAATTACTCAATGTTTTTTGAGCTTCCTATTTCCCATGCAATTCTATTCCAGTAATTTTATTGGTCATTGCAATAAAATGTAGGCTCCTTGACACCAAACTGCTCTGGGATATTGAACAAAGTAATATTTTAGATTATCTTGTGCTATCATATTAGTCTAAAGTTAAGATGCTAATGAATAAGCAAAGTAGAACCTATTAATGGTGGGAGAAATAAACTAAAACCATGCAGGATAGCACAGTAACATCTCCTACTTTAGCAGAGCTGTCATTAGTTGCTCTCTTGGGAAGACTTGTGATGAATCTCTCCAATTTGATATCTGAAGAGAATAGTCTGTGCACTTGCCTAGTTAATCTACATTTTTGCTCTTGAAATTACATTCTCCTTCTTATTCATCACCCAGGTCATTGTACTGGTCTCCTAGAATAAAAATAAGATCTACAACAGGCTTTGAATATTATGCCAGTCTCTGCTTAATTTATTTACTTTTCCAATGGGGAAAAAAATCCATTATTTGATTAATTTTGTGCCAAATTTACTTCTAAAATTATGTAAGTTTTTCCATCTATGACAGTTTGGCCTGGCCTGAATGCCAGGTGCCCACCAAAGTTGCTCTATAACTCCCCTCCTCACCTGGGCAGGGGACAGAAAATATTAGGAAAGGACTGTGTATTGAACTAAGGGCAGGGAGAGATCACTCACCAGGGAACATCACAGGCAAAACCAATTTGACTTGAGGAAAATTAATTGAATCAATCACCAATCAAAATCAGAGTACGATAGTAAGTAAAACAAATCATTAACACCTTCCCCCCACCCCACCTCCAACCCTTCCTCATTCCTGATTTTACATTTTGGATTTGTGCTGAAAGCCATGTTGATAATATAAGGATGCTTTTACCACTTCTGAGCAGCACTGAGCAGCATTTAGGCCTTTGGGAGAGGACTGGAGGTGGCAGGGGTTTGGGAGAGAGGGGGGAGAGGTGTTTGGAGTGATGGAGTTTGTCTTTCCAGGTCACCTTTAAGTGTGATGGACCCTGGCTTCCCAGGGGATGACTGAACAACCCACATGTCCATGGAAAGCAATGAACTAATTCCACGTCTTGCTTTGCTTGGGCATGTGGCTTTTGCTTTACCTATGGAACTCCACTTTAATCCACAAGTTTTCATACTTTTACCTTTCTGATCCTCTCCCCCATCCCACTGTGAGGAAGTGAGTGAGTGACTGTGTGGGGCTTAGGTGCTGGCTGAGGTTAAACCATGACAGTAAGTAACAGAGGGTTGTGTGGTTAATTTAACACAGCAAATAAGCACAGAAATTTATATGTTTCTGAGGTGAAAAGGCTGGGTCATAAAGCTGATTAACAGTACAAAACTTTTTTTTTTGCAGAAATTCTATAATCACTGCAGTTTCAACATGTGCAAAAATACATCCAGTTTTACAGTCTTATCTGTACTTTAGGGAAAAAATTATAATACCGTGTCAGAGAAGTCTACAGTCCATCCTAATAAAATCTTTAAAACAAAAAAAAAAAAAAAAAAAATTCAA
>LTAT01000004.1:87674784-87707741 GCA_003286495.1 Chlorodrepanis virens | reverse complement strand
TGGCCTTTCTTTTTTTTTTTCCTTTCTTTTTTTTTTTTTCTGTTCTGTTTGTTTGTTTTTTTTTTATTGTGCGGCTCCAGGATTAAATGTTGACAAACTTGAAAACCAGGCACCAACCTGTCTGAGACTGATGAAATGGCAGAAACAAGGTCTGGCTTAACTACATCTAGTTGAGGATTTTAAAAAATAATGATTTGGGTGTGGTTTTATTAGTCAGAAAGTGCTATTTTTAGGAAATCCATATAAGGTTTTTGATCTGTTTCAACCATTCATGGTAATTGTAGACAGAATAGAAATTTAGCTTCTTTCTTGTAAGCTTGCCTAAAATATTGTTAAAGAACTTACATATTCAGATTAGAGTTTCCAGAACGATTTGCCATGCAGCCTGTTTCTGAAGCTACACAGGCTTTTTACAACAAAGTTAGTCCTTCTCTAAGAACAAATATTTAATTTGCATCCTTGCCAAGAGCCTTGATTGCGTGACCTAATAATCTCAGCAGTATCAGAACTAGCCTGAAGTACAGTAACTAGGAGTTAATTCCTGTCCTTTTTAATCAGCTTTCTTATTGAATTATCATTTTGGTTTTGTTCAGAGCAGCCAAATAGCAGTTGTTAGTCTTTTCCTCTTAATTTGTTCCAGCCTCTTCAAAACAGAGTTAAGAATGGGTTTTCATTCAGCAAATGGCTTTTACAGATGCATTTGCAATACAAAATTCATACTTAAAAGCTGAGACTCAAGGCACATGGTACTTAGAAAATTTCAAAAATACTAGCATGGTACTGATTTGTAGGTTAGTACTTCTGAGTGGATCAAACACAATCTTTATGGTTCAATAAAACCCTTAAATTGCCTATTGGCAGAGGATAAACAATATAAAATAAATATTATAAGAAAATATTGTTTATAACTCTTAGATATATCTCATGGAAGATTGCTGTCCTATAGTATTTATTTAACAAAAAGAAAAGGAGGCTTGCATGTGTTCTTTAAAAATTTTGGATCTGTGCTTTCATAGTTAAGCACTTTCAAGTATGTCAAAGACTATGTTCTTGAAAAGTTTTAAATGGCAACTTGCCACTTCAAAATAAAAGTATTAGTTTGGCCAAACCATGTTTTTGAACAATTTAATAAAGTACTGTTCCTTGGAAAAAGGTTTAAAACAAAAAGTAAATTAAACACAGAAATGGAGTTGGTTGTCATTGTCAACTTTGCTTTTCCTTTGGGAATTAATTTGTATGTGATCGAGGATTAACTTGTGGTTTATTTGTGCACTTCAAATAAACCACAAGAAATCACCACAATATTAGTGGGAAATTTCCACCCAAATAGACCTTTTTGTGATATAAAAGGTGGCCACTGAGAGATTAAAACACTTTGTTAGCATCCTGACCAGTGGAAATTCAATTAATGTATCTTTCCAAAACCTTGGAGATATTCAAAGGAGATATTTCAAAGTAGCCTGAGCTTGAGTTCATATTTTTGCCATAACCCATGGCACTGGCTACATCTTTTGTCTCTTAATCAAGGCCCATTTGCCATCTGCAAGCCAACAAATGGGAAGAAATTTCCCTGAAGAAACCTAACCCACAAAAATCACACAACTGGAACACTACAGTTGAGGGCTACAAGCTTTTTGGAAGAGGTTGGGAAGGAGGGGAAGTGGTATTGCTGAGAAAGGGATAGATTGTGAAAATTCAACTCTGAGCAACAGCCTTGAGCTGTTCAGAGTCTATGGGTAAAAATCAGGGAAAAATTGTGGTGGGAGTCTACCTGTCACCTAACAGGGGAGTCGGTTGACAAAGCTGCTTGCTTCAGCTGCAGAAAGCATTGTGCTCGCAAGCTTTCATCCTGATGGGGGTTTCCAACCACCTGGGTGCTGTCTGGGACAGCAATACAATCGTCTATAAACAATTCAGGAGATTCCTGGGGTGTGTAGAGAGAAACTTCCTGATACAGATGTTAAATGAAACAATCAGAGGAAAGCATTGCTGCACCTGGTTTTCACAAATGCAGATGAGCTCACTAAAGGAGTTAAGATTGGAGGCATCCTGGGCTGTAGTGACAATGCCCTGGTGAGTTTGTGATCTGAAAGAGTGGGCCTGGCAGAGAGCAAAATCAGGAGCCTTAACTTTAGAAGAGAAAACTTTCAGCTTTTTGAATAATTATTTTAACTTTCAGCTTAACTAATAACTGTCCTTAAGGACAACATAGCTGACAGAGGCGGCAACTCTTTCAGAAGTTTTCTGTTGTTGTTGCCAAGCACCTCTCCATCATATTTGAAAAGTTACTGTAGTTAGGTGAAGTCCTGTATGACTGGAAAAAAGGAAACATTGTTCCTATTTTAGAAAGTGTAGACAGGAAGACCCAGAGAACTACAAAGTGGTAGAGCCCCACATTTGTGCTTCAGAATATTATGGAGAAGATCCTCATGGAAACAATGTTAAAGCCCATGCAAAATAAGGAGGTGATCGGAGACAATTAGTGTTACTTTACCAGGGGAAAATCATGCCTGATCAATCTGATGGCCTTCTGGGATGGAGTGGCAGCAGCACTCAACAAGGGAAGACTGATCAGTGTCACCTACCTAGACTTCTGTAAGGCCTTCAACATGGTCATGCTTGACAGTCTTGCATCTAAAACAGAGTGATGGATTTGAAGGGTGGGCTATTTGGTGGATAAGGAATTGGTCAGATGGACCCAGTCAGGGAGTTTTTGTCAATAGCTCTATGCCCAGGCAGAGACTGATGGCAAGCACTTGGGAGTAGTGCTATTTAATATTGTCATTAATGACACAGACAGAGGGATCGAGTACAGCCACAGCAAGTTTGAAAATGATACAAAGATGAGTGATGCAGATGACACAATACAAGGACAAAATACCATCCAGAGGGACCTAGACAGAAAGGGCCTGAACAGACTTGAGCAGTGGACCCATGAAAAATTCATGTGATAGATGTGTTAAATATCAAGTCCCATAATATCAAAAGAAAAGAAGGTACAAATAAGAAAAATGTGTGTGAATGTTGCATGGTGATTAGAAAAAAAAAAGGCATATATGAGTACCTGGATGCAGAATACATTCATAAGTATAAAGACTTATTTTGAGTTCCTTTGGCCTATTTATTACTTTAGTTCTTAAATCTTTGTTCATGATTGCTCTAAAACAGTACTTGAAAGGGTAGGCTTGGCTGGCACGTTGCCAAAATAGAGTCTTTAAAATTAAAAAGTTTTTTGGACCATGCTCTGCAACACTGTTGTAAAATGAACAAAAACCCATCTATGGTGATTCACAATTATTTGATTTTTTTTAAGTGTTTTGGGTTTTTTTCCATTAAACAACAAGCTAAAAATATTTTGATGATTACAATATACCTTTCCAATATGCAATGAGAAAAAAAGCAAAGGATTCAAAGATAATTACCCAATAAGAGCAAGGTTAAAATTATCCTGTCACATCCCCATCTTTTTGTCATTGCATTAGCTGACTTTATTTGGACCTTTACAGGATCTGCCTTCTAGAACCCAGTAAGCATTGAACATAGCTTCCAAAAGAGACATTTTGCAGTTGTCTTTGTGGGCAATAAATAATTAAAATAAAAATCCTCAAAGCAAAAAAAACCAGCAACAAAAAAAAAGTATTGTTTTCTCGGGAGGAACACAGGAATTCCTCAGAATTTTGTATTTCCTTCTCATACTGGTTTTCCCCTTTTGTCTTCAGTCACCTATCTGCTCTGTCCATACCTTTCCTTGTAGCATTCAAACACTCTTTATTCCCAAATTACTTTATTTATGTAACGCCTTTCAACCACATACCTACTTTTGTCAGTGTGTCCCTTGGACCCTCTTATCTACCATGCAATCTCATAGCCTTTAGAACTCTTGCCCTCACATACTATTCTTTTTAGATTAAGGCATTAAGATTTGATACCCCCAAAAATTATCAAAGTCCAACAGGTCAGACCTCAGTTCTGATAACAAGATTCTCTCTTTTCTCTAGGGGAATTGCAAGAAAAAGTAAATATCACGTCCTCCAGAGGAGTAAGCAATCAAATTGCCCTCCTGGCCAAAGCTCCCTGACCCTTACAATCTTCTTTCCTGCTACTTGCTGCTTGCTTATCTACTTCTGCCTCCTCAGGCATCAAACTCTACAATTCACAGTACCAGACTGGGAGAATACTCGCTCTGCTTGTCATGCCCCCCTCGGTGGAATGGGGCTGTCATGTCTCTCAATATTTATTGAGACAAGCCAGCCTGCTACAACCCTAGCTATTAGACATTAGCCCAAAGGTGGCTGACTTAATTAGGCAGTCCAAGGTGTAGGTTTCTCACCTCAGTGGCAATATCATGCACAGATTTAGAGGTGAATAATTGAATCATGTTGTATCAATTATCTCTGATACTTTCCCAGCAGGAATATATATATATATATATATATATATATATATGAATGCAGGCATTCACATAGGACATTCAGCAGCTCTGACACAGATACATGATTGACTTGTTAAATGGGTCCTTTGTCAAACATCTGAACTAAATGTCTTTTACTTTGAATTCTAAAACCCCAATCAAATCGCTACCGTTTTTTCCTAGATTTTATAAATATATATTGAAAAGCTCTGCTTAAAACAGTAAAAATATCTCTCCATGGAAGTAAACTAATTATTATGGGAAATATTAGGAAAGGGCTTACCATCAGGTTTAAATGAGCAACTGATTGACACTGGAATATATTGAATTGTTCTGAAAGCATAATTAGAGAAAGCTCACTCTCATAGTTATTAGCGTTATTTTTAAACCTACTAAATATAGATCAGAAGTCAATGAAAATATCTTCAAAGGCTTGTGATGGTTCATCCAAGTCTGAAAGGTATTTGTGAATTCTTGGTCAGGACATGTTAAATATCATTGCCACAGGACTTTCGAATCATAGTACGGGTGTAATGCTGTTCCAGGAAGCACTGGAGTGACATATAGAATTTAATGTTTCCCCTGGACTTCTCTTCAAAGATTAGAAAAGAAACAGTTAGAGATTCTGAGTCGATGCTATCACATCCAGGCTGATACAACACAAAGCAGAGAATATTATGCCAATGGCCTACAGGTGAAGTACGTTTCTGTACAACAAAGTTTTGCACATCTCCTGAAATACATGTATTAGAAAGGTTACAGGGCTCTTCCTGCTTGCTAAGGATTTATACTTGAGATGTCCATGAGCAGTTCAGGTTTACCCCAGAGGGAAATCTGATATTTTAAAAATATAAAATATATATGTATAGGCTAGAAGTGGCATAATTTCAAAGTGAAATGTAAGGAAATAAAGGCTCATTTACTGAAGACAGGACTCAAGAGAAAAAAAAAAAAAAAAGAAATACAAACCCCTCCAAAGCACAGGAAAAATCCTGTAAAACAAATTGTCATTTATATGTTTTTTAATAATTTTTTATATTTCCAGTCCATTTGAATAAAATGTAAGGATATATGGCTGGTTTGCATAAAACAAATGTGCTATGAAGATCTAAGTTAAGACTGGTTTTACAGCCTCGGTTCACTGCCTAACAAGATATGCATGCTGAAAACATGAATACAGAAGCTAAGGAGATCTGTAGGAGATCTGTTAGGACAAGGCTGTCCATAGTGGATAGATCACTGAGGCAAAAAGTGTCTGAGTTCCATTGTTTTCTCTAATTTGTGTGGTTCATGTATTAGACAGTGTATTCCATTCTTGGAACACTAATATGGAGCACTTGTGAGATGCATATCTTGGTCACATCCCTCAGGAACAGCAAGAAGCATTCTGTTATTGCTCGGCACATCTATTGTTTACTTTGAAACATAACTTGGATGGAGAGGAAGAGAGGTAGGAACATGGCTGTGTTGGAGTTTTTTTAAGGGTGAAGGAAGGGGAGACATGCCCAGCAGAGTCATTTGGTTGCCTTGAAAAGCTCAGTATGTGTAAGATTGCTGAAAAAAAACCCCATATTCACTAATACTTGTTCAACTACATGTAGTAAATCTGCTCTGGCAAGTAGTCACAATCCCTTTTGTTTGCTTTCTGTGAATGTTCAGGAGAATAATGTTTGATGAAAGAGATAGTGTTCCAAACTCTTTTGCAAATATGTATTTATGAGAGAAGTATTTGCATGGGGATCTTGAAAGCTGAGATTTTTCATGCGAAAATAGATTTAACCCCTATGTTTCCTAACCTTGCAGAAAATGGAAAGAAACCCTGCTACCATTCTATTTAGCTGTACTTTTCTCCTTAGTTAGTACATCATGTTAATAATCCTAAAAAGAGTAACTTCCAAAAGATTATTTGCAATGGCAAAATTATCTCAAAAGTCATAAGTTTCAGGAATGGACAACCTATTAATGAGTCAGAATTGTGATAATTTATCTGTGCTAATATATTTAGAACTCACTTTATTTACCCATATATAGGTATCTAGTAATGTGATGACCTGCATTGCTGCATTTTCAATGATTTTATGAATAACTAATCTGAGATGTTTCATCTGAGATTGTGAATTTTGTGGTGACATGAAGTGTGATACACATAACTGAAATTATCAACTTTTAATATTGGTTGACAGTGTGATACTGTTAAAAATGGTTTTATTGAGGAAATTGAGGCAGTGGCAGGGAATAAAAGGATATATAGATGTAAAATTAAGTCTATTTTTTATAGGAAAAGCATTTAAAATAAATTTATTTTGGATTATTTTATTATGGTATTTTCATTACAGTATTACATGCAAAAATGACACTCATGTATCACATTCAAAATTTACATATATTATAAAAATATCTTTTCATAACTCCTAATCCAAAGGATTATGGATAACCAGCTATATGGATATTTATCTGTCCTCCAGGAACTGGAAAAGGATACAGTAACAGCTGTGAATGATGTATAAAATCTGATTTAGCAGGAATATTCATTTGATTTAGGAACATGTTCATATGTGTATGTGCACACAGTATAGAAAAAACATCTACAGTGTTCCTTGTACAGACCAAAATGATCCAAGTTATATCCCATTTTAATAAACTAAGGTATTAAAGCAGGTTAGCAAAGTGTTAGGAATCAATGACTGATAAAAAGTCTTCAAGTACATCCCCCATTCTCAAACAATCTCTCCTATCCCATATCTCCTCAAAAATACCAGTTTAGGAAAAATATGTATTCCAATAAACTATAAGGGAAGGAACTTCTGTTTAAAATCTGTGCCAAAGGAGAATGATATTCCATAGCCTTTCTTTTCTATATGCATTATCCACACATAACTCCAATTGCTCCAAATTTCAAGTCTCCTGTACCAGTAATTTAAGGACTATGCACATTACATTCAGCAATTCCACTGGGGAATAGTACATGAAGCAATTTCATTGTTTAGAAATTCCAGAAAATCACAATTAAAATATAATCTAGCATTATTGACATTTTTATTCAATAGAGTCATCAACTTTTTTTTTTTTTTGACAGAAATACAAAGAGATTGACAACACAGTCTGAAATTTGAGGAAATACATATAAAGAAAGGACAAAAAATCTGACACATAGAATTGCCATCTGATTAATATTATTAGAATTTCTTCCCAAATGGTCGAGGTTGGAAGGGACCTCTGGAGGTCACCCAGTCCAAGCCCTCTGCTCAGACAGGACCATCGAGAGTAGGTTTCCCAGGACCAGATGGCTTTTTGTCCATTCTTTCTCTCCAAGGTTGGAGACCCCACAACAACCTTGAGCAACCACCTGAGTCAAAGCCCTGTCACCCTCACATTGATGAATTGTTTTCTGATGTTCAGAGGAAACATCCTTCTTTCAGTTTGTGGCCACTGTCCCTGGTCCTGTCACTGGGCACTGCTGAAAAGAACCCAGCTCTGTCTTTGCCCTCTCTCTTTGGGTTTTCATATAAATTGTTAAGATCCCCTGCCCCGAGCATTCTCTTCTCTGTGCTAAGCAGGCTCTTTCCACACAAAACCAAAAAGGATTTTATTTAATGTTTTTAATCACAATCATTCTTGAAGATGCTTGCATAAATGTACTAGTCCAATTTTAATCAATGACTGGGACATTGTATAATAAAATTTGCATTTCTCATTTCAACATTGAGATTTTAAGTAAACCTCAATTATAATGTTATCACCAAGAAGAATTCATTTTCTAAAGGTAATAAACCACAACTATGTCTTTCACCTTCAAAATATAAAATAAAATAAAATTTAAAAATTGAAGGTTATGCTTATAACCAATCACTAAAAATATTGAGAGGAAATAAGGTGTGAATAATATGATACAGATCAAGACAACATTTTTTTTTAAAAAGGTGGTCAGAATGGAGGAACAGGAATCTTGGGGTAAATTTTAAAATGGTCTCCTGAGACAGAGAACAGAGAAATCAAATAATATAGAAAGAAAGTGATTGGTATGTATTGAAAATTTCTTTAAGGACTCTGAAATGGGCTCCTTTGAAAACAGAATAAAACCACAAAAGAACATCAGCAAAAACAAACAAACAACAACAATAACAACAACAAGAATGGAGAGAAAGATAAGAGCACAGAAGGAAAAGGTAGCACTACCCTAATTGAAGTTCCATCTTAGGATAGTCTATAGAAAGCAAAAGTGAAGCATATTCAGCACTTCAATAAAAGCTCTTTTCAGTGTAGTCAAATTGATTAATAGATAAGACACACAACTGGACTCAGACATACTGTCTCCATTACTGTTTTTCAGACATTCAGTGCATGTTTTGGCCACGAGAATTGTGCAAGTGCACCAGTAATATTTCAATTATTACCAGGACTTTTGCATAATTTTTTGTATGTATTACTAATTTTACTTCAAATTAAGTTGAAATGTAAGTCCAAGCCAGGCTCTTCACAGCACTCAATGGCAGGAGAACAAGACACAGTGCACACAAACTGGGAAAAAAGAGGTTTTGACTTGATATGAAGAAAATGTTATGCACCATGATGACTGTCAGGTGCTTGTCACATGTTGGCAAGTGAAACTGTCAGTGTCCAGCCATTGATGTTTTCAAGGCCAAGCAGGAGAAATCTCTGAGCAACCTATTCTGTTGTCATATCTGACTCCATCACTTTCAGTAGGTAATGAGACCAAAGACCTCCCAAACTTCTTTCTAACTTGAATTATGCTCTAATCCTATGGTTCTACCTAAAAGAGAGGTGCAGTTTTACATTTGAGCAGTTTGAAGAGACGCACACTTTTTTTCATAAGGCTTTATAAATTTGGAATTGCTGCCATACCAACACTGTAAGATTGGGGTTGGCAATTTTTCCACATATGAAAGTCAGGCTTATGCTCCTTATAATATCATGTCTAGACAGACCCTTTATACCTCCATTTTGTGCCTATAATACAGAGTATTTTATAAGGTTATTGTGAGGATACAGTCTTTATTATACGTGAGAAGTTAAATTTATGTAGTTATAAAAAGCTCATAATCATAAATTAAATTAAACAAATCACATTTTAATTTTACCAAGTAATTATGTGCCTTATCTAGAAAAAGCAGGAAACTCCATTTAGTTCAGCAGGATAAGCCCAGTCAGGAAAATGGGAAGCTAAACATGGCTTCACTTTGATTTTAGAAGAAAGTTAGCAGCTTGAAAGAAAATCTTTACTATCCTAGCTAGCATAAAGCATAGAGAAGAGTCTGGTAATTTAAATGAGCTCAGAAAAAGCCCACAGCAGAGAATAGCTTTGAGCTGAGCTGGATTTCTCTTATACTTGTGGAGGCACATTTTCATGGTCTTTGGCATATAATACTGAAGAAAGTTCAGGGTGTGGCAGGATGAAAAGGGTGTTCTTGGGATCTCTTGCTCCCCCTATGAACTGAGTTTCATTAAAATGGTTTGGTTTTTATCAGAGATTTCTCTCAGAAAAGCTGTCACGAGCAAGTGAGAGGAGTCCATCTGACAGTCCAAACCAACTGGCAGCCAGTGAGGGAAGCTGCAGCTGCAGACCCTCTGAAATCAATGTTACCAGGCTCAGAGAATGTGCTCCATTCCCACGGGTGGGATTTTCACTGTCCGTGACATGCACGTGTGAGAGTTTTCCCTGCTGCTGTCTTGGGGCCAACCTGCAAAGAGTCTGTTTAGCCAGGCTAATAGCAAGTCCTGGGTATTCATCCATGTGCAAAACATTCCAGACTGCTCAGCTTTTAATGTTCTTCCATATTTCTCTTCCTCCAAGGAATAGAGATCTGAAGACCATCTCTTTAATTTTAGCCATCCACAAGCTAGGCTTGTTAGGAAAGAAGGAGCTGCCCTCTGAAAGAGCTTTATTTCTAGGGATAATAGATAGAGACTTGATGTCTATCATACAGCTGGGAAAAAGGAAGTGAGCTGAATCTCACACAAAATACCTGCCCATAATTGTCAAGAAATATTGTGGCAAACCTGGGAACTGAGTGTAGATCATGTAGGTTCTTATACAGTACTTCAACCACAAGACTATGTTTTGTTGACTGTGTGTAATTCAGGGGAAAAAGAAAAAAAAAAAAAGAAAAAAGATGTCTGTTCCTATTATCATTATTATCCTGTCTTCTGGAAAGGATAGGCCAAAAATGGGAATAGGCTAGTTGGTGCCTGGTGACTTCTCAAATCATTATTCTTGGAGAAATAATTTTTTTTTTAATCTTTAAGATGATAACATCTATCTAAAATGTGTGTGGAGAAGAAGCACTGCTGAACACTGTTTCAGGCTCTGAACAAAATGGATTGATCTATAGATTCCTCTTTCATAACAACTACCTTGTGTATAACTTGAGATTTCTTTCTTCTGTGGTGGTTCTTATTATAAGTTCCCCTAGTGATTTTTGAAACATGGGAAAAATCTAACTGTATTTTGTCCAGCTGTTCAGAAAAATTAACAATAGCAGTGCTGAACTTAGTTAATATAGTAGGTAAGGCTGAAGTGCATGTCCTGAAATCATTTGTATGTAAGTTTGTATTCCTGATACAATGCCAGTTTAGGAGGAAAGACAAAGACAAACAAAGGTGGCATCTGGTGGCATTGAATCCACTCTCTTTATCAAGGTCTATTCACAGTTATTTATTTATTTTTACATTTTATTTTCCCTGCTCATTGTGGAGGTTTTGTGTTAAGCTCTATAGCTGCAAGGGATATGCAGAAACCAACTTGATCATGAAATTCTGTAGCTGAGAAACTTTATATATGACATATAAATATAGATATTACACTAAGGGACTTCATACATCCTGCTCAGATATTCTGTGCAATCTTCACAGCTTTACCAGTTACTGCAAAACCAATGAAACTAGAAGTAAAATAAATTTTATTTTGGCACATAGACTGCCACCCACAGGAAAAATTAATTAATCCTAAGAGTGAAGTTGCAATGCGCCAGTGAAATTAAAGCTATGCTTGCTAGGATGAGACCAAATGAGTACTGCTTCTGTCCTAGTTGAAGCACCTGCTCCAAGAGAAATATGAAGACGTTGAGGAAAAGACAAGGAGGGAAGGTTAACTTAGGTAGCCACTGGAAAAAGGACATCCTATATATCCCATGACACAGATCTATTTTATCTCAAGTGTTAATAATACAGTTTCCAAACACATCAAGTCCAAGCAGTACAGTGCAGATCAGGACCACAGGCAGCAGTGAGTGGTTTCAGTCTCTGCAAATCCAGGGAGCAGGGAACAAGCCCATCATGAAATCTTTATATTCAAGACTCTTGGGCTTCCCTGCATTATTCTAGGTCCTCTGATCGATTTATTACAAATAATTTATAAGGTGTGGGAAATTCCACAGCATTCTGTGCATGCAGTAAAAGTGAAAGAAGTATTTCACTGAACTTCTCCACTATGGTCTTACTCCTGATTTCCCTTTTTAAAACTCTTGTCATCAAACAATCCAACCTATTCCCTAGATGGATAATTTTGATGTATTTTAATAACTTCTCATTATCAGCTTGAGCATCCTTTGCAAGATGCTCTTCAAATTCTTTTTTAGCTCTTTTAATTTCCTGCTCCCATTTGACCTGCTATGTATTATGGATTTTTCTGTTCTCCTCAGCTGAAAAAGCTTTCCAATTTTTAAATGCCAGCATCTTCTGTATGAAAGTCTCTTTAAGTTTTTTATTGATCAACGCACGGGTTTTAGCTGGACAGTTTTATTTTCTTTTTCTTTATTTTTCTTTTTCTGTTTGTTTGTTTGTTTTAATTTGTTTAGTCTTATCTTGTCTTCTAATGCAGTATTTTAAGCTCAAGTTTTATTCCTTTTTGAATTTGTCCTTTCAGATTTTTGCTTTTCTTTTTTTTTTTTTTTTTGCCAGTTTTTCATTTCTATGTGTTTCTCTTTCTTACGACTGCATATCTGTATGCTACATTTGTTTCACTTCTTCTTTCCCACTACAGTGGAAAACCTACTTGAGCTGTATTTGGTATAATAGACTGACATTCCTGGTAAAATCACTTGGACTAGACTTACTGCAAGGTCAAGACCAAAAGAGAGAAGAGGAGAAGCAAGGAGAGAGGATGGAAGAGGAGGGCTTTCATGGACAGACGTTATGAATGGCCTTATCTTCACAAATTTTGTGCTTCACAAATTTTGTGCTGTTTAGCCAACAAGCTCAAGGACATAAACAGTTACAGAAACATTTAACTGAATAAGAATTATGGGACATAAAGCACCATAAAAAGTTCTTTTTGCATATGTAACTAATAATTATTTTTTACTTACATTAGCTTATATATCCCATCAAGAGGTACAAAAGTACCATCTGACTTAGACAAGCTGTGCCATGTGTGGTATATGATCAGCCTTCAACAGTCAATTCAAGCAGTTCAGATGGTTCAAAATTTTCACACTAACATGTGAATGACCATGAATAACTAGGAGATGCATACAAAGATAGAATTTAATTCAGAATGGTGATTATTTCTAATTAATTATAGTGTTAGTGCATTCTGGACTCCATGGCAGCATATCCAGTAGTCTCTGTCAGAGCACAACATACTGTTCCTATTCCTTTCTTTTTATAGTGAAAAAATTGGAATAGCCTGACACATAAAAATATTTAGGATATATTATTTCCCTAATATATCAATTTCTGAGATATATGTAGGTGATTTTTAATCGTATGGGATGCTCAACTGTAAGTATTGGAATAATATTTTTGCTAGCACTTAATCTTTAGATTACCATGTAGAAGAGAAGTATAACAGAGAAGTATAACAGAGGAGAGAGAAAATAATCTTAAAAAACCCACAAAACAACTCCTTTAATAAAGAAAGATTACATCAAAAGATCAAATTAATGAAATTCATAATTAAATTAAAAACTGCTTCTTTGGAAGGAAAAAAGTCTGAGAGAAAATGATTTTTATTATATGACAGATTTCAGTAGATGTGTTCCCCACCTGGCTGTAGATTTCATATTGTTTTGTTGCAACTAACTGTTATAGAGAATTAGGATAAAAATGCAATTTTAACAAGTTAAAGCCAGATATAATTCTATTTCTCATAAAAGTGCAACTCTCTAGTTACTGTTACAATCATTAGTTTTGATGGAAAATATCAGAAAGAAAATCCTTTACATTTTCATATAACCATTACCTGAAACAAAAAAAAGGTTCACAATATTAATCTCCTGCCCATGCATTTGGTGTTTAAAAACCCCTGCTTTTGTGAGGTAAGGGAATCCTATGCTTTTCAGGGTCAATCATTACAAGGCTTAGGAGAGGTGATATAACCTCAGTGTAAATGAAAGGAAATGGCTACAGGGCCACACATTTGCAGCTTGCTCACCGACAACAAAAAAAGGGGTTGTGGGTTGGACAAGGTTGTGGTTGATGCTGAAGAGAAGCAACAGGCAATATTGCAGTTTTTCTCCTTTTGCCACCAAACTTCAGATCTGACTTTCTCAGAGAAGGACTCCCAGCAGTGTCAGCTTCACCAGCCAAATTGGTGTTGGCTTTGGTGTTTCTAAAGGGCAGTGGAGGCTTTCAGGTGACTTGCAGAAAACATCTGTGTAATGCAGCCATTGATAGTGCTTTATCAGCTATCACAGGAATAAATAATACAGCATGACTTAAGGGAAATATCACCTGATTCCTACTGTTTGACTTTGCCAAAGAGTAGAAGCATGCAGATGGTGAGTTAGGGTGATTTGCCATGTCTCAAATGAAGAGAAATCACTTCTCAAAATATGCTAACTCAAAAATTGGAATAGTGTGAGATTACTGGGAGTCTATGATGTGAATTCAGTGTGCCATCTTATGCTAGGATATGAGCCAGTTCTGGACCAGAAACCAAATGGCTGTTCTAATGTGGCATGGTACATAATTCCTGAAAGGCAATGGATATTAGTTTAGTAGATTAAACTATTGTTTTTTAAGAGCTTCCAGAGTGCTCAGTTAAAACTTTGTAAGACTGAACTCACATCCATCTGCATCTTCCAAGCAGATTTAACTTATGTAGCTTTGTTAAAGTTGTAGAAGTTGGTGGCATAGCACGGAATTGAATCCTGATTACCAAAAGCAGCAGGCATGCTAGTGCTGGATCATCAGCCCCCCATTATTGATATTCATGAATGCCACCACTGCTCACACTGCGATTTGCTTTGCAATACTGATAGTTCCCTTGGTAAAATGGAAATCATGCAGGAGCTCATCAGTGTAAGAACAGGTGGTAGAAGCCTGCTTTTAAAATATGATCAAGTGTCGTAATTTAGAGATAGAAGGCTTACTGTTCCTGAATTTAGCTCAGAATAAAGCCAAACTGACTGCTAAGAATGTCCAGCATGGCTGGATTTTTTTTTCCTGTTATGTTTTGTCACCTTGTTTATTTGGTTCGTTTGCTACCAGTGCTGTTGCTTTATTCCTTGGCAAATTTGGATCCAGCATCATTTTCCTTTATGGTACAAAAGCTATATTTTCCTTTCTTCAGTCTGACAGTGTCAGTATCAAATCTGTAATAAGAATGTTAATTTCTTAATGGTCTATAAAAGAGTGGGTATTGATAATAGTCTCACATATCCTGTTGCCTAAGCATTTAATGCTTTATTCCCCTGTGTTCCAAAATTCCTCCATAAGTTTTACATATACTGAGGGATAGTTTATTCATATTTATGCCAATTACTTTCCATCAGAGAAAAGTACACTGGTCTGTTTTCTCGGGACTTTATATTAGTTTAGAAGATTGGCAACTTGTATCTATTAGAAATGTGTCTTAGTAGAAAGTAGATTTTCTTTCAGGGAAAACTGTAGGTTGCTAATCTGAGAATCAGTGTTCTTCTGCATATGCTTGCAGAAGACTTGGGATGTGCAGTAACCACAGAAGTGTCTTTACATGGTTTTTGCATAACCTTCAGAGATTATTCCAGATGAGAGAGACAAGTTAGGAACTTCTGCAACATCCCCAAAGCTCATTCACTCAGTTTGAGACCAAGCAGCATGTCAGTTACATGTGCTGTTATCCTTTACCAAGGACAGAAATCAGTCCAGTAATTCAGCACTTCAAAGGTCTGACTGACTTTCAGATATTACTGATCTGGTCAAAATGTTGAACAGTAACAGACTGCACATCATATTACCAATCTCATGCAGTAGCTTGGGAAAAATTTAATGTGCAGTTAAGAAGTAAAAACATATTTTCAAGTATCAATGGGACTGTCAATCTTATTTTCATAATATTACTATTCAAAAATATCTTCTGAACTAAGGAAAAAAAAAGGCTGTCTGTTAGCATTCATTTTGGCAAAATATGTTCCAGTTTTTGCTTTTGTGTTTACTTACTTTAGTTTAATGACTAATAATACAAAGTCATGAGAAAAGAGAAAAAATAATGGTGCCTACAAGATACTACAATAACGTGTACCCAGTATAGTCTTCAGGGAAAATTTGTGTCTTTCATATCCACTCTTGAAGATGGAATCAATTTTTCTCTTTTCTGCCTCTTTGCCAATTAGTCATTTTTGCACAATTTCCTTAAGTAATACCAAGCTGTTTGGTATTAGGGTTTACTTCAGTCAGCAGCTCTGACTTACTGATCGAGTCAGCGTTCTTGTTTTTGGTGTGTTGAGCTTCTGTGTTTCAATTATTCCTTCATCATTTTACTTTCTGTCTTCTCCTCTGCCATACTTTTGATAAAGTAGAGAGTCTTGTGGGGATAGAAAGCCACTGAATCATCTTGCACTGTAATGATGAATCTGGATACCTGCCACCAGGGCAAAATGTTACTAGATTAAAATTGAGAGAGCTATATTTAAGAGAGAGAGTAGTTTTAATTAAGAGACTGTACTCACGCTAAAAGGTTTTATATATGTTTACAACTTTCTGGCATTCCTGCTGAAGGAGAGACAATTGTGAACCTGAAGAGATACAATAAATCTGTTCCTTTTCCCCCTGTTTTTTCTTCATAAGCATGTGATGGAAAAAACTGCTGCCCTAGTTGTGGAAGACCAAAGACAAAGAAGTGATTGAAGTAGGTTAGTCTGGTGGGTGGAGCATTAGCAAAGTTCAGCATGCTCTATGAACTCAGTGTAATAATTGCCCCTCCATTCTATACAGAGGACAAAGACACTGAATAAAATCAGCCTGTACAGTAATAAGGATCAAGAAAAAATGGAATGAGCAAAAACCAGACTTTATAATAATTGTGCCTCAGTCAGTATTCAAGCTATTCAATTTAATGTTCCTCTTGCCTGAATTTTTACTTCAATTGTCAATAAACTGTTTTTTTAAAAAGGTGAACTACAGTGAGTGTTGGCAAAACCACTTTGCTAGAAATCAGACTCTTCTTCCTTGAAATAGTTTAGGAAAGTAAAATGCTACTACAGTAAATACTTTGTTTCAATTTTTTTCCTTGATTTGGGAAAAAAAGAATCCAAAAGGTCTGGAAAGGATAGAACTACAGCAAAGAGCTGAATTTTACATTTTAAATAAGCCATATGAAGATGAAATAATCTCTTTTCTGTCATTTTTTAAAAAATGTGTGGCAAAACAAGGATTGACTGCAGTAGTGAAGTTTTTGTGAAAATTTCTCACATATTTTGAATTGTTGGAGAATTTCCAAAGGTGCCTTATTTTACATAAAACATGAACTATTTGATTTTTCTTCCAAAATTGTCTACAGTTTTCACCTCTTCAACATCTGCTACATTTTCTCTTGGCCCAGAATTCCAAAGTTTCGGCATCTTGTATGACCAAAAGCTGTGTTGTTGTAGAAATTCGCCATGTTTGATAAATGTCTGTTTGCTTTCACAATAGATGAGTTTGACAGTACCACCAGCTGCCTCAGAACTAGCCAGATATTGTCTGTTAAGTTCTTGTCAGGACCACTTTCCTACTAATTGGTGCTATTTTTGAATGTCTTGCCTCCTATCTAATGTTTTCTTCTCAGCTCCAAATCTACTGATTTATGGTACTTCACTTCCTTCTATTTTCAACACTTATTTTTTCTCATGTAGATTTGCTACAGGCCAGTCCTAAATATTTAGGACTTGGTAGACCTACTAAACTCAAATATAAAAAAAGCCATGCCCAACTTGAGATTAGGTTTAAAATCAGGTCCCTTAAGTACAACATATTCTTTCTTTTTCTTCGCCATCTGGTTCTGAGCTTTTAAAGATTCTTTTGCAAATGTATAATTTTAATAAGAATTGGTTGTTACTCAGACTTGAAAAGATGACATGATCATGGTATTAAATATACCTGTAAAAGACAACCTATATCAAGAAAATAGGCAATTAATTTGTAGTGCCTGCTAAATCTTTGTTTTGTGTGGGCAAATGAGAGCTGAGTATAAGCACAGCTGCATGGATTAATCTCTTCATTTGTCCTTATGCTGGAAAGGATAGCAATTTGTTTTAAACTGGAAGTAAAGACTAGGACTGAAAATGAAATTTTCTCAAGTATACACCAAATGCTAACTTTAGAAAAATGTTCATAAAATTGCAAGCTTCCATCTAGGTTAAGAAATCCACCATCAATTAATTCTTCTGTCTTTACAATCTGTCTGACAAATGTTCAAACTATCATAAGTTTCCTTCCTCTTCATCCACTGTATTGGTTTTGCATGGCCTGGCTTTTGGTAGCTGGGGGGCCACAAAGATAGCTCCTGTGGGAAGCTGCTGGAAGCCTCCGTCATGCCCATCAGAGACAATCCCTGATGGCTCTGAAGATGGACATGCTGCTGGCCAAAACTGGGCCAATGAGAGAGATGATGATGTATTTAAGAAGGAAATCAAAACAAAGTCACAGGGTATTTGCTTCTAGTGAGAGAGGAGGAGGAGGTGAGAACATGCGAAGGGAAACAACACGGGCACACCGAGGTCAGTGGATAAGGAAGGGAGGAGGTGCTCCAGGCATCAGAGCCGACATTCCCCTGCAGGCCATGGTGAGACCATGGAGAAGCAGCTGTGCCCCTGCAGCCCAGGGGGATCCACGGGGGATGCAGAGATCCACCCACAGCCCATGGGGGAGGTGCCCATGCTGGAGTGGGTGGATGCCTGGATGAGGCTGTGATCCAGTGGAAGAGCCAGTGCAGAGAGAGGGCCTCTGCTTCAGGAGCAGCCTGTCCTTAGAGCACTGCACCCCATGGAAACACAGACCCACGTTACAGCAGTTTTGGGAGGACTGTCTGCCTGTGGGGGTAATTCACACTGCAGCAGGTATGGTAGCTGCTCGTGAGACTGGACTGGCACTGGAGAATTTCACAAGAACTTTCTCCCATGGGAGGGAGCCCATGACCTCACAGGGGAAGGATTCATCTCCCAGGGCAGCAGAAGAAAATCTTGGTGATGAACTGACCAAAACTCCCATGCCGTGTCTCTCTGCACTGTAGGTGGGAAAGAAGTAGGTGCTGGGGGGAGAAGGTGCTTTAAGGGCTTATTTTACTTCTCATTATCCTCCTCTGATTCTGTTAGCAAGAAAATTCATTTTGCAATTTAAGTTGGCCCTGCTTTGCCCTTGAAATATTTCTCCCAGTCCTTATCTCACTCATGAAGCCTTTACTAATTTTTTTTTCCTTCCTCTGCCCAGCTGTAGCAGGGGAGGATGAGTGAGTGACCCTTGTGGGTACCTGGTGTTAAGCTAGTGTCAAACCATGACATCCACCCATTAAGAAACCATTTAATACTTGAGTTGGACTGTAAAATATTGTCAGAACTTGGCCATTTATCCATGCCAAGAATTTTCTTTTAGGCAGAAAAGCCTTTGTCCTCCAATATCTTTGTTTGCTGCTGGTCTTGTTCCCATGTCAAATGAGCTTATTCAAATCTCAGCTTTGTTTTGCATTTTTTACCAAAGTGAAACCTGTATTCTAAGATCTGTTTATAAAAAATTCTGTGAAAAGGTAATGGTTAAAGCTGTGAAACTCATGCTTTGTTGTCTCTATCCCTACCTCCACCTCCCTGACTATTTATTTTGAAATAAATGTTTGCATTCCACTTGTGTGACAGAACAGTCCTGAGTTACTAGCTTTACATTGGATGTGCACCTTCAGCTACAGTGTCCATGAATTTCTCACATTTCACGGTCTGGCTGACAAGGAAATCTGCAAACCTCTCACAGGAACCCAAATCAAGAAAACAGACTTCCTAAAAAGGTGCTCAATGCCCCAAGCCTGTCAGTGTTTATCAGGCATTTGGACAGTGCCCTCAATGTTTTAATTTGGTCAGCTCTAAATTAGTCAGGCATTTCAATTAGATTGTTCCTTCCAAATGTAAGTCCCTTCCAAATGAAAGCCTAGTCCCAGAGTGTGACCCTCTTCCAAAGGCAAAAATGGGCCTGGTTTCCTTGTTCCCCACAGGATTCAGAACCGGCCTTCTCCTCTCTCTATTATAAGTCTTCTTTATGTGTACTGGAAGTGTGTTCAAACTGCACATTCAATCCCTTCATGACACTGACTGCAGCTTTTTTAATGTATGGAGATGGAGTTTTACTGTATTCAAATATAATTTTGCTCATGTTGTGTGAGATTTCAGGTTCTATAACACACAGACTCCTTCTACTATTCTTCTGCCTCACTTTTTGTTTCCAAACCTTCCTTGAAAAGAAATTTTTGATAGTGTATTTTATTCCTTAGTTTTATCTTCTTTTCTTTAATTCTAATTCCATGTAATTATAACAGATTTTTTTTTAATGACTATTTTCTCCTGGTATAAATGAAGACAATGTCATTGATCTGTTGAAAACACCAGCAATGTGAAAAATTAGTGCATGATTCTTTACTTCCAAGTATCATTTCTTGGGATTTTCATATGAAAGGCAGTCTACACAAAGGAGGATTGTGGAACAGGTAAAATACATAACAATAGTTATATATCAAAACAGTGCAGTTCACTAGGCAATACTGAAGCCTCTGTAGAGATATGAATTTCTTGCTTAAAGTAGCTAACCTGTGTTATATATTTGATCCATCCTTGAGGAAGGCCCGCCAGGACTCAGAGGGCTCCCATGCCTCCCACTGTAGGCAACAGGAGGACACCTGATGGATGAAGGGGAGTGGAAATGGGTCCCTATTTGGGGAGGTAATAAAAATTCTTCCTGACACCCATCACCTACCCAGGTGCCACTTCAGAACAGGTATGAGGCTCTCGATCTAGAGAGCCTCTGGTCAACCAGGTGATATAGAAGAAGAGGATCTGCCCAGTGGGCCTCCAAGCTACTCTTCATCTGTCAGAAGGACGACCACCTCTAACATTAAGTAGAAAAGAAGGGTAGTTGTAGTGAGTGACTTCCTTCTGAGGAGAACAGAGGGCCCCACATGTCGATGGGATCCATCCCACAGGGAGATCTGCTGCCTCCCTGGGGCCCAGGTATGGGATATTACAGAGTGATTTCCTGGGCTGACTCAGCCCTCTGATTATTATCCACTGCTGATACTCTGGGCTGGCAGTGATGAGATTGAAAAGAGGAGTGTCAGGGCAATTGAAAGGGACTTTAGGGCATTGGGTCAAGTGGTTGATAGGCAGGAGTACAGGTAGTGTTCTGCTCAGTCCCTTTGGTGGCAGAGAAAACAGTGAAAGGAATAGAAGAGCCCACATTATCAACAAGTGGGTTAAGGCTTGGTGTCATCAGCAGAATTTTTGATTCTTTGATCATGGGGCAATATTTATGGCACCTGGCCTGCTGGAACTGCATGGGCTCCATCTCTGTGTTAAGGGCAGAAGGTTTTTAGCTTATGAACTGGCAGAACTTATTGAGAGGGCTTTAAACTATGTCTGAGGGGGGAAGGGGATGCAGTTGGGCTGTCTGGAAGTGAGCCCAAGGGTGGTAAGGCTGAGTTAGGGGTGAAATCAGTAGCCCAGCTGAGGTGCATGTGCACTAATGCAAAACAAACAAGAAGAGCTGGAGGCCATGGAGAAACAGCAAAGCTCTGATGTAGTCACCATCACAGAAACGTGGTGGGATGACTCACACAGCTGGAACACTGCACTGGATGGCTAAAGATCTTCAGAAGAGACAGGAAGGGGAGAAGTGGTGGAGGGGTGCCCCCTTATATTAGGGAGGCTTTTGATGCTGTGGGTATTGAAACTAATGACAATGAAATTGAATGCATACGGGTAAGAATTAAGGGGAAGGACAACAAGGCTGACATCCTACTGGGAGTCTGTTATCATCCACCCAACGAGGAAGAAGTGGGGGACAACTTATTCTGTAAGCAGCTGGAGAATGTTTCAGGATCACCAGCCCTTGTAGATAACTTTTACCTATCAGACATCTGCCAGGAACTTTATACAGCAGAAAAGAGGCAGTCCGGGAAGTTCTTAGAGTGTGCGGAGGACAATTTTTGTTGCAGCTGGTGAGTGACCCCACAAGGGGAGGTACTATGTTAGACCTGTTGTTTGCAAACAGAGATGGGCTGGTGGGAGATGTGGTGGTCAGAGGCCTCTTAGGGCATAGTGATAATGAAATTATAAAGTTCTCAATATTTGGTGAAATAAGGAGGAACACCAAGAAGACTTTTACACAGGACTTTGGGAGGGTAGACTTTGGCCTATATAGGCAACTTATTCAAAGAGTTCCCTAAATAAGCCCTTAAAAACAATGGAGTCCAGGAAAGGTGGGTATCCTGCAAGACAGAGATCTTGATGGCACAGGAACAGACTGTGCCTGAGTGCCAAAAATGAGTCGATGAGGCAAACATCCAGCCTGGATGGGCGACAAGGTTTTGAAGGGACTTAGGTATAAAAAAAGGATGTGTCATCTTTGGAAGCAGGGACAGATCTGTCTCACCTTCCACCAGGCTGTAGGAGTTGAGAAGGTCTTGAACATCAAAAACCACACTTTAATCAGGATTGAACATAGCAGTAGTGCTAGACTGAATGTTGGACTTGATGATCTTAAAGGTCTTTTCCAACCTTAACAATTCTATGATTCTATGATTCCATGATATGTGGCATCCATTTCTTCCCTTTTGTCAATGAAGTGAGGCAAAGAGATTGTTACCAACAATCTTTGGCTGGCTCCACAGCCATCAAGCTAACACACTTTGAGACCCACGTGGCTTGGCTTCTACAGGGTCCTAAGAAATTACCACTCCAACAAATGTGTCTCTGAATTGCATTCCCCCAATGAGTAGCATTCCTCAGGGGATATGTTTAACTTTTTTGTCAGTGACAAGAACAGTGGGATTGAATGCACTCTCTGAAAGCTTGACAATTACACAAAACTGTGGTATGTGGTGTGGTGTTGACAGGATTAAGAGTTGGGTCCATGCAAACCTCGTTAAATTCAACAGGCCAAGTGCAAGGCCCTGCGCTTGGGTCCAGGCAATCCCCAGCACAAATACATGCAGAGTAGAGAACAGATTGAGTGCAGCCTTGAGGAGAAGGACTTTGCTGGCTCACAAAAAGCACAACGTGAGCTGCAATGTGCACTTGTAGAAAGGCCAGCCATGTCCTGGGCTGCATACAAAGCACTGTGGCCAGCAGGGCGAGGGAGGTGATTTCCCCCCTCTATTCCACTCTCATGAAACCCTACCTGGACGACTGCATCCAGCTCTGGATCCCCAAAAGTAAGAACAGGATAGACCCGTTGGAATGAATACAGAGCACATACACAAAGATGATCATACAACTGGAACACCTGTCCTGTGAAGAGAGGCTGAAAGATTGAGATGGTTCAGCTCAGAGACATCTTACAGGACGCTTCCAGTACCTAAGAGGGGCCTACCAGAGAGCTGGAGAAGGATATTTTGCAAGTGTACATAGTGATAGTGATGTATTCTGGCAACAATAGGGCAAAGAGTAATGGATTTAAACTGAAGGATGGTGGGTTTAGATTAGATATTAGAAAGGAATCCTTACTGTGAGAGTGGTGAGGCACTGGGATAGGTTGCCCAGAGAATCTGTGGATGCCCTATCTCTGGAAGTGATCCAGGCCAAGTTGGGTGAAAGAGGTGATGAAGTGGTGGGCAGACTACCTGTGTTTGCTGATTACTGTTACAGAGGATGGTGAAGGAATGTCTAGCTCTCTTAGAAGGAAACTTGAAGCACTGTCACTTTATTGCTGAAAGTGGAAAGGTAGTGTCGGGTCTCAGAGTCACACAGAACAAAATTTACAAAGAAGGTTAGGTGAATTTTGGAAAAGAAGTCCCAACTAAACAACTAGGAACAGATAAGGACATTCTGAAGCTCTCATACTTCCTGGCTAGGATGACTGACCCAAATCTGAGGGATAATGTTCTTCTGAAGCACATGAAAGTAATGGAGGCTGAATACAGCTTTGAAATACAGGCTTTGAACTCTGGCTTCTACTTTGTCACTTTGTCACAGGGTATTTGATCCTTGTTTTACTCACACTGTTCACACAGGCTGCCATGTTGCCCCTACCCATAAGAGGCTATTGGAGGAATATTGACTAAATTATGGTAGTACTGTATTTCCTGCAGTATTTATAAAAACAATGTAATTGCCTATTTGGCCTTACTTATTCAAGCATTATCAGCCCCCATCTTGATAGTGTTCATATCTCACATTCAGTAAAGATGTATTGGACTATAATAATAAAGGCACAAAGATTATTGCACAGTGTTGGTATCCCCAGTATATTTATTTTCTGGTGTTAATGAAAGAAGAATACAAGCACCTCCTCTGCTCAAAGATACATCCTATTTAAATGGTCAAAGTACATGGATGTACTGAGTTCTGAAAATTGCACAAATTTTACTGAAGTACCTAAGCAACAATAAATGGCATGATTCATAAATCAAGTTTTTCCCCCCAAATTCCGGTATTCTATTTTCATCCTATAGTCTCTTGAAAGCAATATCAAGTCATAAACCATGAGGCAGAGCAGCTGAGCAGCAATAAGTATTGCAAGTAGAATGTCAAAAACTGCTGAATTAAAGTGGAAAGAGGCCAAACTAGAAAAACCCTCTCCTTTCTGTAGACCAATCACAGTCCAATAATACTGAGTCTAAAATCTTTCCTAACACACTGCAGTTTCTTCTATTTTTTTGTACTGCTCTTCCTATTTTGACACTCCATCCATTCAAGCAACTGCCCCTGAGCTCTGCAATAGGAACTTAGATAAAATAAGGCTTGATCATAATTCTAGTATCAGAGCTCTCTCTAGTGGTGGCTGTGTTGCCTCATTATCCATTATTCATCCAAGCTAAATACAAGGCAGTGTGAGAACATCTCAAGGGGGATACCGGTAACTTTCTTCCTTTGGTGACACCCAGAGATTTTAGGCTGATGGAGGTGTGTCAGGATGAGAATTCACAAGTATGAAGAGAAGGGAGATGGATTCCTCATTGAATTGGGACCCTGAAGTTTTGGCAGATGAAGCAGGAATACAATCATCATGCTGCCACCATCTACTTAAACTAACCAAAGGGCAGAACAGACAAGAACTAGTGAGAAATTCACCATCTCAGTTCTCTGCTCTGCTGAAGACTGCTGTTTTCAGCAGCAACACCAACAGAAGAAAAGGTCATACATGTTTAGCAGGCTTAGGGTAAAGGCTGGCCAGTTATTTTTAATTATTATGTTGATACTTTTGCTCTCCAGAATCCCATTTTGCATTAAAAGGACTGAAGGGCCAGCCAGCTTTTCTTCTGCTGACTGTGATTTTCTGTCTGTGAGAGGAAGGAAGGAGTGGTTTGAGAGGTTGTAATGTAAACATCAGTATAATTTTGGTCAAGGTTAGTTGGTTGGTCAGCACCCCAAGAAAAGCAACTAAAGCTGTGCAATTTCTCTTTTTTAGTGCTTCCTAACAAGATGATCTTTGAAGGAAAAGAGAAGCCTGGAAAGAATGCCAGATTGCGTAGATCTCACTAGAGCACTGTAAGAATGTCTGGTAAGAGGCACAGGAGTACAGAGGACAACACAAGAGCCTAAGGAACTAGGGTTTTTTGTACAAAGGGATATCAAAGTAACTTAACAGATGGTACTTTTTAGGGGAATGAGGTGGCTGTAATAAGGCTGAGAGATCTCTACATATCAGGGAGTGGACATATACTCCTAGAGTTTAAAAACCAAAACAAAAATAAAAATTAAAAGAACTTCACATAGCTTTCCAACTACAAAATAACACAATCATTGGACATAAAATCAAAAGCTCTATATTTACAGTTTATTAGAGGATTCATTTATCCGAGAGCCTGAGAATTCTGCAAAGATAATGCAAGTATGCCCTTACAACAAGAAAGACCAAGAGTATCTTGGACTGCATCAAGAAGGGTGCTACTAGCCAGTGAAGAAGACAATTCCTCATCTCTCTTCAGCCCTGGGGACACCACACCTGGGGTACTGAGACTACTTCTGGTCGTCTCAGTACAACAAATACATGGATGTACTGGAGGGAGTCCAGCAAAAGGCCACTAAAATGTCTTAGGAATTGGAGCATCTCTCTTATGAGGAAATGCTGAGAGAGCTGGGACCATTCAAGATGGAAAAAATAAGACTCAGGAAGATTTTATCAACATATATAAATGTCTAAGGAAAGGGTGCAGGGAGGACAGAAACAAGCAATGACGAAACTGTAGGATCAGTTCTTTTGTATTTTTCAAAAGGACTGGCTTTGGATTGAATATACTGTCTCATGTATGAATTTCTGAAGAATATTACAGACTTTAGACTCCTCAAATTAGATATTTGCTGCATGCGAGTCATTCATACTGTATGCCTTCACGTCATAAAGACCTTAAGTGGTAGGAGTTGTCTCCTCCCTTCTTCCAGTATGCAAGGCAGAGTCTTGGTTTCTGTGAGGAGTTTATGAAGCTAGGCAGTATAGCTGCCAGGAAGGAGGGTGGATTTTGGCCTTCACACCATTGTTATGAACATTCTTCTGGCCAGGTCCTCTGTGTGGAAACATCCATGAATATTCTTGGGTACAGAATAGGCAATAAGGGACAGAGTGAATAATTTGCCTCAAAAGATCTAAAGCAAGCATAAAACAATTTTCATTGTGCAATTCCTATCTCTGTGCAACAACACCAAGTATTTTATTGCAAACTCTGTTCTCTGGGCTTATATTTATGGCCACTGAAAAAGTTTTTAATGGTGGATTTGAAAGACATACTGCCATCAGCTGAAAAGTTATAAAGATCTTCTTTCCATCTATTTTTTCAGATCAATTTGGGGTGGTCACTTAGAAGTAAATTGAGAATCTAAATAAATCGTATTTATTACTTTTCAAAGATCCCTTTCCATTCCTCTTCTTAAGCAGTGACACCAACTGTTTTAATCTAGCCATTTTAAATCATTTGATTCATACTGGTTATAGAAAATCCCTAGAAATTTAACACCACTTGGATCTTAATTACGAAGAAAGCCATTGTGTGAATTAGATTGGAATATGGTATGCTTTATATAGCCCTTTTCCCACATAAGGTGCAGTGGCAGTGAGACATTTATGATGAACTGAACAATGTCTGATAATAAAGCTGTATCACTCCACTAATCTGAAAGGTCCTAAGAGTGATACACTTTTTGTCAAGGTAGCTTTATAGTAGGATTCTTCAGTCTGGAAGGCTGGCTGCTGTCAGGCAATATGTCATTTTGCAAGTCTTGTTGCTCACATTTCTCAAGCTTGGCAAGGTAAGAAGTGACATGCTGAGTCAAAGTTCTGCTGTCTACATCCATCTGTACATTCAGATTGACATGGCAGCCTTAAAGGTTCACAGAGTTATTATATGTTTGCTTCTCTCTGTCAGGGAAATCAAATACATGCATTGGAGGATTTCACTTGACATTGTCCAAAAGTTACATAAAAAACATGCTGTATAGCTAAATTTACCCTCCATATGCAACAGTAATGAAGAAATCGTTTTTTTACACCTCTATTTAATGAAATATAAATATTCTGCCATTTTTTAGAATAGTCACCATAACTTAAAGGAAAGAAAATAGCAGATGCATCAAAGTTTAAATATGTTTCATTAAATATTTTTGTTTTGATAGAATAGAAAAAGCAGTTGAATATAAAAAACACTTATTTAAACACTTTTGTTTAAACTGCAAATTATCCTATCTTTTTATGTTTCTGTCAAAGAAGAATTTTCTGTAGGCAAAAAAATATATAAATATATAGCAGGTTAAACTGCTATATCAAATTACTCTGAAAATTAGCAATGTCTTTGCCTTGTATTGGGCAATCTTTTGCACATGATACACAATTGTCTACTCTTGAATTCAAGACAGTCAAAACTGTACAAGTGACCTGAATATTTCTGGTGATATTTTAAGATTTGTCTATAAATTTTCATATTTTTGGCCTATGTCTTTTATACTGCCATTTCTCACTCTTAAGTTGGAAACACATTGATCATAAACCATGCTTTGGTACCTCATAAACAAAGTTTTAATGTGATATTTCCAACAGGTGCAAACCTCAGGTATGTATTCTCCATAGTAAGTGTCTTTGGATAGCAAAACTAATACACCAGGATCCAAAAGAGCTTAATTTAAAATAGCTCCTACTTTAATGACACATAATGAAAAGCAATGATGTCCAGCCTCTGTAGTGGTATCTACTGCTTTTTTGGTGTCCAGGCTTCATAGATGCAGCTGTAGAGGCTCAAAGGCAAAGAGAGAATTAAGGAGGAATTATCTCCTGTACTTAATTTAGGATGTAAGCAGAAAAGTTGAACCATCAAGAAAACTTGCTTTGCATACAACAAGGAAAGTAAACTTTGCTATTGAAACTGAATTTCAGCTTTGATGGAAGCCTCCATTTCCAGTTTCTTCAGTATCATAGTATGTACTAAAACAAGGTTGAAGATCAAAAAAAAAAAACCAAAAAACCAAAGAGACTTATTATTCAGGGTCCAATGGAAAACACTATAGCACGAGATTGTGCTCCCGCTGGTGAAGAGGTCTGGCACAAAGAATGGCCAAGAATGGAATAGTTCGTATAGACAGCATGACTTTCCAAACCTCAGGCTTGAGCAGAAGAGGGAGAAGTCTTCTTTTATAGTTTTATACCCTAGAAACAGATCTTTTTTTTCCCCTACAGGACTCTGGTGTGATTGTCTTGCATAGCATATAATACAAAAGGGAGAGGAAAAAAAGGAATGCATTTTCCGGAATTCACAAAATCAAAAGAAAACTTCTTACTCATTTAAGTGAAATGTTTCCAAACTTTGTGCAGTATTTTTCACCGTAAAATGTTATAACTACAGTAGATCTTAGAACAAAATTAACACCTCACTATGCAGTACACATTAATGCTGAATAAAGGTAAAACCTGCCTAGTTTTTATAAGAAGTTATCATTGTGTGTATATATAGAAATATAAAAAATATGTATGGACTAAAAAAAAGCCATTTCTGATTTACATCAGTGGAAGAGAGGGATGAACACAGTCTTTGAATTACAGTAGCAACTGTAATGCTCTCACATACTTTCTTGGTTTCTGTATTCTCAGTTTTGAAGACCTTCATCGTTACTAGCTTCCCCAAAATACTGCACATCAAACTAAATGGACATGATTATATTATACTATTATAAACAACCACTATTATAACTATCCAAGCATATTAAAACCAGTACAATCACAACAAAAAAAAAATGAAAAAAACACAATAAAATTTAACTAAGTGTTGTAATAAATGATAAATTATTATAAATTCCTTTAGTTTTGCATTTTAATATGTTGGTCATAATAAAAATGTTTGATCTTTAAGACAAAATAATATGAAACCCCATTGTAATTTCTTAAACTGATCAGTAATTCACTACAAGCATGGTAGGTGTCCCCAGCAGTTTGGCCTGATGGAGAACAAAGGAGATAAATATACTCTGACCTTCACAAGTCGATTGATATTATGTAGGGAGGTCTAAAGGAGGACTAGCATTACTTAGAGACATGCTATGCAGAAAGAAAAAAGAAGGCAAAGTAATGGGTAGCAGAGTAGTGCCAATTTTCATAGGAATTTCAAGTCATTAAAGAGTATGTTTCCCCTCCCATCATGAGAAAATACTTTCAAAAAGGAATTTTTAGAAAAGTAAATGCCTTTCTTAGTCTAAACTGCAGTGTGACCATGTTCCATTAAAGTGCTGGGCATTTATCTAGGGTATAAAATTGAAGCTAAAAGGAAGAAGCAAAAAATGGGTGGGATTTTTTTTCATTTTTTATCACTTTTGCTTCTTTAGAGCAACTTTTAATTTGGAAAGAACTGATCAGGCAATAAGGAGCTTCTGTTTCTACAGACCTCTGTAGTTAGTGACCAGCACTTTAAAAGCATAACCTTACATGAAACAAATAACTCCATTTCTCCATACTCTTAATCTTTTAAGACAAATTTCCTGTTCTTTCAGCTAGGCCCTTTCATTTCTTCTGTGCTGGGATGGCATGTTTCTCCCACCCTCCACTCTGCTCTGCTTTGCCAGAGTGTTATTTCTTGTGTCTGTGTCCTGCATTACCTGCTCTGCATTTCTAAAATACTGCTCTGCCTCAGAAAGCTCTCTGTCATATTTTGCCCCTCAGGTTTTTTATCTTGCTTAGTGTTCAGTGTTCCCAAACACCCACTCTGTGCTGCACTTTGCCCAATCAACATTTCTTGAAGCTAGAGGAGACAATTACACCCACATTTCTTTTGGCAGTTTAGGCATCTTCTAGGATCTTGTCTCTCATGCTACCCTTGAAGAGTGCTGGCTTCCTTTCCCTTAATCAGTTCTCTCTCTACAATTATTACTCTCCTTAATCAGTTGTCTGATTACTGTTAACTGTCTACCAAGCATGATTTTTCCCATCATCTGACATTGACAGTCAGCCCCACCTTGCTCATACTAGAAGCTTCCACTCTAAATTATTTTGACACCCACATACTGCTGCTAAAATTAGTATAAACCTGAGTATCTCATGCAAAATTGCAAGTATGGATTGGACAAGTGGTGGGAGTCTGCTGGACCACTTCCACTAAGAACATTGACACCTGTCCTCTTCTACTGAGAGATTGATTTTCAGAAACTCAGCGTAAGAGTAAAGAATGTAAAGAATGTAAGAGTAAAGAAAGTAAAGAATGCCTAACACAAACAAAAAAGAATCCCTTTTTTTTGACTGAACTTGTCCAAACCATCATTTCTTCTGGGAGATGCTCTGAAGAATTCTTCAACTGGGCAATATGTAACTTGTTAACTACGTCCATTCTTCCCCACTTCAATTAATAAGGATCTTAATATGTGACTATAGCAAATACCTGCGCAGTCTAATTCAAAAATGATGAGGCAGTCTGAGCCTGTAAGATCTAAATGCATTCTGCAACATTATTTAGTAGCAGGAAAAAAACCCACATATTTTACTGAAATTGATATGAATACTAATAAAATACCAATTAGATTAAGATTTTTAAGATCTGGTAATTTTAGATCCTTGACATGATTACACATGGCTTTTCTTAAGTTCACTTCAGTTGTTATGTTTTCCTCTTTGATACACAACTGGATACCAGTTTTTCAGGAAATAGATGCTTACCATTTTAAGATGGAAGCTTGTACAATGTCCCATTTTGTTCAAAAATCACTGCTTGTTTCTGAGAATAGCCTCTATCTGCAATTTAATTTCCTTTAAGAACATTTCTACTATGTTTGCTGAGTTGTTTCAAAAGTGCTGATAATATGGTGGTGAGTGGTGTCATGTTCTACTCCTAAGAGAGCAGCCAAGATTCATAGATACCGATGATTAAAAAGGAAAAGCAGAAGTCAGAAAGGTCTGAAAACACAAAGTCTTGTTAAGAAATTATACACACAGCATGGAAATAAGTCTGTTAGTCCCTTTCTAGTAATGAAAGAAATAAAAGAATGAAAGAAAAGAGGGAAGGGAGGGAGGGGTTAGATAGAAGAAGAAAGAACATCACCTGTCCCGGGTCCAGAATCAATCCAATCAACAGGGTGTCCAGGATCCTGGGGAGCACATCCAAGGCTTTGTTAGTATACTTTTAATAGGTAAGTTTTCCCCACCCTGATGCAAACTTTCTCACTTTCCATACTAATGAGTTATCAGGCACAGCCCATTCTTCTAGGCCATTCTGGAAATGTGTCAGAGGGCTTCAAGGGGTCTTTGATGTTCTCATCCCCCTCTCCTTGACCTCAATCCTGCAGTTACACAGTAGCGTGTTGCGCTTATCTGCAGGAACCAGAACAAGGACATTTATCACAGAAAAGTGCTGTCACAGTACGCCATGGCATGGTCCCTTCAGCACCACAGCCTGTTTTTCCTTTCCTGTTTGCACAGCAGGTTCTTACACAGCTTTAATGGCTGTTCATGTTTGAGACATGAGCCACCTTAACCCCTTATTTTCTGGGCTTCTACAGGTGCCACAGGGTTGGAAGCTGTAGTGATCTACTGGGTTTCGCTGCCATTTCACTCTTTCCCATTCATCTCACTCTTTCCTCAGAATTCCCTCCAGTAAAATTAAAATATTGTTTCCCAGAACAATTAAAATCTCTAGCCATTTATGAAAAATGGACAAATGAATTTTTTTTTGTTTTGGATACTTGTCCACGCTATGTGGTTACTAATATCAGAAAAAGGAAGTGTATTTTTTCACTCTTGGATTTCACTCATGGTGATTTTTAAGCATTAAGCTGGAAATATATGGAGCTCAGACCTCTAAGTAAAATCCAGGGATGAAGTGAATTCAGATATTTATACTCCGATATTTGGGCTGCTTTTATTCCTTCCCCTCTCCAGAGGGCACATACTTATGCTTCTAAATCCATACTTGGGGATTCAAATAAAATTACCTGAGTTTACAGATAACAATTCACTTCTAGTAACAGATGGTTCTTTGTGGTGAAGATCTTTTAAATTCAGGCCACATGTATTAGAGATCAAATTCTAGACTTGCAAGTTTTCAGTAGAATAGAAAGGTAAAACTGCCTCCCAAGACTCTTCTATGGATTAGCAGCTAATGTTTACATAGAAGTAAGAAAGGCTGAAAATATTAGTATTAACATAATACAGGAAATGAGCCACAATTTAAAAAAAAAATCATTACTGGGAGCTGTGCATCAAGTATCCTTCACATTGCATTGAACACTAGCTCATTTAGTTCACTTATTAATAAAACAGGAGAGTAGATACTGAGGCATTGCAGCACTGATGTAACTTGTCATAATGGAGTACTTCAAAAGATGTTTAAAATATTTTAAACAATTATTCATTCTTCTTTATTCAAGCAGCAACCATCTGATCAAAGAAAAATGCAAACCAAGAACAAAAGCAGGCAGAGAGTGAGGAGGTAAAGATCCTTCAACATGGATCACTGGTTGTTCAAATTATTTCCAGGTTGTTTGGCAGACCTCCAGGGGTGCAATTCAACTTTGTACAGGTTACAGAGGGAAATCCATTTATGTTTCTAACAAAGTAATTTCATAGCATGATACTAAAACAAAAACAAGAAAAAACAACTTAAAATTATCTGATTGTTTGATTGTTAATTTTACAGATGATATTTCTTAGGCATACAATTTTTTTTTTTTAATTATTCTTTGCAAAAAAAAAAAAA
>LTAT01000004.1:87662134-87674771 GCA_003286495.1 Chlorodrepanis virens | reverse complement strand
AAAAAAAAAAAAAAGAGGAGACACAGCACTGGAAAATAGATTTGAAATTAATTGGGCCGGTGGACAACTCAACTTTCCAATTAAATTCTCTGCTTTCTAATAGTATCATTTTATTCAGTTTGCATGGCAAAGTTTCAGAGCATGGGGGCTACAGGCCGGTCTTTGATGAGAAACTGTCAGGAGCTTCCCCCATGTTCAACTGAGTCAATGCCATTGGCTCCAAGAGGCGCCCACCTCTGGTTGAGGACACACCCATCAGCAATGGGAGTAGCACCTCTAGGATAATGTGTTCAAGACAGTGAAAAAAACCCCAGACTCCTGCAGAAAAAACAGCCAGAAAGGAATGAGAATGTATGAGAGTATTAGTCAGGGAGATGTCAGGGTTGGTGGAGAAGTAGTGGAAGGAGGTGCTCCAGGAGTTGCATGCAGTCCATGGTGAAGACCATGGTGAGGTCTGTGGAGGTCCACAGGGAAGCAGAAATCCCCCTGCAGCCAATGAAGGCACAGCCTCATACTAGTGAAGATAAATGCCTGAAGGCAGCCGTGTCCCAGTGGGAAGCCTGTGCTGAGTCAGGAGCCTGGCAGGACCTGTGGGCTGGCGCAACAAGGAGTCGATCCTGGAGCAGGTTTGGTGGCAGGATGTGTGACTGCAAGAGGGACCCACACTGAAACAGCCTGTTCCAAAAGGACTGCAGCCCATGGAAAGGACCCATTCTGGAGCAATTCTGGAAAAACTGCAACCCATGGCAAAAATACACATTCATGTTCCAGTGGCAGGGAGCCCATGCCAGACCAGTAAGGAATGAGAGGAGTTCCCTCCCTGAGGAGGAAGGAGCAGCAGAGACAACATGTGATGGACTGACCACAGACCCTATTCCCTGTTCCTCTGCTATGGCGGAGGAGGGGGCACAGAAAATGCAGAATGATATTGAGATCAGGAAGAAGGGAATGGTACAGGGAAGAGGTTTTAAGATTTGGTTTTTATTTCCCATTACCTTACTCTGGTTTAATTGGCAATAAGTTAAACTAATTTTGCCCAGCTGTGTCTGTTTTGCCTGTGACAGCGCCTGGTGAGTGATTCTTTCCTGCCTTTATCTTGACCCATGAGATTTTCTTTATATTTTCTCTCCCCTGCCCAGCTGAGGAGAACTGTGAGAGAATGACTTTGGTGGGCACCTGGCATCCAGCCAGGGCAACCCACCCCTGTAATTTTCTTACGTTTTTTCATCCCATTATTTTGTTTGCATTTATTTTGCTTTGCTCAGTTATGTAATATTTCACCTGACATCTTCATATTTTATAACTTTTTCACTCTTATGAAAGAGACTTGTAAGAGAAATAGTAAAATTAAAGCCTTAACTCAAAAATTTCTCCTAGTATTTTTTGTTTCTGCATTACTTAGCATAATATGGCTCTTTTCTGTGACCAAGGATATGAAATTCAGTGTATGCAGTAACTTAAAGTAGAAAAGCAACACATTGGCCATAGAAAAAGCAAAAAAAACCAGTAAATCTATGTCTTTCACAAATCTGACTGCCACAAAAGGAGGTCAAGGCAATAATAAGCCACAATAAATATGGAAAAAAATTAATGCACATTTTATTTTTTACAGAATATTGTCAGGAAAGGAGGTAAATTTTTGCACTTCACTTTGAGAGTTCTTGCTTCATATTTAGTGTCTGATCTCTGAATACCAATTTGTAGAGCTTTGGAACATACTAAGAGAACCAGAATCTCATTAGCTGAAGAATTTTTCTGGCCCTGTAGTCCATCACTGAATTAAAAATAGCTGAAGTCCATTGGGGTTAAACTTTCCATGACAGATAGCATGGGCTCTTTCAGCATTTGGAAGTTACTTCTCTTGTACATTTCAGATAGGTGAAGTTTGGAGAGTGTATTTGAAGGTGTCTTCACCTTAAGATAGTTATTAAGCATATTGCCTTTTGTTGCTACATTTTTTAAATCAGAGGCAGGCTGTGGATGTTCTGGCTGTCACTAATGTAAATGATCAAGAAGGCAAAGAGGAATATTATTATGCATAGTAGGTGGTTAAAACCTTTTTTATTCTGAAAATAATTTTATCCTTATCCTTTATTTGTAACTTTTGTTACAAATTGATGGCCAAATCCTCTTTATGCTTTCATACTGCAAGGAGAAATAAATTCATAGTAATTTCAAGTAAATATTTCCAAACTTAAGGTCAGAGAAATACAAGAAAGTAGTGTTTTCCACTTCTCTGAAAGCAACATCTTGCATAATGGCTCTCTCAGTTTGATTATTATGGATTTGGACTATTTTGCAGGTGCATGAAGGTGGCCAGGGAATATTGGAATTTCTTTTCACGATACCTTTATGTGCAAGAGGGAAGATTTAACTGCAGATTGATTCCTACAACCCTAATGTACAGAAGTCTTCAAATACAGCAAAGCACCTGAGTACTTTTTAAAGAACCAGCTTAAATCCTATATTTTAAAATATATTATTAATACTCCAATGTACTTTAACTGTGAGCTTGATATTGAGCACATATAAATAGAGCATTGCTGAAATTATATGCCTGTAAATATGTCTTTTGCTCTTTCCCAGGAAAAGGGAATCAAGACAGACAGAATTTTGTGAAGCAAAAGGGAAATAATGGAATCCTGGCAGAAGAAAGATGGGCAACCATTGGATTCTGTGCATCACCAAAATAAACTGACAAACACAATAATCAGTGTATAGTTTTAAAGGTCAACTTCTCAGCTTCTTTGCAGAAACTTTGATTATCAGAAGGGTTACTTAAATAGCTTTTTTTTTGCTCCCTAAATCTATCATAGAAATGAAGCATACAGAGTACACCTAATGAGTTTAACCTTCTGCTTTTTTGTATTGAAAATTACCTTTAAAGATCTTTGAAGTTTATCATGCAACATTATTTTTTCTTAATGCTGAGTTGTTTTGAACATTTACTGCTCATTGACAATTGCAATCATTTTATGACAAAGGAGAAGACGATTAATTAATAGCATATAATAGTTTTATCTTGTGTCGTGTGGTATTTAAGGTGGAAACATCTCATTTAATATATTTAGCTTGCACATGATTTTCTCTCTCAGTCCCCAAAAGCAGGCTTCTCAAAGTTACAGAGATTTTCAGGTAGGTTACGCATTATCTGGTAGCACATTTTTGTCCATTTATGAGTTTTAATTAGGTTGTCTGTATCTAGGCTTTTGATTCCTTTTGGTAACAAATCAAAACATGTCTGGAGCCTGGATGATCGTGCAATAGTGACAAATACTGAGGAAACAATATTCATACTGATCCATCTCCCTCATTTCATTTATCATAGGAAAACCCCTCCTGTCTTTCACTTCTGGCCTACTGATTGCCTCTTTCAATCTTCAGGCTAGATCCAGCCCTACCTCACTGCATGGGAGTCAATTCTCTGAGTGCAGATCTCTTCCTCCCATGCTGCCTTTTCCCAAGCATATTCTTCTTTTTCCTGGCCACTCTTCACAGCAATCATGACGCCAAGGGAAACCCTCTTAGCGGTGTCCCATGAAGGGGTGTGTGTTGCCACAGGGTGTGTGTCACATCACAAAATCAGGGCAAACTGGATACTCCCAGATTATCCCTTCCCAGACCTGCCACCCATATCTTTGCTATGAAGGGAGTGGTTTTCTCTTCCTTTTGGGTGGCATGTCTTAAGACTCTTTATTCTAAACCTCTCATGCTTTACCATGTAGCATGATATGAATAGTGAGTGGCAATAAATGTAAGTCTCTGAAGTGTCTAAGCATTGCAGAGAAAAGTGCAGTGCATAGCACTGCATGAGAGTAAGAATCTAAGCTATGGATAACAAGAGAACTGAATTTTAATTTATATGTAAAACAAAGATTGCAGTTATTTAGAAAAAGTCAAACAGCTTTGGAAGAAAAATGGATATTCACTTTTTTCCTTCTTATGCAGTAGCATGGGTACTATATTTGAATAATAAAAGTAGCTGGAGCATAAAATTAATAATTTTCCACTGACCTCCATATTAATTTAAAATTATTTTTCCTTGCAGACAGGTAAAGCTTTGTGTCAATTCTCATTTTCCTTAAACTCTAGACAGTTAATCTAATCCAACAAAATAGAAAGCGAACAAGCGAGTATTAACAGGCTGGTAAGTCTCAAATGCCCTGTTAAGCAAAAGTTCAGGACTCAGGACTCATGTGGAGGCTGCATACACACATAAATGCAAATTTTCATGACATAACTCTCACGCAGAAAATAAATTATTAAAAACCAGTCATATAAATGTGAAAATTAAATCCATTTTCAGACATCCTCATATCTATTATAAATCATATATCCTTCTGGGTTGTAAAACTTGCTGCTAAATGATAAGAAACCAATTAAATATTATTCAGATGGCCATAACCTAAATAATTTATTGAAAAACCTCAATGTTTTTCCACTTAATTTTTACATCAATCTTAGGAAAAAGACATGTGTGACTTCATATAACATGTGGAAATATTTTTTCTTCCAGTGCTCAAGTGTCCTCATTTTTCCTATGCAGACTAGATATGCTTTAACAAAATAACATCTTCACTGCAATATCTCATCATTGACCCCTTATTTCCAAATGTTTCTATCCAATATATACTCAGGAAGCTAATTTGTTATGCTACATGAAAGCCAGGTCCAAACAGATAACTATGCATTTTGACTTCATTAATAACAAATGTATTTTTTTTCTTAATGTCTCTATTTGGTTGATTCAACATAGTCTTCCCCAGATCAAGGTGGAAAAGGCAGGAACACCAGAAGAAATATGTACAACATAATCATTAAATAGCATTGTTTACCAATCACTTCTATTAGTTTCTTGATCTCTAGATTAGGGTTCTTTAAAGGTTAATGTGTAGCCTGTACAGTCATTATAAATACTTGAGATTTAAAAAAGTAAAAAGAGGACAGAAATAAAAGGAGAAAGGATTCAAAAAGGACAAAGAGATCTAAGATGATGGCACTTAGAGTGGTTTTATTGCAAACTAACATGAACACAGCTTAAAATGATAAATTATCAAGAGAAAACAAAGGACTTTATTACATTCCATGGTTTTATGTCATTTTTTTTCAAAGAAAAAATTTTATACAAGCCAGTTTGGGTAGGTACACTTTGCTAATCAATATGAAACTAGGGATTCTTAAATAAAGATCCAAATTTATCACCAATCAAGTTCTTCTGCCAGTGGAATCATAGGACTGCTAATGTTAGTTCATTCAAATCATACTAATTAAAATTTAGACATTTAAAGAAGTCACTTAATCATCAAGGACTGTAAACTCATTTCAAAACCACCTTGCCCCAGTGATAGTTGTAGCTCAGGTTTACAACTTACCCAACCCAAAAGACTTCCTCACATAACAGTAAGCATCTGATGCACATGTAATAATTCTGATGCTAACCTAATTTCTCTGGAATAGCCCAAGCACTTCAAGGTCTTAAGCCATTTCCCTCAAAAATTCAAGTGGTAAAATTCCTACCTTGCAAGCTAATTCAAAGATTACTTCTTTCCCATTTTCCTACAGGAGATATCATTTTTCTTGACCATAAAATATATGATTTAAAAAAAAAAATCTCTTGGGAACACTCACCACTAAATTTTGATAATCAGCAACAAAGAAAATTAAATGAAAACATATAAAAGCACCTGCATGGACCTTGATACAATTCTACAACAAAATCAAGAGAGCTGTATCATACACAGACATGTTTCTCTGAAACTGCCCATCCAGCTGATAATCAGGCCTTGGAATCTTACAGCGCTTTGAAAGAGTCATCTTAAAAATTTATTTTTACCATTGGCTTTTCAATTTGCAGTTTTAAAGGAATAACCTACTTTAATATAAATGCTTGTCAGGTAGGCCCTTGCTAGAGCTGGGTTTGTATTTCATATTGATCCATCTAGTTTAAAGAAGAGAGATTGCCAAAACAGTTGTCGATGCTTTAACTGCTGGGCAAAAATCTTCTGCTGAACTGAACTACGCATCCATCTTGAGTTTTCCTATACAATTTCCAAACTGCATTAGTATTTCTAAAAAATGTTGCATGTATTCTTTTGAGTAAATGACTCTGCAATATTATATCTTCGAGTGCTAATGCTAAAACATAGCTACATAGCTTATGCAATTTTGAAACAATTTTTGATAAATAAGTAATGAGTTGATTCTTGTCAATACACTGCTATAAATGAACTATAGAATGTTCAGTCTTTACAATTAAAATGTTTTCTCTAAATATTGACTATAATATTCTGCTTATTCTGTGTATAACTTTTTCTTTATTTCAGAACAAAGAGCTATTAAGACCATGCAGTTTGATATTCTATCCATATGCCTTCTTTTCTGGCCAGCTCTTCTTGTTTTTAATTGCAGCAGACTGCGTCCAATTTTTAAATTAGTAATGTGATAGCTTTGAAGAGATGCACAATGCACCACAAAGATGGATGAGATCAAAAAAAGGTGAAGTAAATTTAAAAATTGTGTTAATTCTTTGCACTGTTTTGGCTGGGTAGAGTTAGTTTTCTTTACAATACTTGGTGTGTGGCCATTTTGGGCATTTGTGTTGGAAACAGCATTAATAGTATAAAGAAGTTTTAGTCACTGCTGAGCAGCACGTGCACAGAGTCAAAGCCTTTTCTGCTCCTTACGCCACCCCACCTGTGAGGAGGATGGGAGGGTGGCACAAGAGTTGAAAGGGCACACAGCTGGGACAGCTGAACCCAACTGACCCAAGGGGTACCTCATACCCTAAGCCATCATGCTCAGCATATACTTCTGGGAGAAGAAGGAAGGGAGGATGTTTGGAGTGATGGCATTTTTCTTCCAAAGTCATTGTACCTGTGATGGAGCTCTGCTTTCTTTGGGTTCCTGAACATCTGCCTACTCACAGGAATCAGTGACTGGAATCCTTGTTTTGCTTTGCTTGTGTGCATTGCTTTTGCTTTCCCTTTTGTACCGTTGCCTATTAAATCTATTAAACATAAGTTTTCTCTTTTACTTTTCCAATTCTCCCCCTAGTCCCTCTTGGGGTGGGGTGAGAGTAAGCAGCTGTGTGTGACTTAATTGTCAGATGAGGTTAAACCATGACATGCTATAATGTTTTGACACATAAAATAGTCTGAAGAATCGCATTTTTATTTTGCTGAAGACAATTTTTAACTTTCAGCTGATATTTAAATTTTGAAATGACAAAATTGGAAAATTAAAAATGGAACCACCAGTTTGAGAAACCCCTATGTTTCTTCTTATTATAAACAGGAAATCCAGCAATCAGTTATGTTTCTCTAAGGATGTACATATGTTGTAAATTGATGCAGACATTTTCAGTGAGAAATTTTCTGAAGCACTAAGTCCTACAGCTGCCTTATTTTGCAAAGAATTTCCCTTAATCGGCAAATAGTTGGAAATTTAAGTCTCCTTCTGGCTGAAAACATATGTGCAAAAACAATTCTGTCTCAGGCAATAAACAATTATGGAACACTAAAAAATAACAGTAACAATTGCAATAGATTTAGTAAGAAACCTAACTGTATGGTATCCAGCTAATGAACCTTGTGGGTATTTCTGACGATTTTTTTCCACAATGCTTAGAAAAGAGACGTGAGGAAAATCAGCACAAAAGCTGAAATGAATGAACCCAGTCTGAGAGCTAGAACATCCTTTTGTGCTGCCTGCAAAAACATCCTGCAAGGCAGAAAATGGCTTGTGAGAATATCTGCTTATTGCCCAGTCTCATCCTGGAGAATTCTGCTTGTCTGAAGGTAGGATACATGCTGTGGAGGCAACACGCTGTCCCACACTTGGTCTCCTATCCCACTTGCAAGCATTAGAAGCTTATTTTTCTTCCTTCTCTAGACAACAGCATGAGAAACTGAACACCTTTGCATGTTCCTTCACTGCCTGAGATGTGTAGCAAACACTAATCTGTAGGAAATTATTTTTAGTGCTAGAGAAACAGAAGGGTGCAAGGTAAACAATCAGACAAGCACTTTGCTCTGTCCCAGGTGCAATATTGTTTTGAGCTCCCCTCCCTCTTCTTGAATACTCTGGATAAAAAGTTGCTGACACCCATTAAAAAAAAATCTACATCATGGTTATGATACAAATCTATACACATGACACAAAATACCTAGATAAGCTAGATTCAAAAAAAAAATTACAAGGAAAAAGAAAAAAAGGAAAGAAACTTTATTAAAAATGTTCATTTTCCATTAGGGAAAAGTAGAATGTAATTAATTGAAACAATCTTGCTTCAGGATTTATATCTGCAATGTAAGCAGAATATCAGTAAAAGAAAAATTGTGAAAATGTTGAACAATAAAATCTGAGAAGCTTGGGAATGTCTACTGCATATACCTGCTTATATAAGAAAAAACAACAAGTTCATGGAAACAAAGCTTAATTTGTCCAGCAAGTGCCAATTGTATCCTCCAGAAAACAGCTGAAAATATAGCCTCAAATCAGTGAAAAGACAGTATTAATGCTATATATTGTGTCTAGTTGTCAGAAATTTTTTAGCTGGAGATTATAAACTTTTCAAATTATATTGTCATTGTCAGGATAAAAACAAGACTCACAAGTCAAGAAATATCATGGCATTTTGCAGTCCTTCCTTTTGCCTTGGTTATTCTATAGAATTTTAAAATATTTTTTCTTTATATTGTATTTTCCAATAAAGTTGCTTAAGAAATATTCCTTGGTCATTATACACAATGCATTTTAAAGACAGTTATAGAAAATCTAGGTTAAAAAAAATCTATGCTAAATGCCTTGTAAAACAAAAGCAGTCTTCAAAAAGAGACCAAAAAAACAGTCTTCAAATATTTTAATTACCTCAGACAAAAATAATACTTTTATTTTTTTCAATCTTGAAACTGTTTAAGGGTAAGACCATGCTAGCTCATTTACACACACACACACCCACAAATAGTTGCAATTATAGTTTTAATAATGATAGTTTTTTTGTCATTCTCTCTATAACTGTGCATGTCACAGACAGAGCAATGATGTTATAGGCATCCAACTACCTCAGGTGTGTGCATATTCCATTTTAAGTTGTAGTGCAGCAGTGAAGTGCTCAGGCAAATAAACTGCAGGAGAAATCCAAGTCTAAATAAAGGTGGAATAAGTGGAGATCAGCAGATTGAGTCTGAGGAACCAGTAAGACATAAGGAATTCATGTTCATCTGTAACTTGCTCAGTATCAGATCTTGCCAATTCTTAAGATAAAGTCGTCTTGTAAACCTTTAATCCCAGTGTGCTTCATGGCCTTACTAACCTCTAAATATTTTTGGCTACAAGTCATATAGTAACTTGTCAAAAGATCACTAGATAACCTGTGAAAATGTTTTTTATTCTTAAATTTTTATAATTGTTCCAGAAAGTTGAGCCAAATTTCTCAGTATTTTAGCTAATATATTGAAGTCATGAGGATCATTTGTTCAGGATAACATATTAATATTTATCAAAAACCCCCCTTGTGAAGGACAACAGCATCAATACCAGTTTTGAACAGATCTTTCCAAAGTCATATAATTTTTTACTACATAATAAATCTGAGCTGTGATAGAAACTTTCCATGCTGTTATATGTACAAAAGAAGAACTCAGAGACACTCCTGGTATTCCTAACTTTGATAAAGTTGTAGGTATGAGTTCAGGTTACAGATAAAATTAATGTAATTTTCCATAGCACAGAGTAAACATTTATTCACCAATCAAACCATAGCATTAATTGTCTGGACTTTGGAGCAAATAAAAATGCTCTAATATACCAAATAATGAAAATTAGATTTAGAAGTTTAGAAAATAATTTAGAAGTTATTAAAAATAACTTCTAAAAATTGTTACATAATTTTATAAATATAAAATATATGTTATAGATATACATGGAAATATGCATGTATACACATGCATGCACACATCATTTATAGAAAATCTATAACAGTCATGTGGATATATGTGGAGTTTTGTATGCATATATATAAATATGCCAACAAATAGTTATGGTCACATAGAGCAGAAGTGTAAAAAATGTATAGGATAACTGCAAAGATCTTTTGATTGTTAATTTGAGAGCCTTTTCTGCTCAAACGCCATATCTATGTCAATTTTTAATACAGTGAGCAGGTTTTTGTGTGTGTGTGTGTGTGTGTGTGTGTGTGTGTATTTTTACATATTTGTAAATTCCCTTTTTATACATATTTTGTTATAACTATTCTTGAAATCTGAGCCAATGTCTAGTTGTTCAATAGTTTGGTGGTACATTGCATGAAAAGTCACAGCAGAGCAATTAAAATGACACTGAACTTGTGCCTGCCATAGCAGACTTATGGTTTTTATTCTCTTCTACAGATGACTGAGCATCATAATGGTTCAATAGTCAAAATTCCTGTTTAATAGCTAAAAAAGGATCTGAAGGAACAAAGGCAATAGTACAATACTTTCCTTTTACTATTGTCACTCTCTCACTGGAGACTTCTTTCTACTTTTCCAAAAAATGATCTCCTGTAGGTGTTCTGATTGTAGATAATTCCTGCTAACTATCTCTTCTTTGCTAAAGAAATACACAAAATTATCCATGTTATAAGCAGCCTCCCATAGGTCCATTATTTCCCTTGTAAAAATTTATTTACTATGTTCATATCCCTTTTGATATTGTCTTCTTCTAAGTCTAGTAGTGGCATTTTACAAAATTAATTTAAGCACACTGGTTTCTGTAAACATTCAGATGTATTTTGGGGACACTTAGCATCTGTTTATTTACATTTTTTATTACTAGCATTAAGGAATTGATGCATTATCCTATAATATAACTTTTGTGAATAATATTTAATGCATTTACTAGAGAAGATAAATATGGGCTTTGCTGAAATATAGGCAGCATTTTTTTCCAACTTAAAGGTTTTTAAAAGTCTACAGGTGAGACTTCATCCTAAATTTTATTAAATGTAGTTTTTTAAATCGTTAAATTAACTGAGAGGTTATACAACATTTCCCAGCATTTGCCGAAATAGTTTCCTTAGGAAAAAACTAAACTGGTCTGTCAAGGAATGTATCCCATACCCACCAGTTACTGCCTTCAAAATAGTACTTCTTTTCCAAATGTGCTAATCTAAACTTTGTGCTTTATCTCTAAATGCTGAGGAACAATAAAAATTAGTTACAACTGCTGTCAAAGAGTTTTCTCAGCGCTTTAATTTTAGGAGGTAATTGTTAGCATTTAATTGATCATTAATGACATAAGATCATTAATGATTTTATGATGCTCTACTTCAGTGAGGTTTAAAATATTCATCAGTGGCACAAGTAAAATATCTTGGCTTCCTCTTTCTTAACTTTCAGCTAATTTAGCTGGTTAGCTGGACTGCATTAGTGTTAGTTCACCATGGATTTCTTAACCTAGTATTTCCCATGGGACTAAACTGGGAGGAGCTGTAGACACCTTCAAGCGCAGAGAGACCTTGCAGAGAGACCTCAACAAGTTAGAGGACTGGAATATCACTCCACCATATGAAGTTCAACACAGATAGTGCTGAATTCTGTACCTAGGATGGAGCAATCCTAGATGTACAGACAGACTGGGGAACGAGATGCTGGAATGCAATGTCAGAAAAAGGGGCTTGGGGGTCCTGGTCAACTTCATACCAGCAAGTTGAACACAAGTCAGCAGTGTCCTGGGAGCCAGGAGGGCCAACCCTGTCCTGGGGGGCAGCAGGCACAGCACCACAGCCGGCAAGGGAGGGGATTGTCCCACTCTGCTCTGCAGAGCTGGGCCAGCCTCACCTCAGGTCCTGTGTGCAGTTTTGGGAGCCACAATATAAAAAAAGACATTAAACTGTTAGAGATCATCCAAAGGAGAGCCATGAGGATGTTGAAAGACCTTGAGGGGAAGCCGAATGAGGAGAAGTTGAGATCACTTGGTCTGTTCAGCCTGGGGAAGAGGAGACTGAGGGGAGAGAGAACTCATTGTGGTCTTCAACAGCCTCATGAGGAGAAGAGGAGGGGCAGACACTGATCTCTTCTTTGTGGTGACCAGTGACTGAACTTGAATTAATGACCGGAAGTTGTTTCAGAGGAGGCTTAGACCAAATATTAGAAAAAGGTTCTTCATCCAGCGGGTGGTTGGGCACTGGAACAGGCTCCCCTGTTGGGAAGTAGTCACAGCACCAGCCTGAAAGAGTTCAAGAAGCATGCAGACAGTGCTCTCAGGCACAACAGGGTGGGGTTCATTGGATGTCCTGTGCAAGGCCAGGAGTTGGACTCAATGATGCTGATGGGTCCCTTCCAACTCAGTTTATTGTGTGATTCTATGAAATTAATGCACATGGTTAGTATTAGGAAAAGAGGGAATACTTTTAAACAGAAAGACAGATTTAGATCAGCTGTTAGGAAGATATTTACTGTGAAGGTGGTGATGCACTGGAACCTGTTGCCCAGAGAAGCCATGGACACCTTATTCCTTGAAGGGCTGAAAGCCAGGTTGGATGAGGGTCTGAGAAACCAGATCTAGTGGAAGGCGTCCCTGCTTATGCAGGGGGGTTGGAACTAGCTAATTTTTGCGGTTCCTTCCAACCCAAGCCATTCTATGATTCTATGATTCT
>LTAT01000004.1:87571688-87653986 GCA_003286495.1 Chlorodrepanis virens | reverse complement strand
GAGACTGAGGGGAGAGAGAACTCATTGTGGTCTTCAACAGCCTCATGAGGAGAAGAGGAGGGGCAGACACTGATCTCTTCTTTGTGGTGACCAGTGACTGAACTTGAATTAATGACCGGAAGTTGTTTCAGAGGAGGCTTAGACCAAATATTAGAAAAAGGTTCTTCATCCAGCGGGTGGTTGGGCACTGGAACAGGCTCCCCTGTTGGGAAGTAGTCACAGCACCAGCCTGAAAGAGTTCAAGAAGCATGCAGACAGTGCTCTCAGGCACAACAGGGTGGGGTTCATTGGATGTCCTGTGCAAGGCCAGGAGTTGGACTCAATGATGCTGATGGGTCCCTTCCAACTCAGTTTATTGTGTGATTCTATGAAATTAATGCACATGGTTAGTATTAGGAAAAGAGGGAATACTTTTAAACAGAAAGACAGATTTAGATCAGCTGTTAGGAAGATATTTACTGTGAAGGTGGTGATGCACTGGAACCTGTTGCCCAGAGAAGCCATGGACACCTTATTCCTTGAAGGGCTGAAAGCCAGGTTGGATGAGGGTCTGAGAAACCAGATCTAGTGGAAGGCGTCCCTGCTTATGCAGGGGGGTTGGAACTAGCTAATTTTTGCGGTTCCTTCCAACCCAAGCCATTCTATGATTCTATGATTCTATGATTCTTTGAAATGCTACAAATAAAAGAAAAATTAGAGCTGTGGGTTCAGACTGTATGGCTTCATAACAGCAGCACATCTGCATACCAACAATGAAGGTTTTTGAGCTGCCTCTTCCATGGGGCATTTTAAAAGACTTAGTGAGGTTCTGAGCTTCCAGCATTTAGTGTGACTTGATCTTTTCCTTTTTCTCACTTTTCATTCTCCCTGTAGTAAAAATTCACATAGGTGTAGCATGATGAGCAAGCAAGTCCTTAAAATCACCAGTTAAACTAATTTTATGGCTTGCAATATGCTCTTGAATGCTCCTGCCCAGCGCATGCCTAAATATTTGATATTGTATGAAAACATATGAATTAGGAACATAACATTAGTTTAAGAGTAAAAAAATGAATTTGTATACACCAAATCCTGATTCAAATGCTAAATTGCCTGATTTTCTGCTATTTGAAGTGGAGCTGTAAATTATTAATTGCGCATGACACTGGAGCTTGTGTTAGCCTGCGTATCAATGTCTTATTGACCAACTTCTCTCTTCAGAATAAAGACATGACATAAGTGTATAAAATGGATTGATGGGCTGTTGCATGCAATTTCTGATTCACAGGTGAATGACTAACTAGCTGTTAGCTTGAATATGTGGCTCTCCTAAATTCTATGGCAATAACCCTCTGAAGAAAATGTTGAGAGATTATTCTTAGTTACAGAATCAGTTCAATATTTAGAGGAAATTCATATTTCTTAAGTCCAAGGTATATTTAGTAGTTTCAAATCTTGCCAGATGAATATTTAAGACTGAATGCACAATACTGCCTCTTTAGATACCATGGTTGATTTTCCATTGTCAAATTTTCAACAACCATCCGCAGTTAGCCAAGGACTTTATTGAAGAACATATTGCTATGTCTTTAAAAATGAAAAATATTCCTTTTAAGAGAAAATTCACAACATTTTACAGTGTAAGACGTAAGAAAAATTTAGTAAATTTGGCATCTTTTTTTTCTCAGAGATATAGTACCATTTTCTCTAACACATTAGTCAAATTAATTGCATACTATTCCCAAGAGCTTTTGAAATAATTGTTAGCTCATTGAAGTATCCATATTTAATGCTGAATATTGAAGATTTATATGTTAGTGTGTTGTTCCTGTGCTTTGAGTGAGTGAGTGAACTCAGTTTGACAGGGAAAATACATGCTTAAAATAAAAGCAGAGAAAGAAAATCTTTCCTGAGAAAATAATGATTCAGGTAGACACTTGAGAAAATTGAGTGAAAAAACATACACTTTTTTTCTAGTGGGAAGCATAAATGTGGATTTTTGTGTGAAGCTCTAATGGCTGAAGTCCTGACCCAGATGTCAATTGTCTTTCTGCTCTCAAGTTCCTGTTCCAAATGTCAAGCTACTGCTGCATTAAGAGTGTCTCAATAGGTAAAATAATCACTAAATTTGAATCTCTCAAAAGGCTGAAATATTTGGTGGAAATGTACCAGAAAATCAATGCTCAGGTAAATACAGCTTGAAATTTTTGAACAACAGATTCGTTTTCTGGATTCTCTTATTGGACAGACTCACTAATATGTGAATATCCTTATAACACAAATAGTAAACATCTTATATGAAGCTTAATTCAGTCTATTTATTCTTAAAATGTTAAAACAACCCTTTTAGAACTCTTTTAAAAGTTCCCAAATTTAAACCAAGACTTTAAGGATTTAAGTAAAATCCTTAAATAATTTTTAAGTCTCTAAGCGAGATTAACATTTATTTTTATCCATGTAAATCTTTTTTACCTGTTTCATCTATGCCTGTAATTATTTTCAGATAAATTAGGAAACTGTAGTACTCACAAATCAAGTACTATTGTAATTTAATTTCCCCAGTGCAGAAAATAATACATTCAAATTAAGAAATATGAAGTTTTATATTCAGCGTTTTTCATTTCTGTGTTTTTAAGTTTATTGTTAAGCTGATTAACAGACATATATAGAAGCTTCATCTCTACCTAAGTTTTCATGACATCATTGTGTTTTACCATGTTACATTGTTGTTCAAAGGATTTATTTTTCCAAATTTTTATACATTGTGTATGACAATGGATGTTCTTATAAACTTCCATGAAAGATTAAAAGCCCTGCAATAAGGTTAAAAGATACTATGGCTAAGGAAAATTTTTCCTGCTCTATTACCCACAGTTTTTGTTTCTTCCTTACTTTTTACATTAAACTGAATTTTCATAAGTCTCAGTAAAAATCTAGATTGTTCTATTATATTATATATAATAATATATAACCTTGTTATGATGATAACAACTTTGTGTTCTGAGCTTTTAAGAAATGTATAATACTATGATAGCACATATGGTTATTTTGTATTTAGCTATTCTTTAAAACTGAGCAGAGCTATCACTTAAATAAATGTTTACACTAGAACATGTGCAATTTAAAATACACACAGTACTAAAGCACCACAAATGAGTAAAAAAATCTAGGGCACACTTTTAAGGAAGTTTTAAATAAATTTAATTTACAGATTCAGAGATTTGTAGAATATTCTGAGTTGGAAGGGACCTACCAGGATCATCAAGTCCAGGTCTCAACAAGGATGTGAAAATCAAACAGAAGGATAACCCAGAAACACAGGGCTGAGGGAAAGGAAGACAAGAATAGAGTCATAGATTGATTCCTAGTGTTTGAAATCAACATTTTGAGTGTAAATGAAATAATGTTGAGAAATACTACATTTCAGTTTGAGAAGCTGCAAATGGTAAGTTAATGACAGGAAAAATCATTCAGGTAAAAGTTCCAACAGGACTCATACAATTCTAGTAAGCCTTTGCTATCACTTGGAATGAGCAATCACTGGGTTTAATATTTGAGTACCTTGAGTACCTAAAATAATGCTTAAATTTTTTTTCTTAATATTGGGAATGAATTAAAAGATAAATAAATATTGGGAATGAATTAAAATATTCCAACTCCTAACCTGTTTTTTGTTGTAAATAAAAAAGGACATGTTAAATATTTTTTGACAATTGATTAGCTCAAGGATTTGTTATGATGTCATTATATGACAAGATGCAAAGGAATAAAGACTTAAGAAAGAAAAATATTCAGGAGAATCGATGTGTGAAGCGTGATAGAATCAGGTTTATTAAACCTTGATCTACACAATTCTCACACGGAGAACTATCTCTACATCTGCCTTTTTTTTTTTTATTTTAAAATGTTAATTATCTGCAGAAGAAACTGCAAGTGTCTGACATTTTGTGTTGCATGTTAAGACCTTTTTAAGAGTTATTTTTATTTTAAGAGTTATTTTATTTTTAAGAGTTATTTAGGATTTGTTGTTCTAATAATCTACTTTGCAACAGCATCCAGTCAAATTTTATTGCCCTTTAGTGACAGAGATAGTAAGATCTGTTTCCTGAGAAAATAGCCTTACTCCACTGGTTGATACTTTTGTTTCTCTTGGCAATGGCAATAATGACCACCTCCAAATATTCAGTCCACAAAACCCTGCTAGAGATGGGCATGCTAAAATCTTTGAGAGTTTCAGGAGAAATCCCAGAAAGCCATAGATTTGTAAGGCCAGAGATGAAAAAGAGAAGGATCTAGGTTAATTTCTGGGGACATCAGGAATCAGGAATTATTGTTTCATTTACATAATATTTCCTTCCAGTAGAATACATGTTGATTTGTAAAAAGCACTTAAAATAAATCGTTTGGATCTATTTCAACTATTTAATTTCTCTGATATATGGTTAGCTTTAAATCTCTCTCTTGAAAGACCTCATATTTGTAAAAGTGTTCACAGGTTTAAATTTAAGGTGCAACAACAGGCACTTGATTAGTTCTGGACAGAATCTAATGAGTTGATTCTGAGCAATTGTAAGGAAGATTCTGAGCCCCCGAATCAGATTTCTAATATTTAGTGCTCTCATAACTCCTGCCTCTTATTTTAATGGAAGTGGCAATTTTAAGTGAACCAGGCTCATTACAGAATGAACTTACATGACTTTTAACACCCACCACTGTACTGAAAGAGCAGTTATTGCTTTGGTGCACCTACACTTTTTTCTTTGTAATGACATTAATTGTTCTGAGATTAATACAATTAGAATGCACAGTACATATTTCGCTATGGATAACAAAATGATAAAAAAATATATATCCTCCCTAGAATATGGAACTCATGCCACGCTAAGAAAACAATCTTTAAACCTAAAATGAGTTTCTCTGAAAGTGTTTTGAGTCACTCCTCATATTTACCTTTCAATTGGACCTTGGCAACCAGTATGTGCAAACGTGACATATACATGCGTGTATATACCTATATTCATTCTTTCTATAAAGTATAACAGCAAAATTAAATGAGAAGTAAGATCCTTTCTAAAAAGCCTGGGGTTAATTTAACCAGGAATCCTTCTCTGCATTTCTACTGGTAGAGAAGATTATTAGGTAGATGTCAGCATTGTGTTTGTCCTTCATACTACTTTAGCTGTATGCTTAATGCTTTTCCCATTTACTTTAAAGAAAAAAAATTGATATCCAAATATGCTATAATTTTGCCAAACTTTTTGTGTTCAGCACTGAGCAGAATTTCTCTCAGATCATTTATATTACAATTGCTGAATATTTAACACAGCATCTGGGCTCTGATATAGGTAACTCAGTGGCATATTGACACGTTTGGAGTTCTTCAGGTTCCTGGCCTCTGTGTTCATCCATGGTGGTATCAGAGAGAAAAGGATTTCTCTCAACTAGGAAAGGAAAGAGCAGCTTGTCATATACCATCGTGACTTCTCTTCTGTTTCTTTTTAACAGAGCCGTACTAGTTCTTTGTATTTAAGGAAAAAGAAATCTCTATGGATAGTTATAGCAATGCTGGAAACAACTACTTCACTAAGAATTGCAATTACTTATTCACAAGCTTTTGAAATATTTTACTTTCAGTCTACAGGGGTTTATTGCTTTGCCCCAGTCTGAATTCTTGAGAGAATGCAAAGCAAGACAGCTACCTCAAGTCTTTTTTAAGTTGCAGAATTAACCAATTAACAGGTTAAGATTCATGATTTCAGTATAAAAATGGTTCTTAGACACATGATGTACTTCCCCCTCTCATTACCTTCCCCCTCTCTCCATTACTCTCTGGGCAAACTCACTTTGATTGATAAATCAATAGTCACGTGTTTTGAAAACAGAATAGAGATGTACTTTAAACAACAGTCTATTTTTAAATCCTTAGATTCCAACTGAATTTTCTATGCTTAAAATGATTACTCCAATTCCACTGGTAGTATCTTTAGGACTAGAATAAATTTTTGATGTACATCCACTATTCCAGATATCCACAGTGAAGTTCTCTGTAAGGTTTACGATGGCAAACACACAGCAATTGAAGACAGCATAAAGCCTCAGGTTCATTCAAGAGCTTTTTAGGCCCTCCATTCTGTATGTGTATGCCTTTCTGGTTTTCCTTTGTAGTTTGAAACATCTTTGTGCCATGTGGAATTAAAGAAATTATATTTTGCTATGTATATGAAAAGCACACAAAAGAAATGAGGGCATACATGTATATTAGCTTATGACAAGAGGCATCTAACCATTATTGAATAGAAATTTGCAAGCAAAGTATTTGAATAAATACTGCCAATCTAAATGCATATACAGAGAACTCAAATATTTTAAAATCCAATTCCAACTGAAGGATCACTGAAACACACCAGGAAAATCTGATACATTTTAACTTTTGAAAATAATTTTAAACATAATGAATATGCTTACACAGCTAACCAGATTAGTTTTCTCCAGGAGGAAGAAACAGACCTTAGCTTTCATCCTCAAAGGAGTACATATAAATATTCAAATATTTCACATTTAAGTAGCTTACAGAATTACAATAAGAAAATCATACTGAAATATATAAATTAAAGATAAAATTAAACAAATCATATCTAATGGCTTACAATGTTTTTCCTTTTTTACCATGATATTCTACGTAAACATCCCTCCACATATGAAGCAACACAACTGTGGTAAAAATGTGGTAGGGATATTTATTACATCATTATTAGCCCATTATACTTGTTCAATCTGTGTGATTTTAAAATAAGAAAAATATTTTATTTGTATATATAGAATAGGTAATCAAGCTGCAGAAGTCAACACTGATATGTAGTATTAAATCAAACATGGAAACAGCAATAAAAAGAAAAAGTTCTGTTTACATATGCTAAGAAAAATTCAAGTTCTTTTTATATATGCTAAGAAAAATTTACCATATTGCACACTGAAGGACAAATGCTATGCAGAAACACAGGACCGAGATTGGCAAATTGTTGTGTGAGTGTTATGATCCAATTATAAATAATGCCTCTGCTCAAATTAAGGTGCAAATGATACTAATGCCAAAGTCAATAGTACAGATTTTATTTAAGAATAAATGTGAGGTAGAAAGACAGAAAGAAATAGAAAGAGAGAGTTGGGGAGCGGGGGGGTGTAGAAATAGAATGTGAGCGAGAGAGAGAGTGAGACATTAAGCAAAATGAATTCCTGCAGGGTCTAGCTGGTCCTTCTTCACCCTGGTATTCTTGGTGGTGGGGGTCCCCAGGTTGTTTTTCTGGAGCTACCACTTTTATGCAGTCCAAGGGTGCAGTCCTGGGCACCCTTGAGGCATAGATGCCAATCCCATAACTTTGGATAGCACATGTGTAAGCAGTTTCTTCATTTCTCCCAGTTTGCCACTGGGTGGATTTTTGTCTGGGTAGGTTACCCAGATCTGCCTCACCAGGCCTGGAATCAACATCTCCCTTTTGTTGCCATCTGCCCTCATCACAAGTTCTGTTGTGGTGACTTATGGGCACAGCATTCTGAAGTCCTCACAATGAGTATTTGTTATGGGACAATTACAGCAGTGGCTTGGAGTTCTTAGCAGCACTTCAAAGCAGAGGGAATCTCCAAAGGATCAGTCTTTCAGTACAGCAGAATCCCTAGGTGTTGCAAATGGAAACCTAGAAAACTATTTTATGCCAGTTTCATGCATCCAATCACATAAGATTTACATTTCCAAAATGTTCATGTGCAAGATCACGATCAAAAAAATTCCATCAATGGTTTAATAAGGAAATATTAGCACATGAAAATCTGATGCAGAGATGAGGGAGTATGCTGAGAGAGTAATGCTTCTTATATTTCCACAAAAAAAAAAAAAAAAAGAAAAGATAAATTACCATGAGTTTTTGAATGAAGAGGAAAGTAGAGCTAGCCTGGTTTGTATGTTTTTATGTGACACTGGAGCTAAGACAAAATGAGAAAGAATTTCCAGGAAAGACCGTGGACAGAACTAGTTTCTAGGACCCAAGAGAACAACACTAATGGACTATGAGTACTTTTTGCATTAATTTCTTTTGAGTATTTGTTGTTGTCAAGGCTTATATTGAGTGAAAAATTCTATTTCTACAATGTCAAACATTAGTGCTAAGATATTAATAAGCAGCTAAATATTTTTCATTATCAATTTTTCATAGCTACTAAAACGCTAGTATGTTCTCATTTAGTAAGGGTTGTAGATGATGAGGAAACACAGACTTTTACTGATGTATTTGAACTCATGGATTTGTTTTTTGTTTACTTTCTAATAGCAGTAATCTAACCTGGAATTTCAAAGTCAATCTATCATTATTTCTTATGATCAGATGCTTTCATACCTAGGATTTTACCCCATGGAAATGCAGGATAGCTGTAATTTTAAAAATGAAGAGAGATGAAGCAGCTTCTGACACATACTATACAATTTCCCTCATGCTTTCTATTAGTGTTTCAATAGATAAATGAACTTGAAAAAAAAAGTTATCTTTATGTTTGAGCCATATCATAAACTAAAAATATCTGGCAATGACTATTGCTCAGTTGAGGCACTGTGAATGAGGCACTGGGTTATGCAAGAGAACAACAATCTGCTTACAGCTGGGGTGGGCCTCTTTAGGCCATTTCCATAAAACAACACTTTATTTCAGTTATTTAAAAGGGAGATACCTAAATTTAAACTAATCACTCAACACTTCCTGTCAGTCAGCTGAGAGAAGAGAGTACACACAGAGCTGAGTCATTTGATTTATTTCAGATGCTATTTGTGTGAATGACTCACCTTCTTACAACAGGTATTTAAATCCACTGACTATAAGGGTATCCTAGGACAGTTAGCTCAGACTTTGATGTCTGATTTTTGATATTTGGGGTTGAGAAGAACTCATCTCACTGTCTATGACCATAACACTCTCTTTCTCACCTTCCCCCCAGGGCTCAGCCGTTCATGCTCCAAAAATCAACAGCACAGCTCTGATGTGCTATGATTATGTGTCTTTGGCTCAGGCTGCCACAGAGACTCATAGATTGTGGGAAACAGCTGTGAGAAAGCCTGCAGAGAGGATCCTTATAAGTTATGACTATAGAGTTACAGGCAGAGGTAGAACCATAAAGATGAAAGAGCACGAGTAACTGAAAGAATGAAGACTAAAAAGCACCAATGTGGAAAAGAACAAAATCTGAAATGGGAAAAAAATGAAATAAAATATGGGAGCATGTGGGTACCATTGAATTTCATGGATGCTTTCAAGTTACTGATACTACAGATCTGCTCCTGAGAGCAGTGGAGACTAATTTGTCTTCTGCCTCATAGCTGCCTGGCCAATAAAGACTCTGTTGTCTATTCCTGATAAGAAACTGAAAGGTCTTAACAGTGGGATGAGAATCTGTGTTACTTTTTTGGTAATCAGGTGAAACCTAGGTATCTTTTGTATTTACAAGCCAGAAAAAAATTGCAACCCAAAACTGTTCTGTATTTTTAACAGAGATTTTTTTGTGTATGGTTCTAGATGCCTAAACAAAATGGCCCACAGAGGAATCATAGTAATATGATTAATGAATATGCTGTCTAAAGAAATGTGTTAGGCAGACTCTCTAGTTTTATGGCTGAAGCTTATTTGACATTCGCACTCTGAGTCTTGTCAGGCAGAACTTCAATGGAGTAAGAGGAATGGAAGAAATTGTGTCAGTATAAAGGGATCATCAGAACAGCTCTCTCCCTGTTTTCAGACTGATCTCCAGTTAGCAAACTGACATGAAATTGCTTCTTGTTCAACCTTCTGAGACGAGGCTTCTGAGAGGCTGGCGACTATGTCACAAACGTGATGTACATGGCTGTTAGGAGGAACACAATTTTTAAGAAACTCTTGAAGACTAAGAAATGGTGCACACAATGCATATTAAAGGACTGCAATACAAACACTTATCCCACTGGACTGTAAAGACACCACGATAACATATTTGTATACAGCAACTTGAAAGCTTACGAAACCTTTCTATTAACTTGTTGATATGAAGGAGAATGTTTCTGATATGTGCAAAAGTGAACCTTGATAAAAATTCTACTGATTGCTCAGCAGTTTCTGTCCCTTGATGGTTTTCATCTCACTATTTTCTGGCCTGGAAGATTTTTTTATGTTTATTAGCACATGTAGTTTTTTATTTTAAATTCTTTAACCCCTTATTTTATATAGTGTTGCATTCTGGAAACTTCACTGGAGAGAGAGAGATGTTGGTTTGCCAAACAAATACATTTTATTCCTCTTGATTCACAACATTTCATGTCTATCCATTTCTTAGTAGTATGAAATCCTCCAAAGCCAATATTTTCTTTCAACACCCTGCACTGTGCCATACTTTAAATATTGCACTCTTAAAAAAAAAAAAATAATTCTTTCTCTTACTGATGGTTTAAGTGGAGTAATTAGTACTGATTTTGAAATAAATATGACATATTTATTTAATATGAATAAAACAAAATATGAATTTTATTTTTAGTAGGACAGTAAAGCTCACAATATTCTCTACATCCATGTATTACAATTTTATTAAAGTAGAAAATCCCAAATCTGGAGTGGTTTGTTTTTTTGTTTGAGTTGTTTGGTTTTGCTTTGCTTGGTTTTGTTGTGCTTTGTGGGTTTTTTTCTTGTTTGTTCTTGCTTTTTTTTTTCTTGCTAAGTATCAGTATGAGTGATTAGTTCTGTGTAGCAATACAAGCAGCTAGTCTTTTATGATTCACAGGTTCAATGCCTTTTGGAAACAATTAGTGTTCCACTAATGGCATTAATAGCAAAAATTGGAACTGCTGTATTAACCTGCTCAACCCTCACCCCTTTTTGCATTTGCTTATGTTATTAGCCACATAAAATTTTATCCCGTATTTTGTTGTTGACAACTCATGTAACTGATTTATGTTTTGTTGGATTTTCATAAGGGAAAGAGGTTGTGCAATTAGAAATAGTAAGTACTGTTAGATAGTAAGAATGCTGTTAAAGTAAGTACTGTTAATAGTAAGTACTGTTAAATAGTAAGAATGCTGTTAAAACACAGTGAAAACATTTATCTGAGCTCATAGATATGATATGTCATCATTTAGGTACTTAATTATCACAACATGGGTTTGCTTTCTTTTTAATATAATTTGAAGACTATTTTTTTTTACCAAGGTCAGATGTGACCTGAATCTTCTAACCTCATATTTTCTTCATTTTAGAGGAACATTAGATCACTTATCAAGATTGGTATTCTTTCTACATTATAAATTATTTCCTTTATGATTTCATTTCTTTATGAACGTCTCTTCGGGATCAGGAGGTACAGCTGACTTACTAGTGAATTTATTAAATTCAAAAGGGAGAAAGAGAGAAGCTGGAGATTATAGCTGAATGTTTTTAACATTAAAATAAAACATGATGGCGTGTCTGTTCCAGGGACAAAGAGAGACTGATAAACTGATTTCCCTTTTACTGTATTAGGTATTTTAGACCATCTGTACTTACTCTCCCTAGGAAATAAAAAATTATAAGGGTCAACAAGGTACATCCCAACTGTACTTCTTAATTATGGGAAGCATTTTTATTAGTGTTACTGACCTTGTGTATAATTCAAATCTATACCCCCACAACCAAGAATCCTCCCTAAATTCCCTAAGCAAAATTCTATCTAATCTGGCTTTTATTGTTGTACAGCTGCATTGACTTTAAACCCAGAAGGGAATCTCAAAATCAACAGATTCTGTAGGCATTCAGGGAAGCTGTTTGGGTTGGATGGAGCAAAAATGGATTTTTTCATTCTGTTTTATCTTAATTCTACCATCATTCTCCTTTTTTCTTTTAAATTACTTTTAGCATTCATCAGAATTAATCCATTACTACTTAGCTTTGTTTTTCTTTGTGTATTTTTTTTCCTTACACAATATATCACTTTCTATTGCTTTTGAAAAAAGCCTGTAAAATCCTTGCCTTTTTTTCAAACACAGTCACATCTGCTTTACTAGGATGCTTAGAGAAAAGGCAAAACTTTTTTGATTAGTAGTAATATTCTGGTCTATTCTAGGTTCTCCTGGCAGTATTAATGCAGAGATTGTAGTTTAAAGATTGTTGTTGTAATGTAGATTGTTTTAACAACTGAAAAACAGATTTCTTTTAAACCTTTGGCTAAAGAATATTGAAACAGAACTTTTTTTTTATGCTGGTGAGAAAAATATTACAAGTAGGGCAGCACTCATTACAATTAATAGCAGAAGAAAGATGTTTGATAATGGATTAGTAGCTTAGTTTTGAGTTCTTATGAATTTGGGTAGGATCCAACACTCTTGTGGAAGTATATTTTAAGAATTTAAGGTGTCGTTACCCAACCTTTACCTTTTGAGTCTAAGCAGTGGGCTTGTTGCCAGAGTTAAGGCAAGTGTAAAATGAAACATAAGAGTTCCTGTTGCGTCTTTCTTCAGTGTGACAAGAACTTGCAATAAACATCAGGTTCCCATCAATGAGTTGTGGCAGTTGGTGGCTCATTTCTTATCTTGACATTGGGTTTAGGGTGAGTTATTAGTGCCTAGAGTCTTACACTGGGAGGAATGTCACATTCATGTTGGTGGTTTCTTCCCCACTCTGGGATCTACTTGGATTCCTTTCTGCCTTTTCTTTATGCTTTCACACCTTGCTTTCTCCTCACTGACCTACAGCTCCGTGTTATGTTTAAATTTAGTATATATAGTGCTTTTCACATGTCACTTTCTAATACTATTACTTTGTTCTCCAAAAGAATAAAATAACCCCCAAACCAGTTTTGTCCAGATCTACACCTCTTCAAGCTGTCCATTTGTCCTTTTTTACATCTCTGTGGTCCCCAGTGCCACCCTGACCATCCCACATGTGTGCTTCCTGTGTGGTGTCCTCTCTCCCTGCTTGAAAGGCTCCCCCATCGCACCAGTTCTGCACCTCTCGGTATTGCATCACAGTCACAAAACCATGGCAGCACCATATGAAGATGAGAAACAGTGAAAGAAGTTAGCCAATTAGAAAATTAGATATAGTCAATTAGAAAATTGCTGTTGCAGCAGCTACGAGTAAACAAAAAAATGCTGCAGGCACTTCAGCGGAAGGTTCAGACAGAGCAGACCTGGAAACCTTCAGTCCCAAGGCAGTGCAAACTCAGTATGAACCTGATGGCCTGATACTGGCACAAGACCATGTGTGAGAGCAGAGCAGATTGTGCCAAACATGACAAAGGGCACTAATGTGGTGTGCTGGCCATGGCTTGTTTGGAGGTCAGTGATAATTGGTCTGTGTTACACACATAACATAGAATGTGTCCCTAGAAGATGGGACTGAAATAATAGCATCTTTTTGGAGGGTCAGGAACACTCAAGAAGTTTGTTTAAAAACAATAATTTAAAATTAAACTGAAAGTGAATAGAATATATTTTTGATCTGCTTTATGGTGTAAGATCTGATCTGAACTTGAGGCTGAGGGCTTCCTAGAAATTTAAGAATATAAATCACACAAACCCTATATTAAAATATTTTTCTGTAGTGAATTACATACACAACTGTGAAAATCCAGTATAAATGTTGTTGAAGCTTAGCTTTCTGAGGTTTCACTTAAACAGACAATTCTTCTAAGTAGAAGTGTGAAGTATCCTTGAAAGATAATATTTTCTGGAGCCAAAATACCGCCCTACAGCCCAACATCACTGTTTTTTGCTTCAAAGCAAAACAATCCACTTAGGCCACAAGCCACCCTGAACAGAGAATGGTAGAGCTATCATTGCCTAGAGATGTTGTGAACAGCCCATCTCTGAAAGTCAAGGCTAGGTTGGATGAGGCTTTGAGAAACCTGGTCTAGTGAAAGGTCTCCCTGTTTGTGAAAAATTAATTATTTTATGATTCTATGATTAGGGCTCCAGTGAAGAAACACTGAATAGTCAAAGTAGTGGAAATGTTACTAACAAAGAAATAGTGTTTCTAGGAAAAAACAGAGGGGATATTTAATCTCTGAAATCATATTTGGAAGTAAGTGAAACTTCTGCATAGTTTCTCAGGTTTGGAGAAACACTCTCTAAAGGGGGATTTCTCATGGTGCACATTTAATTTGCTGAACATCATAATCTTGAGCAGCTGCCACAGAAGAGAAATTCAAGAAAGCCTCCTTGTCCTGCATTCTTATTCTGTCACTAATAAACAACCACAAAACCACAATAAATATCTACTTGAGAGCTAACAAGTTAATGGTAAGTTAACTTCTATTAGGCTGTCCAAGTAGAAAAAAATAGAATGCCTACAAGGAGACAAAAAAGAGTCTAGTAGCTCCAAAAAGGCCACATCTTTCCTCCTTTTGACTGAAAAAAGGAAATAGATTATTTCACAGTTCTGGGTGGTACAGAGCTGAGGCTTTCTTTATCACCTTGCACCTGCCCAGAGTGTTACTTTTGCCTGCCAGAAAGGGAGATAGGATATAAGCCTTAGCACTTTTCCGTCTCTTGCAGTACTTCACTCTTTTTCTCATAGGAAATATCACACTTCTACGAAGTGTCAGACTTCATTCTGTCAGCCAAAATAATGAGGAGAGATTTTACCCCCAAATCACTGAGCATCCAAGGACAAACCAGTCCTAGCTGCCACAAAACCGTTTACTACAAAATAATATGAAGTAGCAGCTAGAATTAACTTTCCATATAGAGAGATCATTTGTATCTACAGAATCCTAGAGCTTCTCAGAAAAGGGCATTTATCTTAAAATAAATAAAGCTATGCTGAACATCTTGTAGCAATATATAGTGAACTAGTAAGCAGTTATTTTTCTCCAAAAGCATTTGGTTTATGACTTCCAGTTGCTTATTTCTTTGCAGCAATAATAGAGTGCCAGGCTTTTATTTATGGCTCAGTATGCAGCTTTTAGCTGTTGATAAACAGCTATTAATAATATTTAAGAATAGACAACCACGTAATATACACATTAGTTTGTCCCAGAGAAAAGGTGGAAATACCACACAAGAAAAAAAATGGTTTTGTGATAAATGCTCCAGAGAGATTGACTGAGATCAAAAAGTGAGTCTCATTCTGATTTCAGAGTGGTGAGACCACAAATTAACCATATTGGAATATATCACCATCATTTTCATGTCAGATATGATCAACAGAAGCAAGTGCACCAATATTGACATAAAATATCATAACAGTGTTATAACCTAAAGAGAGATCAAGAGAAGGTGTTAATGCTTCAGCCTTAAGACATTTTGTCATACCTAGAATGGTATATGACCTAAACATTATATTCTAGGAGTCATCAAAACCATAGCATTTAACTGTATTTTGTTTGAAATTAATTCAATTAGAAGTGTTGGACATTCTGTCAAAGATGTAGGTAAAATAGGTAAAGTAAATTTGATCATGTACTTAAATTTTAAATATCTTACACAGAGAAAACAAAAGTTCCTGATTTGGTAAACTTAGACTTTTTTAATATGCACATGATTAAGTAGCCCTTTATTTAGATTTTCTAGCTGGTTTTGCTATTTCTGTTATTTTTAGATGCGAAAGATACACTTTATTGGTAAGAGGCATCATGTGAAATTTAAAACATATTAGACAAGGATGTGAAGGAATCTCTTCTTAACACAGTGGCCAGAATTATCAGTTTGAATTCTTGCTGTTTAAGAGACAGAAGTTTCAAGATGATTCCTGTGAACCAAACAAAATAAAATGAAAAGAAAAAAAAATTTCATTTAAACTCCACATGCAAGAAAACTTTTGTATTTTAAAGCACTATTCTAAAATAGTGGATATAAAAGCATGTAGATTTTGCATCTCAGTGTTTTCCCATACCCTTCACATGGACTCAGACTTTTTTCCATTCCTTGTTTTCGAAATTCCCACTGAGAAAGAATTTCACTGCCATGACAATTCCTCTCTATGACAATTAAATTATGAAAAATAACAGGAAAATATGTATAAACCAAGCCCTGCAGTGGTTACAACAGTGGTGAAAAAGCTGTGTCACATCAGCACATACTGCCGTGCTCAAGTCAGTGCACAGTGGGTAGCAACTGTACAGTGGACATAAAACTTCAAAGGACCAAGGTCCTAGGAAATAAATAAGTGAAAAAAAAATTACAATTAATTTTTAAATTATTTAATAAAGGAAAAAAAAAACAACCATAAAAGCACTGTGTGAAAAGACTGACAGTATGGATTCTTTGTAATACTGCAATCACGGTAGCTGTGCTGCATAGGTATGTCACGGCAAGAGATAGTGCAAAAGCTGGATCTCTGACTTGGCAGATAATCTGCCTGGATATTAGATGTAGTTTGGGGACAGCTCTGGTAGAGAAATGCTAATCTGTGGAGGTGATTAGGGTTGCCACAGCAAATTTGCAGCTGAAATGGGAAAAGAGAAAGTTCTACCTTTTTTTTTTTCTTGAATTCATGTCAAATGCTGTTTACTACTTAGCAAAATAATCCATTAAGTGATCCCTGTAGCATTTTCTAAATCTTCATTAAGTTTAACATGCAGAATGGTTATGGAGCGTGTAAACAGTTATGTTAATTCCCTGACACAGCGCTGTTTCCTTTGCAGAATCCTATGAGAAACATTGGTGCTGCACGTGTGAGAAGAGACAGAGATGCAGAAAGGGCAGGGACTCACAAAGATCTCGATGCCCAAGGGTAGGAATCTATTATTTTCTCCAAACATTTGAACAACATGGGGAGAAAGAAAAAGCAGGTAGGGAAACATTTTTGCTACCTCAAGTTTACTTCTGGTATTCTTTTAGGGTTTTCCATAGCTGGTTTAACAACTTACTTCAGGAACCTGAATCCAAATTGCAAGGCAGAATCAAATGGGTATTAGTATTCAAGGGAAGCATTATGTCCTCACAGGGAAATTGAGAATCTTCACAGATGACCATGAAAGGAGTGAATTTCATTACTTTTCTCAGACACTATGATTTTGTTTCAGCTAAAAATTATGAAGCATGCACTGCTATTGTTCCTGCTATTCAGAATCAACTGCATGGAAATTGTCTGACAATATAAGGATTGCAGAAAAATAAAAGGAGTGTTTCTTTTGAAAGAAATACAATCGCAAATGCTTCATGGAACAATAAATGTGCTATTACTGGTAAATATACCACCCAATCAGAACCACACACATCTAACAGAACACAAAAGAACAGCCATTTAAAAACTATGAAAGAGCAAGGGTATTGACTAGCCAAAAGTAAAATTTCCCCTGTAACCAAGGACTGTGATAGCAATTAAATTATAAGTAAGATTAAGCCCATTGTCAGAACTTCAAACAGTTGGAAGAAAAAAGTTCAGAATTTCCCTAGATTGTAGCAGCATCAGCAAGTACAAAAGTCATGTGAAAGACACAAAAAGTAGAGCTAGCTCAAAAAAAATATTTTACTAAATAACTGCAGTATAAGGGAATTTCAGGAAACGGGTTTGTGAACACAGTCAGGATTAGTGTTTCAGCATATAACAAAAAGCATGTTCCAAGTGAATAGTAGGGGCCTTCCCTGATATTGTAGAAAGTTTAAACATCTTCCATGCTGTTTACTAAATATCAGAATTCCTTAGCTAAAAAGCCATGTGGGTCCTAAAGTAGTTTCATTTAACCTAATTACATATCATTTTGTTTCTTTGTAAGCTTTCATTTGTCTGTAACCAGGAAGCTAAGTTGGGCTTTGCCTTTAGTTCTGCTGGGACAGCTGCCTGCTATTTTCAGCTTTTCCCAAGAGGTAAAGCAGAGCACTGTGTATGTTCCTTTGACCATTTCACACAGCCCGAGCGCAGAGGCAAACTCATGGCCAGTTGGCCAAACTCATGGCCAACTTGTGGTCATGTTGTAGAGGGAACTGGACTTCTGTTTGTGTGGAAAACAGCACAACAGCTGAGACCTTATAAAATGAAAGCTAGTGAGTTACATGCTCTTTCATTTTTGGTAGTGCCATTAAAAATAAAACCCTAAGATAATTTGTGTCATTACAAATTCTGCAGTCCATGTTACTGACTCCACTGAGCACAGCAAAGGTGTGAAATCCAGGGTCATGTTGGAACATCTCAGCTAAAAATAAAATTTGCTAATATTTACTTATCAGTATGATTTCCAGCTAAGAATTAAAATTTACAGAGTAGATGAAAGTGGAGATGAGAATTTGAATAAATTAAGGTTGCTAGATAATTTCAAGGCTCTTGCTGTGAAATCTGGTCCCACTGAGCACAACAGTATAATGGGTTTAGAATGCAGCCATTCTGGATTGCTGTAAGACACACTGACACCTACATGGGGGATGACAGCCTGCCACACTGATAGTGCTGATGGCTACCACCAAGAGAGTCTTTATTCACAAGCAATCACAAACATCATTAAATACAATGGGTGGGCCAGCTACTTTTTTCAGGGCCAAATGGAAGGAGCAATTAAACCCACAGAGACACACATACAAAAAGTCAGAAGTTGTATAGAAAAAAGCATAAAAGTATGCTAGCTTCCCTCCTGAGAGAGGACTGTATGCAGCCAGCATCCTGTGGAGAATGTATATGCAATGAATTGAAGGATAAGAACATGGAATGTCATTATAGGGAAGGATATTAGAAAGATCTGCTAAGAATGGCACATTTTCAGAAACTTGCTAAGGCAAAAGGACAGTGGTGGTTCCATCTTGAAACTATATGACATTAGCTTTGTTAGACATGAGGGAAGCTTCTGGCAGCTTCTCACAGAAGCCACCCCTGTAGCTTCCCCCCTACCAAATCCTTGCCATGCGAACCAAAGAGATAACCATAAAAAGTATAAACTGAATTTTCCCCACATTAAAAATAGAAAATTATGATTTTGTATCAGTAAAGATAGATGGAATGAGTTCACAAACTGTGACATTGGAAAGTTAAAGGCTCCGAAGAGTTCATTTTAAACTACTGTAGAGAACACATATATATAATATAGAAAAATTCCTGTCCAGAGAAGTAACTTGAAAAATATCTTTAAAAAGCATCATCAAAAGAGATGAAAAATCTGTTATTTATATCTGTATATATACACAACAAAATCCTTCATTCCAGAAGTGAACACAGTGGTCTCAGATTGGCAACGAATTTCGTGTGTAAGAACAAGCATTCTCCTCTATAATAAACAAATTATCTTGTGGAGATATCACAAAAAGTGATAGTGTACATGAGACAAGTACAACACAAAAAACTCTGGAATATTTTTGGGATTCCTCAAAACAGTTTTAAAAATCGATTTGTGATGACAAGAGACCAAATCGATTATACACATCCTGGACCTAGCAGGGAAAAAACACAAATCTGTGCTTTAAAACAAGAAATTTACAGCTCCAGTACTGACACACATTTCTTTTCAGCAACAAATATACTTAATTTTTCATCTAATTTGCACTCTTAAAGCTCTTATTTACATAAGAAAGAGCTGAATGCACTTGAAAGAATGTGACATCAGAAATGCCAAAATGCCAAGCTAACATTACAAGTTCTGGTATACGACATTCTCTGGTAGTCTTAAACAATAGTCATAATCCGAATTGAACATGTACAAAAGAAACAGTAGGCTATTTAACATATTATTAAAAAGACCCAGTTGAAAGGAGCAATCTGCTTTAAGCAAAAGACTATTTATGGCTGCAAATAATGCTAAATAAAATAATACCAAGAACAGGCTCCATGAACCTGAACTCCTTGGTAGTCACAGTCTGTACATGTTAGGTCAACTCCCACATCGATCTCAGAAAAGTCCAATTACCTTTCTCTGAAATGGAAACTTGGAGCAGTTCAAGATTATGACAGCTCAGGGAATTTTCAGTTGCTGAAGGTTTATGTCTAGTTACAGAGAGCTCCTCTTGCTATTTTAGATGGTCTCTCAGCAGAGGACATGCTCTAGTCCCTTCCCAAAAAATTTAGAAATTTAGGGAACAACATAAGGCTAGGACTAGTTTGGTCTCTAATCCACCCATTGTGGATGGGATGAATGGATGGGAAATAAGAGAGCTTTCTTTATCCTGTTGCATAACTATCCACAAAAGTAAGGTAGCCTAACAGGATTTGGGTGCCATGGAGGACCAGAACATGTTCTATCTGATAAACTATATGCAATGTCTTGTCAAGAGTGTTCTATGAAGCCTGTGCTTATCCATGAATCACTAAGCCTGTCTCTACTTGAGCAGGGATCAGGGAGAAGAAATACCCAGAGTGAGGTCATCTCTGCAAATGGGCCACAATGGTTCAACAGCATCAACATAATAGGCAGCTGCAATGACCATCAAGGACTCCAAAAACATCCTATGATAATTACAGGATTACATCATTTCACTGTGAAACTCCCTGACCTGGGGGAGGTACTGAGCATTCCTGCCTGAATCTGAGCATATATACAAGGTATGGGGACTTGGGCTACCATGACCAACACCACTCAATGGACTCAGAGGAGAACCAGACTTTCCCCAGGACCACTGCTTTCAACAAGAACTGCAACCATCACTTCAACAGGACTGCAACCACTGCTAAATCTGACTGCATCCACCACCCTGAGCAAAAGGGAGCCAGGTTGTACTCTGTGGGTTTAAACAAGTTCTTCTGTATCATTGCATTTATTGTAATCTTTCTATTAAATTGTAACTCTGCCCTGAAATATCTCTCAAGGTATTTGTGTGATTCATTTCCCCCTCTCCTTTACTTTCAAACCAGCACAATGTAGTAGATGAGGTAATGGTCCATCTGTGAGCACATGTAAAAAAATAATAGTGAACTCTTGACAGATGAACAAGGTTATAATACAGTACTTGTATAGTATGGACCTATGCAGTCCAAAGACCAGAGAAGAAAAAAGCAAAGTGAAAAGGAAAAAGAGAAGGTTGAGAAAGAAAGGAAATTGAACACTAACAGCAGTCAAGAATGAGGCTGGATAAAGGGATTACATAGAGCAAACAAAAAATCCACATCTAAACAAAATGTTCTTTTGTTCTATATATAGCACTATGTTTGAAATAAATACAGCCACACCACTGTTAGTAACGATCTTTATTGGACCCCCATCAATTAATTAGACTGCACCCTTTAATCACCTCAACCCACATTTTTTACTGAAAAATAAATTGAATTCTCAGTTACATCAAGACCTTCTTTCTAGCATGGGAAAGCCTTCTGACTTTCCTTTTTAGGACCTCCTAAATGTAAAAAATGTATTTTTACATTTAATCTTTACATCATGAAGACAAGGTTCATTATCAAAATCCCGTTTTTCAAAACCGTCTATTTGTAAAGACAAATTTGGCCTGTACAGGCAACAAAATCAACATGAATACTTTTCAAAAATATTACTGGAATTACCCTAATAAACTAAATATATATGGTTATCCATCTTTACAATTTCTGACAAGAACAGAATTTTGGTTAGTGTTATCTTTGGTAATCCAAAGCCTACATTAAAATGATTATTTTAGAAACATCAAATAAAAAAAGTTTCAAGCATTGAAATTCATTTGACAGAATGAGCTAGCAGGGGATAAATGCTAATTTTGTTATTTACTCTCAGTTAATGCTTTAAAAGATTTACTTATTTATGAGATTTTGATTGTACAAAGATATCTAAAAAATATTTAAAGTCATAGGTGCTATTGATAGGGAATGAGATTTTGTATTTGTCAGGGATGGAAGAAAGTTGTTAAATTGCTCTATGTCTTATTCAAATTCTTGATGGGAAAATATATCTAACTACTGCTAAGTTCAGTACTCCTGTTGATTCTCATTAATTATGGTAAGTGCAGAGAGACAGCAGACCATGGTTTTTGCACATATGTAACTTACCATCCTAGGACATCTACTGTGCATCTAATAGCCCAACCAAAGGCAATTACAATTTTGGTGTGCAAAAAAATGAAAGGAATCACTCCATACTGCAGAAGTAACAGTCTCCTCTCTGACTCCAGGTTAGTAACAAAGGGAAGATGCTTTTCCTTTCTAAATGCTTTGTTACAAGAAGGAAATAAATGTAATGCAAGGAACTGACAGAAACATGGAATTATTTTTAATATAAGGGAAGAAAAGCAGATGTTAATTGATCTTATTCAACAAATATTTAATACTTCTAAACAGTAAGATCTCATGGATTTCACTCAGTATGATACCAAAAAAAGTGTGGAAAAAATTAGATGAAATTAAGGAAGAATTTTCCCCGATTATTCAGAAAATATTTCAGAACACAACATATTTAAGGACATAAATCTGTATGTTAAGGCATAAATGAGGAAGCATCTCAGAAACTAAAGTTATCTCACATAATAACTTTAGAGAATATTCATTAGGGACCAAACAACAGAAGAAATTCTCAGGAGTATGCACAGACTTCTGAAAACCCAATGAGGGAAGAGGGCCCTGAAGGACACTTATCTTTGAGCAGGGTAAGTGGGCAGCCTCAGGCTACCAGCTACATGTTTTTTGCGGTGCTGCAAATACCTGACCCCCATGATAGGGTGAGGGTTATATGTTCATGATGGGTGAAGAGAGGTGGCATAAGTCTCTTAGAGAGGGAGACTGTGGTAGAACACAATGTATTTCATTTGAATAAAATCACCCATGCTTCAGAGCATGGACTTATGAGTTACAAATTTTTAGCAACTACTGTCTGCAGTCACAGTCTTGCCTTTTCAAGTTATTTTCATAGCTGCAGAAATGCATAATCAAGAGTTAATTTAATCAAGTTGATATATAGACATTAAATTCATATATTTATTATAGTGTATAAACAAATATGTGCTAATGTGAAAACCAATGCTATTATGTTAAATGTATTTGCCTATATTTCAGTTAATAGTCTTAAATATTTTAGTGTAAGAATACATTTGGTTTTTTTTAATTAGGCTTGGGCTATTAATGAAAATTATGATTGGAAAATGTTTAATGTAGAACAACATTGGTTAAAAGGGCTCATATATTTTACACTGAAAAGTAGAAATATTCATTTTGTTAAAACGTTAATTGTAGAAAGACAAATAATGAAATAGGAGATTTTATATTAGAGAAACAAGAAAAATAAACATGCTACAAAATGCACAGAGTTTCTTGCTGGTTACAAATGTTGAAAATGGAATTCAATAGATGACAGACCTAGATTTCAAGGTAATAATCCTCACATTATCTTTTGATTCGCTTTCAGAAAAACAAAGCTCAAAAAGAATTTAGACTGTGTGGAGAAAAAAAAATACAAAGACTTATAAAATTTGAATAATCAATCATTTGAATAGTGGAAAGATAAAGCAATTCCTGACCAGCCTATGCGATAAAAAATGTCACCTCTAAATTTAAAATGATCTCAAACTTTTGCTGCAGAGTGAAGAAAGTGAGAACATTAGTAACTGGCCTCTTCAAAATGAGTGTAACAACAAAAAAAGATGTTTCAGAGTTCAGCATTGGGATCTGGATCTACTTTCCTGCTCTGCAAAAGTAAGAAAGTCTAGAGTACCTGGCCAGAAGATACCTGTGCTGAGTTTTGGCAACCAGGAGGGGAGACAATCCAGGGCAAGGACATGCTTGACTGGTGGGATTCAGCCAGCTCTGGCTGACATGGGAAAGTAAAATTCAGATTATTCTGTGGAGGTCTGGGAACAGTTGCAGTCTGCAGAGAAAAATAGCAGCAGGCTTTTGCAAAAAGCGAGAAATGCATTTTGACACAGCCAAGGTCTTTGCTGAGCACCACAAATTGTGAGCAATAGTGAATGTGCATCTCAAGGAAGTCTCTGACCTTCCAGACACCTGCACCTGAAGGCATGAGATAACCAGTACAGTCCTCAGTAGGATCAGCTGCTGTGAAAGAGAGCAGCTTTAAAAAAGAAAACACCCGCCTACCAGCATCCGCCTGGTGCACTGAAGATCTAAGCAGGAGAATTGTTTGTTTCTGCATAGTATATCCCTGGTATTTCCTTGAATTCCTTGTGCTGCCCTGGGCAGCACAGATGTCTCTGCAAGTTGTGTTATGCTGAAAGTGAACAACAGAACTCAGGGTCTGTGGGGATCCCCATCCTTTTTGGGGGAAGTAGCAACGCAGTGGCAAGATGTGATAGTAGCATGAGGGATTGCGAGGGAGAAGTGCCAGGTGTTAGGTGATGCAAAAGGCTGGGGGTTTTGCTACCTTTAGTTTTTCCTCTGACAAGAATCTTCCTGTTATTCCGAATTTTGAAAGCCTAGCTATACGTGGTCAAAAGGACATCATTGCATGGCTATTGGCAATGCTCTCAGTGCTGAGTTCACAAAGTAGCACCTGAACTTCCATTAAGTCCAAAAACTCTTTCTAACTCTCTCGATAAATGGACAAGATATGCAGATGTTGCCTGAGCTCTACTGCTGCATTCATGCAGTAGTTCAATGAAGAAAAAAAAAGTATACTTCCCCACAATACTTTTGTGTCCTTGGAAGAAAAATTTTTGGGACCTCCTCTAGCAGAGAGAGGAAACGTAGTTATGGAAAAGGCAGTGTAGGATGGTGAAACTCCAGCCCCACTCATAACTCCTTAAAACTCATCACTACTCCCCCAAATCTATCCTTGGTTTCTTCCATTTACTTAAATGGGAAGCAGCTATTACAAAATTGCATTTTACACATATCTATCAACTTACAGAGGAAAACGCCTGGTTTTTAACAATGTTCAGAAAAGAATGTTTGGTAAAGCTTTTCAAACTATTCCTGTACTGCACTTACCTCACACTGTGCATTTTTGAACCAAAAGACTTCTGCTTTTTGGTTTTACTTAAAAGAAGTCCAGGTGTATTTTCTTTAACACTGGACATTCATGATATCAGAACAAATTAACATCTTAAGTATGCTTCAACCTTCCCTATCCTCCTCTATGTAATGAACTTGATTTGTCTTTCCCACCAAAAAATAAAAAAAAAAAAGGAGGAAAAGAATTCATCCTGTCTTCTTTTTATTATCTCTGTGTTAAAGATATTTATTTTTAATCAGTTTATTAGCAGGACAGAGATAAATTGTGGAAGCTATAACATAGAGTCATATTAATAGAACTACTACTTATCAGAGAGCAGCAGGCACAACTTCCCCAGGATTTTTCCTGGGGAAGGCAGTGAGAAAACTCAGAGAAAGAAGAAAAAACAATTTTTATCTCTCCTTGCTGTTCCTGTTGTTTGGCACATGTGGAATGTGTTATGGAGAGTGTTTAACAAAAGTGATTTGTTAATTGGACTCTGGTGATGGTTGTTTGGATTGATTGACCAATTAGGTAAAAGCTGCAAAACTGTCTGTAAGAGGTTTTTCTTTAGTATAGAGTTTAGTAGTATAGTCTAGTATAGTATAGTATAGTATAGTATAGTATAGTATAGTATAGTATAGTCCAGTATGGTATAGCATGTAGTGTAATATAATATAGTTTAGCTTAATAAAGCAATTTTTCAGCCTTCTGAAATCATTGGTGTCATTGCACATTGTTCCCTGGCTGGAGGTCACCTCGCATCGATAAGGAAATCTTTTCAACAATAACCAAATGCCTCATTATTAAGAACTGCACAACATTTTACTTCCTCTAAATCATGATAGATACTTGCTTGAGTGTACACACTTTCTCTCAATTTAATTTCTAAGAGAAGTTGATGTCAAGTGATTATAAATGCCTCATTCTGCCATGAGAAATTATTCAAACAAAATTATTCATTTTAATTTAGTGCAAATTATGTTTCAAATCTAATGCATTTAAAATATAAAGGAAACAAAAAAATATTCAAATATATTCTTTAAGATTTTCTCCTAAGTTAGTTCACAAAAGAACTGTTCCAAACAACAGTTAAAGGAAGCAGGAAAGATGAAAATGCTATCTAATTACAAAATAACAAACTTTGAGGCAAGACCTCAAGGATATTTGATAACTGATTTTATTGAATACGTACAAGTATCTATATTCAGTCTACATGTAGTTCCTAAGAAAATCTGTGCGTTTCTGTACAATTGAGATCCAGAGCAACTTTGCCCATTTGCTCATTGACAGATTTTATGGTATTCTTTTCCTGAAACACATGCACAGTATTTTGTCTTAGAGGCAAGTGGTTAGGCAACAGCTGCAGGCAGTGGGACAGAGCAATTCAGGAAAAGAGATGGCTAAAAGCCACAAGACATCTCAAGTCACTGTATCTACCAGTGATACAGCTCAAAGGTGGGCATTTACTTTGAAAACATCAATGCAGTCTCATGCTATTTTATATGGATAGGACCATATACGTCACGTGGCACACTCAGATAACATACGGAAAAACACTTCATGTAACCTCTGTAATGCCTTCTAGGTATCCCAAAGTGGGTCAGGTAGCGCCATGTGGGAGTGGCTTAGTCAATGATGCTAGGCTCTCCAGATTGTGTGAAGCAGCTGTATACCTGGCTCTGCATGAATCAGCCTTTCCAAGAAAGGTGAGAAAAAGATAGGACAGAATAAAATAAAGGAAATAGAGAGTGGTTCTGGTCGGTATGCCTTTTGGGTGGCGGTAGCAGAACTGAGACTGAATACCAAATCTCAACTGCCTTCTGCTCATTAACATCTTTTAAAAATAAGTAGTTCCAAATTGCCTGTGAGTAGGCCTGCTACCCAAAGGACACAGGAAACTGATGTCTTTTGAGTGGTATGTGCTTACTGAGTATAGTGTCACGCAGGGTACAACTGAAGTATATACAAGTAGCAATTTCACTATGTAAATTTACCTTCTTCTATAATCTCTCAATGTCTGTGAGGCTGTTTTATGAACTTAACCAAGGAATCTTTCTGACTAAAAGAAGTAGCCCAGAAAAACACTTGCTTCAGGCTGATTAGTTCCTTACCTACTTCATGGAGCAGTGGCATAAAAGGTTTGTTCTCTTCATGCAAAGAAAACATAGAAAGAGACATCCATTCACAGGTCCTCTTACAGCATTAATCTTGCCTGGATACTGGAGAGGGAAAATATTGGAACAGACAACAGTTATTCTGTTAAAATCTGCTTCTGCAGATTTTAGGTTTCACTTTTCCAGCTAGAACTGGTAGATAAATTTCTGGGTTTTAGATTGACATGTGGAGGTGAAATTTTTAAAACACTTACTGCAAGAGCAAGTTGTAATTTTCCAGCTAACCTTTTGTTTTTTGACAAAGAACAATCCAGGATCACAATCCACAAGATTATTCCATTACTACTGCTAGTCTTTTAATGGCAAGTGACAGGAAGCCTAGACATTGTGTTTTCAGATGTTCAGGGGTATTTTTCTGAGAAGATCTTTGGATTATCTTCTAGATAAGGAAATTAAACTTTGCTAATGTAAGACCACTGACCAAACCAAATATACTAGATCATTAATCAGTTGCCTATCACCTGCAGATGAAAATTCTTTTCAGTATTCTCATTGTGTGAGTAGATTACTTCATGTGATCATTCACACAGTTTTAGATTCCTCAGGCTTCAGAGGAGAAAAAGTCATAGCATTCTTTGATTGTTCCTTGTTTAAAATGAGATGTGGCAAGGCAGAAAAGAGAGAATGAGATGCTAACCTCAGATTATGATCTCAAAATTTGGACCATACCTACCATCTTGTTGAGATTTGACAGATTGTATTTTAAGCTTACTTCTGTACAAGGCCAATTGTCATCTCTTTGCTATTGTTACTGACGTAGCATGCACATCTTTGCATACCTATAATTCACAATTTTGAGCAAACTCCTCTTAAAAAAACCCAAAATCTTTTATCCTAAAATAGAACAACAGAAGTGAGAGAAAAATTAGTGTAACTAATCCAATAAGAGTATTAGATAGGTAAGAAGTAAAGGTAAGGTTGTTGTACACTATTAAGTCAGAAGGAAATTTCATCAGAACTATAAAAAGTACATCTACACTACTTGATGACTCAAAATGAAGATCACCCAGAGTGTTCTATAAATAAAAGTTGTCAGACAAAACACCATGAAGCCTGTAATAACAAAGAAGTTCCTTCAGAAAAAAGCAATTATGCGCTCTGACGTTCAAGCAGATTTTCTACAGCAGAAAGAATAGGAGAGGAACATCAACAATGTACAACATGTCAGCAATGAATTCCATCACAATGGTATCCTGCCATAGCAAAGTACCTCTGAAAAACGGCATTCACTGAATGTTTTATTTTCATGTTTCAATACTAGTATTCTGCTATTAAAGAGAAAATAGATGAATTCTTGAAGGAATTTCCCTAGCAGAAGTATGACTCTTATCCTGACGATGTTAAAAGAATAACAAGGTAGAATTTTAAACAACAGAAAAAAGAAATAAGACCTTTTAATCTATAAGCTTTGATAATTATTTTTAGCTATAAAGACATTTTCATTCTTAAAAAATGGTCATACACAACGGTCATTTGTCAATTTTGAAGCAGATTAAGCTATCTTGAAATGCATTATCTGATCACTTAGAATCAATTAACTCAACTAATCAGTTAGTGCTTTGTAACAGTTCCTCAAAGCAATTTGTATTGTTTAAAATTAAAATTGACAATCAGAAATTTGATCACGTGGAAAGATATTGTTTGCTGGCCTGGCACCACCATGATTCACAAATCATGGACTTATATCCATTTTTATAAAGCAGTTTCACACCTAAAAATGCAGTTCACCCTATGCTTAGTTGGCTCACTCATTTTCATGACTTGTGTTCAGTGCTTAATGAAAGCTCTCTGTTGATTTTCTTTATGGAAATATTTCTATGTCTAGGTAGAAGAGGAAGATGTCGTGCACTAATAATCAACAGATATTCCAGGATGGCCATTTTAAATTTGAGCCTGTCACATTCATGGGGATGAAGACAAGATCAGCTCTTCTCACAGTTCTTTCTTAAATTTGGCAAATTCATCAGAGAGTTTCCCAGAGAAGACAGCAAATCTGCCATTTTAAGAGCAGCTAGGTGGAAGAGTGTCTTACTGGTATATCACAGGTGAACTTTCCCTCCCTTTGGAAGGCCAAGTATGTGACTTGGAGAAAACAAAATTTTGTTGAAATAGTCAGAATAACTGGAGTTAACAAATTCTCTTCTGCAACAGAGATTTCAAGCTGTCACAACTTATGAAATAGGGTGAATGTTTGCAGTATTAATAACGTAAACAGCTCCCACAGGTACTGACAACAAGTGTTTCAGACAGTTGCTAGTACAGCCCCACTGTTGTTATCACATCTACTCAGTTCACCCTGTTCTCCTTACATGACATTGTAATAAATATACCTTTTGGCAAATTTGACTAAGCAACCTCTTTCAACGAGAAGGCACTGCTTCAAGATTGATTCCTGACAAATGAGGGGTGTTGGTGTTGATGTCAGAGGGGCAGAAAGAGATAAGGAAGAAAAAGCAGCTCTGACTAAAAATTAGTTTAAAATCTCTTATTAAAATAACAACTCCAGCCATTAGCACTTCAAACTCATGGGCATAAACTATATTGCCTGTCCTTGACTAGGCATTATTCCTTGGGTATTTGCTTGATAAGTATTTCTTTCCGAAGCAATAATAAAAATAATGCAAATTATTGTCATTAATCTTACTCGACTATGAGAAGACTGGGCAAGTAGATTCAACTCAGTGGCCTAAAAATTAATTTCCTGTGCCAGGTAAACTCTGTAGATAGGCAGCAGAACATGAAGAAAAGGAGTACTTTATTAAAGGTACTCTGTCTAGTCCAATAACTGGTGAATGGAAACCTTCACGGATAATGAGATGTATGAAATTAAGGCAGATACATGTAATGGAATGATTGACAGTATTAGAAACAAACTAAAAACTGGAATGAGGAATTTCAATAACTTAAAGACTCATCGGTAGGTTAAATCCCTTAAATCTAGTTAAACCTAGTAGCTAACCAATTCTTCTGAAAGTCAGGCGGATTCAGAGTCAGGGCATGAGACAATTTTAAGCATTTCAGTATCAGTCAAGGTTGGAACAATATAAGTCACAAGAGTGTACACAGATCATATTCATGGACACAGTAACTGGAGGGAAAGTAAAAACTTTGGAGAAGGTATCACTCTCACTGGTCAGAGAAACAAGGATGTTTAACTGTGGTGACAAGGCAAATGAATGTGGTTACCTGTAGCAAAGACACTCCCATAACTAGAACGGTAGTATCTGTTCAGCACTCCCCTAACAATTTTATACTGTAGAGAACCAGGTCTTGCATGACCATCATATGAAAGTCTACTTCATCCATATCAGTCTGATTCGTTGCCTCCAACTATAACATTGAAACAGAAGGCCAGCACTTCATCATGGTTTATCCATATTTGAAGGGAAATACTTGTTTCTGTAAGAGACAAGGTTGTCCTGGGCCTAGAGAAAAGGAGCTGGCTTGCATAAATAATCTGTCTCCTTATAGCAGATGAAAACCATGCAGTAGGGTGGGCATACAGTATTCAGCCTACAGTGCTGGAAGCCTTGTGCATAAGAGCAGAGAATAAGCTTGATTTTGGCACAGTCTATGCCCTTTGTATATATGAATATTTAAATGCATGGCCGCTCTGATTTGCCAGTCCTGAGTCCACCTTATAAAGAAATAAGTTTTAGGGCATGAAAAGAATTTAATTATGGCAGAGCTGTGTGGGTGACACTATTATTTATATTGTTAGAAAGGCAAATTGTGAGGAGTGTTGAGAAAAACTGGAATAATCAGTTGAAAGGAACCATGCATATTGAAAGATAAGTAAGTGAGAAACCTTTTTGTTTAGATTTTTCTGGGAAGACTGCAGGGGTTACCTAATTATACCATGTACAGAACTGCAAAACCAAACCCAAAACCAAACCTGTGAAGATTAAATAACTGACAGCAATCGCAGTGCTGTCTTCCAACCATCTTTGCAAGTTCATACACACTGAGTAAACAATACAGTTGCCCTGTCACTCTACTTCAGACATACTAGTACAGATCTGTTCAGTCTGGCATCCTACAACACTGATGCTACGAATGACAGAGGATTTTATTTTTAAAGGGAAAATGTTTATTGCTTCTATTTAATCTGGCACTTTGCCTTTGAGCCTGCTTTGCTCATGCAGCTGTAACGATGCTTAGGCAACAGAATGGAGCCATTAATATCTATTAAGAATAAACTCTTATTGGAGACACAAGGAAACATTGTCTTTTCTAAATTGTGGAATAATTTATTTTAGGATTAACCATTCAAGTTCATCTCATTTTACCTCATGATGAAATCAGAGCTTATTGTTCTAACATATTGTATTAGTGTTCATTATGTCATGTATGGCAATAAAGTATATGTTTTCACATTTAGACCCTAGTGATTTTCAGTTAGAAACTGTACAAGGGAGAAACATGTTTTTATTCCAATAAAGTCTCACACAACTGGTGCTTGATTAGGACTGGTGTTGTAATAGGACTTAGATCCACGAGTAGGACTTCTAGACACTACAAGAATCCAAGTAATAGAGTTAAGGAAAGACAAATAAGCAGGGCATTTCACAGGTAGTCTAGCAATCCAGTTAATGCTGTGGCAACTCCAACATCTAACAATTGTTGGTCCAGCCCCATAAGGATGCAGTAGAATTGTCTTTTACCTCCTTAGCAAGACTAAAAGTTTACATGCTGCTACAATAAAACAGAAAGACTACAGTAGACCATAGAAAAACTACAGTAAATTATAAAGATGTTAATATTTAAATGTAATTGAAGCAAATCTAATCTTCAGGGTAAATATGTTTTCAAACAATCTGTATCAATGATGTAACAGACCAAAGTTTTGTGGATGCTGTTTGCATCACATTCTAAGATATAAAAAATTTGCTTTATTTTTAGTAAGATTTAGCTAGTTAGTGGTTGCCAACCCACAGAGAACTTTAAATACTGTTGACAACAGTGGTCAAAAAGCCATTATTTTTAATTCAATTGTGCTTTTTTTCCCTTCTATTAGACTGCTAGTAGAACTGCTTCTTGTTTGCTTTGTCTTTTCTTTCATAATCCTTTATTTTCTTCTGATATTTGCTAGACGAGACCCAAAAAAGGAACACATTCTTCTGAGAAGGGTGATGCTCACACATGCATATATTCCAGTCTTGGAGCGAATTGGAAGCTGTCTTCTGAGCTGAAGGTAGATTTTTTCAGCATTGCTGCAAAGAACAGAAGAGCTTTTTCAAGTTCTTTTAGCATAAGTTCTTCCATGAGCACAAGCGTGTTCATGTTACTTCTAGAAGACCAAGCAAGAACTAGAGCCTTCTACAGAGACAGCAGCTTCTGGAAATCAAGTTTTGTTGAGCAACTTCATTTATTTTATTGTTCACAGCAGGGTGTATTATTCAACGCCAGTCAATAGTTTGCAAGATTCCTCCCCCATCTTTGTCACAGGAAGAAGAGGCTTGACAATAGCTCCTCTAAGTCAGTGATCTACTCCAATTTAGGGAAGAATAATTTATAGGATAGACAAGCATGTTTATTCCTGACAGCAGCAACAAGTGTTTCTCAAATTAGAATATACTCCCCATCTGCCCTCTCAGTCAAGGAGGAATGTGTAATGAATATTGAGAATTTGAATTTAAATGCTCCTCAACATTGTCAAGTGAGACTGAAGGTGAGACAAGAAGGTTTATTCATGAAAGGAAAAATTTATATGCAAGAAATTTGAAAAATAAGCTTTTACAATTCCTTATTTTGTTGTCAGCTTGCTGTAACAAGCAGTACCATGTCGGGCAGAGCTGACCAGATTATTACATATTTCATCATGCAGAGCAATCTCAGTTTCCAAAATGGGAAGAAAACAGATGCAAGTGATCATGACAGGAAATGAGAAGCTGTAGTTAGTGCAATGCTGCCTGACAGCAGGTGTACATAAGCTGCCTTCAAATATCATCTTTTAGTCTAACACTCTTTCAAAGCCATATTTTTCCCAAGAGGAATAACTGTTCAAATGCAGGAAAAGAAATGGCAGTGCTGAAGAAAATACATATTTGGCAGTGTAGTGACCTGTCAAAATGGCATCGGTGCTATTTATAGAAATATACTTACAAGAAAACAAAAGCATTTAAAAAAATTTGGTACATATGATACCAAGAAATCTGTGTAACATTTCAGATTCATGAGATGAGCCTCAGGACAACTGTGTGAAAAGATAAAAAGAAAAGATAACAATTTAGAAATTCATCTGGAATTAGCTGGAATCAGCTATTGCCAAATGGTTACACAGATAATACATATCTTCCCGCCTACACAAGTGAATTAAGACCCAGAAATTTACAGCCATTTGATGCATTGTTTCAAAAATGTTATTTCTTTAGCAAGCTTGACAGAACAGGTTCTGACATTCTCTGCCATGGCCAAATATAACAATAGGACTCTGACACCAAGATTTGTCAAGAGACATTTATCCTACTTTCAATGTAGTATTTTACAAAAATTTTGTCTTGCAAAAACATCTCTAGAAATTTCTTTCTTACCTGGTTTTAACATGAAAAATCTGTAGCAACTGAAGATTAAATATAAAAATAAGCCTACATGGCTTTTGTAACAGCACTTAGAAAGCCTATTGTGAAAGAGTCCCTAATTTTAATTTTTTTTCCTGCAAATGAAAAGAAACAATTTTATAAAAAATTACAATCAGGTAACATTTCTCTCCATATGTTCAGTGTTTCTGCTATTAAAAAGAAAAAAAAAAAAGCAAACTGGCTTTACAGTTGTACTGAGCAAGGGCAAGAAATATGTATCTTTTACTCTACACACTCACATTTTCACTCTATGGACTCACATTCCCAGTGCAAAAAATACATACAGAAAAGCCATCAGCCAAAATCAGAAAATTTTCCACATGATCCTTTTACTTCAATTTCTTCATAGAATATTTTCAAGCAGAGTTTGGAAGGCAGTAGATTCTAAGAGAAGTCTGCCAAGTCTTTTTAAGAGAAATTTTTCCCCAATAAGGCAACTTTTGTGGAAACAAATTATAAGAATTACTGAATATAAAATACACATTGGAAGAAAAACACTGTTAAATGAAGGATTTTCACTAGAAAACTCATCATAGAGTGACCAGCTATGGAAAAGATTTTAAGCAAAATTACATAAACTTCTTTAATTTTTTTTCAGAATATACCTCAAGAAAAGTGGACAGGAAATTCAGATTAAATGCCTGAAATTAGTCTAAATCTAATAATGATTAAGGAATTTAAAAAAAATCAACCAAAAACAGTGAGTCAAATTTTTCTGACAGTTCTTTTAAACAGAGGCCATTAAACAATTAATTCTGTTGTTTCATGTTAGCTGCTTATTAGCTTAAAAAAGATAATTTGCATAGCTCATATAATTCCTGGAATCTTTGCACTATTCATAGGCATGTATATGTATTCTTTATGTTGTTTTAATTCAACAATTGGAATTTTGAGTCAGGAGAAAAAATTGGTTCATCTTTGCCATTTTTTAACATTCCACAAGACCCAAATGATAGTGAAAAATTATCTCAGAAGATCTATAGATATTTCTGTTCTTTAAGATTCCTTCAGCTGTAGTGTTCTTCATCAATAAACCTGGTTACAAAACAGAAGTTCCAAACAATACAGCCTTTGTTTGCTCAGTTAATCATACTCGGGGGGAAAAAAACAAAAAGAGCTAATAATTTTCCAGTCTTGCTTGTGTTCTGATGTATTGCCAGACTGTCCTTTACATATCTCAGCTGATGAATGTGTATGTGTTCATTTGGATTTTATTTATAAGACAAATGCTTTCCTGTGCACTATTACGCAAATGCTGATGTACTCAGAATGATTTCTCCCTAAGAGAAATTAAATGCTTGTTTGACATTATTTATAAGACTTTCATTAGGAAGTACTGGCCAAAGGGAAGAGTAAATCAGTGCACAAATTTCCATGTTGTTGCAACCAGACATCTTTTGGTACCCAAGCAGTACTTTTTTGAAGCTCACACCTTACAGTACATTGCACTAGGGAACAAACACAGCTAATCTCAACATAGGAACAGAAAGGCAACATGTCTTAGCAGATAAGCCAAAAACATGCAAAAGTCTTCCAAAATGCTCCTAAACATGATTGCACAACACTTGGCATAGTCAGACAGACAAAGAGTTTTGCTGTTTCATAATTCGGTAGCATGGCTGCGAAAGTTCTCTCAGCTAAGTACCTCCCTATTTAGAATGAGAGACCAACATTCAGTGTGATTGTTCCTACTGCAAAAACCACCAATGAAAGTGGAAGGCCTTTTCAGAATAGGAGGAACACTGATTTTATTTGTTGAAAAAGTATGCTTTTCACTCAGACAAAAGGCAAAGTGTCTAGTGAAGCAGCCCAACTAATCTAAAGTCAAACACTGTAAGTATCAGTTAAAAACTAGATGCAATACCTTTTATTTTCCCTAGTTCAAGCTCTGTAGTGCTTTAAAATATTTTTCTAGATTAAACACAATGTAAGAAGGAATAACCAGATCCTTCCATCCTTCCATGACCTGCTTCAGAGAAGTATAGAAAAAAACTTTTACTCCCAGAATGCTCTGTTAACAATTCACAGTCTCATGGGATTGTTGGGCTACACAGGTGATAGAATTCTTCTGTTTTGAGCAGGTGACTGTGTTGCAACAGTGATTTGAATTCCTTCTCTAGCAGACTTCTGTTCAATTAAAAACAGATAGATGAAGCAGGAACGAGCCCTTGGCTTTCATCTGTGCCTCTGACAGCTGTCACCACCCCCAAGGCAAGAGGGTCAGATCGGCTCATGAGCAGCCAGTTATCAGACTAACTTATTAAGCTGAACTGAATTTCAACATGCGTTTTAAGGTTTTCAAATAATTTCAAGGAGGCAGAGAACATATCTGGAATAATAATATTAAGCAGTGAACTACCCAGCTGAGAATGGAATATAAAGAAAATTGAAAACAGCAGGGAACAAAAGCATACAGCATTGATTCTTCTGAACATGAACTGCCATAATAATTCTCCCAATTAGAAACTATTCACAGTCAAAAGCATGCTATGTTAGATTGGCTATAAAGTTCTTTAAAAAAACCAAAAACCAAGAGCATTTGGACCCTGAAATAAAAAGATGGTGGAGGTTATTTAATTAATGATGGATATCATTTTAACTTCACCCAATTCTTGATAAATGATGGAATTTTTAGAAGTTTTAGAGTATCAGTAGAATTTATCTTAATGATCAAGTAACCTAGTTTTAAATTAATTTAAATTATGACTGCAGTCTCCAAATGACTCACTCACTATTGGTGAAGTTGTATAGAAAGTGTTTCAATTCTGTTGATAAAGGAAAAACTGGGAGTTTTTTCCCAGCTCTACAGGACTACACTATAAACATGACAGCAAATTTCCAGATGAAACACATTTTCTGCAAATCCCAAATTCATTGGTGTTCTTCAACATGAAAAATCTGCTTTATTCCAAACAATTTTGCTATGAAAACGACAATATACTTTTCCCTTCTTCCTTCTAGTGATTTTGGGAATGATAATCAAGTTAAGCACTTTTCTGGATTCAAGTCCAGTCAGATATTGGTGAGAATATCTTGTCCCTAAGAAAGGCCTCATCATTATAAATCCTCATATTTTTTCCCTAAGCGGAGATTAGGAAATGTTATGTATTAGATAAAACAGGAAGCTTCAGTATCTTTAAATAGTATTTTGAACCATAAACCAGATGGAAATTGCTTTCATATGGTGGGCAATCTGTGTTACTGTCCAGGTTCATGCCAGCACATGCCAACACTGGTGTCCTCAGTGACATGCCTGACTTTTGTACAACAAAAGTCAGGCATTGGCGCTCTTTCAGCTCACTCTATTGATCCAAACCAATATAAAGATCAAAATATTAAAAATAGGTCTTGTCCTGATGTGCTTCCACACCTCTAGCTCAGTTTTCTTCCTTTTAACAGAAGATTTTGAAGAGTTCTGACACAGGCAGGTAAACTTTGATTGTTTGAGGTTGTTGCATATGCAGCCTGCTCTGTGATGCTCTGTGGTAAGCAGAAGTTTGCATGAGGTTTGCATGAGGTTTCTCTCTCATGCAAACAAAATAGGTTCATGAAAATCAGGCACAGATAAGAATGGGACAGAACTTCAGAGGCAGGGCACATTCATTGTGGCGTCAAAATTCAGCCACTGATTTACTGCCTCATTTTCAAATACATTCTCCTGCTGGAAAAACGTTAATGTTCCTGCATGAAGAGGGCTTTCATTAATCAGAGCTGGAAGGAGTCAAGAGTATTTCAAGATGACAAAATGTCATAGTTCAATAATTAAAGTAATTTGTACATAGACTATTAAATTAAAAATACTTTGGGTCACAATAGAAATACTATGACAGTGATACTTCATTACTAAGGATAAATATTTACTGTTTTCCATTGTTGCACGCTCTTATGCAAGTGTTCCACTGAAAGAAATATAGTGCAGTTCCAACTGCTCAATGCAAAGCAAGGTTTTATTTCATATAATCATAAGTTTAGATTTTAGCAAGGGAGAGTACAGAGTACTGTAGACTGTTCCTCCTTGCTCAAGATGTACACATATAACGCAACCAGCTGCTTGTGCTAAACAAACTTCAGCTTGACTACAAAGATAATATAATTCTATTATTCACCAGGACTTCCTTGAATCTGTGTTCACAGTCTCTACCCTTTGACAGCTACAACTGTTGAGTCAGCCTAGAGTTACAAAAGATGGCACCTTATGGAAGCTGCTACTACAGGAAAAGTTACACTTGATGTTTAAACACCTCAGGGCATGTAGTGACATTTTCAGCACCAAGAGTACCCCAGTTCTTCCCACAATGTCACAAGATTTTGTTCCTGAGAGTTTGGGTTGAGCTGAGAGCCTGGAAATTAGATTTTATAGAGCAGTAACATTGTCAGGATTGTAGGCTCTCTCCTATTCAGATCTTGGAGACAGCACTAACTAAACTTAGCAGAAACAAGAAGAGAGCCTTGTATTTTTTATAAAATATATTATCTCCCTCCTAAGAGCTTTAGCCAGGATAGGAGAAGAGAATTCTAGGGCACATTTGCCAGGATAGGAGAAGAGAATTCTAGGGCACATTTGCTTTCCATCTAAGGATATGACTTGATTTTACAAAACAGAAGAAACTATCTAAGGCCAAGACATTCCAATATGGTGGAGGGGTGTGGGCCCTGGAAAGGCCATCTTACAGTGCAGCCCAAGGAGCTATAATGCACAAATCCAGTTTGCCATCTATAAATGCCTTTTTTTTAATTGTTTGCTTTTTTTTACTTCCTTTGGGGGCTTTTTTGTTTGTTTACTCATTTTGGTTTCGTGTTTGTTTGTCAAAGCTTTCATTTCAGTAAGCATAAACAGCTCCTTCTGAGGAGGTGATAGAAAAAGACACTCTTTGGAGGAATTAGGGTGTGAAAATAAAAAAAACCTGGTATAAGATAGTCCGTAACCGAAAAGAATCAGGGCAAAAGAAGTCGTGCTTTTAGTTGCGTCTAGTCTCAGTCTTGGCAAATTGCAAGATTTACATACTTTGCCCAAAATGTCCTTCTAAACCTAACACTCCCATTCTTTCTTTGGTTATCCCACAACCAAACTTGCTCTTCTTAAATGTCATAAAACTGGAAATGCTGTTGATGCAAGTGGGTGACTGTGGTCAATACAGAAGAGTTCATGGCACATGCAGTGCCCAAAAATGAGATTGTCCACATTTTTAGTACTGCATTTGTCTGGAGACATAAGGCAAGGTGTCATGTCCAACCTAATTGCAGTTGCATTCTATAAGTGCCTGAAAATCATTGATTAGTTTCATCTGGACTGTCAGCATATCATCCAGGCCCCTAGCTTGAAGATTTTAGTTTGGTTTTGACAACATACCGAGACACTTATGTTACTAGGTCAAATTCATTGAACCTTTTCTAAAGGAATACTCCAGTTCTGTAATGGAATGAAATTCAGTGCAATTGATGTCTACAGAGTTTAACAGCTCCTCTTCAGGTCTCCCATTACTGGAGGTTAGCTGTGCTGCTGCACAACTATTGCGAAATGGAAGTTGGCACTCTGGGTTCTGTGGTGGTATTTGGTGAGATAGTTGATGAACGTGGGGTTGTGAAAGGAAAAATCACTATAAATATGGCTTACACAAATATTTGACATAACTAGTGTCCCCAAAGCGTGGATGCTGAGAGAAAGAAATGGATAGTTTCCCATGCATCATTCTGGAAAAAGCTGTGAGAAGCTCAAAGGAAAGAATTAAAACAATTCTTATCTTAAGGCTCTGCAGCTAGTGTTTTGAACAGTTGTTTCACATTAGATGTTTACCAAAGGGTGGTTCCTAATTAACCAGTAGGTGACAGGTGTTATTAAGAACCAGTCAGGTTCTGGGTGAACAATGTTGACAATAAATATCGGGAGTTTGTAATAAAGCAAGCTTTTTATGCCTTCTGAAAATGTATGGAGGGTGTCGTCTTTCTTCCTGTTCCTGAATCAATGGTGACACCAAAATTCCTGCAGTATTCCATGGAAGTGAGCCATGAAAATGCAACAGTCTACACTAATACCTTGGTACAGCCTTTGCTCCTCTGTTTAATGAAAACAGTGGGTGTGCTGAACATGTGCTTATGAACTGCTTTATGTTGAATTGCTGACCTGAGCTTGGATGGTTTTGGTTTGTTGGAATTAAAGTCTTATAATAAGTCACTCAATTGCTTGATTGCAATGCCAATAAAGCAAACCAAAGGGTCATCACCTACTTCATGCTTGCAGTAATCAAAGTTGTAAATGAGACCTTGTAAGCGGAATGGCACAGTATTACTTCCTCTCATGCGCACATCACGCTGCCTTCAAGCTTTCTTTCAAAGGAAACACTTGTGTCTCCAGCAAGCACAACTAAAAAAGCTTTCTAGACAGTTCTTCATCCACCCAGATGAAGACAGAATTAGTCTAAAACAGACTGTATCTGAAACATTCTTTTTCTGAATAATATAATATTGCCAAATACTGTCATACTGGGTACAGCTGTTGCCTACTGGAAAAATAACTGGGTCAAATACTGCTGAACTAAGGTATATGAACCTTCCAGCTAAGGTGAGCAATAAGCATTTCTTCTTGTTTAAAAGGTCTCTGTCTGGCCCAAGTAGACCTTCAGACATGTACCTCATCTTTCCTCAGAAATAGAATTGGTATACACCAGGCATAAAAGACTCTGATTTTCACCTTATTTAGAATAACTTCTTTTCCCCAGTACCATTCATTCCCAAGGTTCAATTGTCTTCTTTGGACATCCAAAACCTAGCATCAGCTAGATAGCTAGAGAGATGAGGGAGATTTCTGGGACAAAGGAGAAGTTGCCAATGAACAGCTTAATGAGGCAGCTTGGCAGTAAGTGAGCAGGATCATCAAGGGAAAGAGGTGGCTGGTCTCATTAGGCTCTACACCAAATGCAGAGTATTCATATTAGTCCCAGCCAGACTGAGAATTATAAAACACATGGGCTCTTCACAGTGCCGCAGAACACCTGTCATCAGTGGCAGTAAGGATGCTGCAATTATCTGCAATTGACACGAGCACAGAACGGGAAAAGCCCTTCCTATTGATGAAGAACCAGGGATAGCCACTAAACCAGCCAGTGAAATTCCTCCTTAGCTCAGTTCTTCCATTCTCTTTTCCATTTACCTGTCCTCACGTATCAAACACCCTTAAAACGGAAACAAATATGATGTGAGACTCATCTGACACAAACATCTGACTGGAATAAATGTGTCATTCATTACTGGCAATTAGACAACCTTATTAGCAATAGCTCTCTGGAAGTGAAAACTGCTGACTGAATACATGGCATACAAACTCAGGCTGCATAGCTGTAGTGTGTGGACATTTAAGAAAGTAAAAACATGATCTCTTACTTGGAGCATTGTGTGTGTGATATTGCACATCACCCATGTTACACTCTAGTTTAAAGCATTCCATTAGCTATCAGCCTTAAATACAATTTACAGATAGTGGGAGGACTAAGTAGGCCCATGGAAGCCACATGCAAGACACAACATTATGATGCATTAGTCACCTGACTAAGTAACTGGACAGGAAAATCCACTCCCAGCTGAGCCCACATGGCTCCTCAGAAAGAGTCCTTGAAAACAGGGGAAGGCAGAGCACAGATAAGAGCATGGTTGTTTCTTTTCCCGTGCATTGCACTACTCAAAATAGCTTTGTCGTATTCCAACAGAAAGCATCACTTCTGTCCTTACCCACATACTGCCAACACATCCATATGTCCCACTCAGGGTTGCAATTCACTTATGTTTTTAAAGTGAACCCTTTACAGTTAAGACAATTTTACTTGGATTCAGGACTCACCAAGAACATTCACTACCTATTGCTTCCAAGAATCCTACTCTTCAAAAGCCATTTAAGTTAACATGGAACCATAAAAGGTTTCTTTCTTCCAGCTGCACCACTTGGCTACAGATAACAAATCCACTTATGAACTCCCACTGAATTTCAAATTACAGATTAGCTAGTACTTATTATACTATTAACTAAGTCTAGCAACATTACAAAAGATGAGAAAAACAACATTGCTGTGATGGTTTGTTTAAGTTAGGAAGGTTCTCAGAAACAATCACCAGAGAAAGGTACTTCCATTTAACAACTTCAAACAAAAATCTTCAGGACAAAACAGTGGAATCAGAGCAGAAGAAAATAAATTTCAAGTACCCAAGCTAAAAGATTAATCAAAACAATAAAGTTCTTTCTTTACTCCAAAAACCTCTGATATAAATTGTCTCTTTCACATCTAAAAAATAGCCTCACTCCACCCCCCCAAGTACTTTTAGTGCTTTTTCAAGTATTCATCAGGCTAAGAACTTACTCAAATCCATCCAAGGATCAAGAAAACAGAAAATAACTCTATCTAACTCTATGTACGGTGGAACTAACGTCAGATCTGAACTTTAATGGAGCCACCAGCTTTATAGGCACAGGGAATGGGTGAGAGTCCTGGCTGAAGCTGATCAGGACAATTAAGTACCATCAGGACATTGACAACTGGCTGGCATAAAACAAAAAAAACCCAAACAAATTAACATTCTCTTAATCTTTGGCAAAAAGTTAGTAAGTCAATTACTTGGTATTACAAATATTTTCAAATACAGTTTATATTTCATTAAGAATTTGAATTTAGGTATGCACAAAAATGTATGCAAGATGATATAATCTTATCTTTGACTATCTGTATACAATTGCATTATTGTGATAATTAGTAGTGGAAATCATGTTAGGAATGAGGGCAGGAGGAAAAGGGCATACTGGTTGAAAATATAAGGTAATATTCATTGTATCTGTCTTGCCTGTGAAAGTAAAAGGGGATCTTTAGCACAAGAATTTAGAATTGAACCATCAAAAAAAAAAAACCAGATAGAAGTGATGTCGCATTATAATGTTGCACGTTAATTCCAGAAACCATCTTCTTCAAAAAGGTTTACTTTTAAGGATATGGCTATGTACAGTGTTAAAATAGTGCTTATGTTTCTATCAGTATTTTTTCACATATGAATAAAAATATAGTAGCAATGTAGTAGAAACAGCTTGTTGTCCTGGTGGTTTCCTAAAGGATTCAATATTTTTATAATGAAAAATGCATGAAGTTAATATATGCAGTGAAAAAAAAGAGCAAAAAATGTATCAAAAACTGCAGCAATAAGATACAGTAAGACATGGAAGTAAGCAGAATTTGCATTTCAGAGAATCTCTATTTTTGAAAAGAAAAAATTTTTTAAAAAGTCTACTGGTACAACATGATATTATCAAGGCTGAAAGGCAAGGACACAGCTGACAAACACTGTCAATTGGTATCATACTGAAAAATGTAAGAACTAGTGGCTGAAATCTTGCTATGACAAGCCTAAACACACTTCAGGTGGATGAGTTTCTTCTGTGATGATGACAAAATTTAAAAGCCAGTTTTACAAAATCAGCCCCCTATCTCTATGTGAGTATCAAGAAAATATGTGAAAAAATATTCTTGAACTGATATTTAATACTGCTGATAAAATAAAAAAAGGAAGTCTAAACTGTATCTGGAAGAACAATTAAAAAAAGCAAACAGCATATGTTTTGCAATGGCATTTCAGCCGTGATACAGGAATCAATACATCTGAATAGTCTTTTAAATTATTTTAGTTTAAATTCATAATGACATGTATAAAATTTTCATACAAACCCCGTTTATCAGAAAGATGTTCAGAAGCTAGATATGTTTTTGCAAGTGGGATAGAATGAAAAATATGCTCTAAATGCTACAGAGTTAATAAAATTCCAAATTCTTCCTCTAAATGGAGACTTTTATTCAAGTTTTGTATTCTTCATTAAATAATTTTATTTTGTTAATTTCAAATGCAATCTTTTTTTTCTGAAGTATTAAGGTGATTACATTGAATTTTAGTATCTAATGATACTTATGATAATACTTAACCTGGAGGAACTCAATATTCTCTTTGAAGCTTCTGAATTAAGTATTTTACAGAATTTGAAACCTATGTGATAATTAGTTTTCTTTAGAAGAAATGCTGAAATTTCACTCTTTTTGGAGCATAATTTCCCTTCAAATCCTGCATACTATTTCGGTCACAGAAAAGGTTCCTGAGGTTGTGTTATTACAAATGTTCTCCGTGTGGAAAATACCAATGAGAGTTCAAGTCCTATTCACATCAGCACTTAAAATGTACTGTGAATTTGCACATGGTCTGAACAGTTTCCAGTAACAGAGCCAGGATCAAAGTCTATGGAAAGCTTTCAGAAGAGATTTTTAAATGGTCAACTCAAAATAATTTCAGGACCTGTGCCAGAAATCTATTTTATAATCTAATTTTAATCATAAATACCTTAGATACTTCTAGCAGGAAAACACATACACACACAATAAAAAAATGATTTAGTGTTTCTCCTATTGTTGCTTCTTTTTACTGTTGGTTGTCAGAGATTAGAGTTCCATATTGCTATTATCCTAAAATGAGTCCAGTAGCTTCTCAGCTCAGAAGGATCAGCAACATTTTAGATAGCAGTGAGATGTAGTATAAAATACAACTGCTACCTATGTTACCCAAACTTAAATTCTGCTATTAGTTCTATTTACAAACAAAAAGCCTAAATACTGCAAAATAATAAAAATTATGCTATGAATCTGAATTTAAGCTTTGAAAGACTCAAAGATGAGTTTATTTCCAAACTCCTTAGATTATTTAGGATGAGTCAATAGCAAGTAATTTTCTTTTAGTTATTCTTGCTGTTTTCTGGGTGCTTTATTATTAGTAGGTAATATGTCCTTTTTACATAGATGTTGTTTTTACAAGATTTACTGTCCAGCCTCAGTGAGATATATATTCAGCATTCTCTTCAAAAGCTTTTCCTACTTTGAGGCAGCAGTAGGCTCATTACTAAACACAAATGTTTACACTTGGTGCTTTGGTTTGAGACAGCATAAACTGACATAAACCTTCCCACTACATAACACACTCAATTTACAGCAAATATGAGTGTTGTTCCTACAGAGTGTCCTGCTGCCTCATAAGCTTTTCCATTTTTCCTCATATGTCTGGACTCACTGATCTAAGTATTGATTTCTAATTTGCCAGAGGACTAGAAGAAAGCCAATATCAACCCAGTCTTCAAAATGGCAAGAAGGAGGACCCAGGGCAGTACTGGCCAGTCACTTTCACCTAAAACCTTGGAAAGATGACAGAGCACCTCATTCTGGAGGCCATGTTTAAGCACATGGATGACAGGAAGGTAACCAGGGGTAATCAGCATGGATTCTCTAAAGGTAAATCATACTTGATCAATCTGCTTGCCTTTTACAGTGAAAAACCTGCCTGGATGAATGAGAGGAGAGAAGTGGATATCATCTATCTTAACAAGATAGGCTTTCAACACAATGTCCTCACAATGCTCTCATAGACAAACTCAGGAAGTGTGCACTGGATGAGCGATGAGCCCATTGTAAGGGCTGAATAGCAGTCCCAGAGGGTCACAGTCAGATTTAGGGACTGGAATGTCTGTCTTATGAGGAAAGACTGAGGGACCTGGGCCTGTTTAGTCTTGAGAAGGGACAATAGAGCAGGCACCTCAAAAATATGTGTAAGTTTCTGAAGGGAGGGTGTTGAGAGGATGGGCTCTTCTAGGTGGTGCCGAGTAATAGGACAAGAGACAATGGGCAGAAAGAGGCACAGGAAGCTCCACCTGGATATGAGGAAGTATTTCTTTTCTGTGCAGATGACTGAGCACTGGTACTGGCTGCCCTGAGAGGCTCTGGAGTCTCCTTCCCTCGAGATACTCAAGAGACATCCAAACACCATCCAAAGTAACATGCTATATGGGACCCTGCTAGAGCAGTGAGCTCTGACCTGGTGACTTCCAGTGTTCCCTTCCAGCCTTATCCATTCTATTATTCTGTGGTATTTTCACCAGTTCTGCTTGTTTTACCTCCTACATCAAAAGACTTAAATTCTATATGCCATTTATAGAAGTATGTCCTTGGAAATAATTTGCTTCTTTGAGTTTGCAATCACAAATTCAATGCAAGGAGCCTTAACAAAAAGAAATGAGAAACTGCCAGAAGATTAATAATACTTGAAAAGGTGAGTTGTGATTTTATTAAGGATGGATCTGATTGACAGGTCTGGCTGCAGAGTCCCACTTCTGGCAGATATGAGAACATTGCCACAGGGCTGTTTGTCACAGCCTAAACACAGAATGCATGAGGTGGGACCATGACCATGCTGCTGGGCTGGACCATTGCCCTGTGTTCAGAGCAGCATTCTATTTCCCCTCACCTATATTCTATTGTCTCAAGGAAGAAGAAGCCTTGGTAGGGTTCATTTGATGGCTCAGATGTTGCTGGGAATGCATGTGTGAGCATGAGTTTGAGATGATCACCTTTCCCCAACAGCCCTCATGAGGTCCACCCAATAAATTGAACTTAGCAAGTTATGTTATTTGGTGTTCCTCTCTCTCCCTCTGCTTAGACATCCCTGTCTGCATTTTTTTTTTTCTGAATTTCCTTCATTTGCTTAAAGTTTTTTCTGCTTATGGTAAGTCTGCTTCAAAATAAAAATTTACAGCAAGTATAACAGATTCATGTTGACAATTCCAGCTTTCTTCTTTACATCTGACATCAAAATCCCAAAGGTGTTCCTTGCTTTAATAAAGATGAAGTATTGACATGATTTAATTGGCCTGTGTATTGCTTTATCATCAATCCACTGCAAATTTTTAATGTCCTATATAAATAACCAGAACAAAATTTAATTTTTTAGATATGTAGAAAATAGTTTAATACTTCTAAGCAAGAAATTTTCTCTTTGAATTATCTCAAGACTTAAACCAGTCTGTACAACCAACATTCAGTAACTGCAAATGCAGCCAATGCCCTGAACCACAACAAATAAATGCAGACTGAGAAATTTGGTAGTTAACAATACTTCATTAAAATAACTTCTTATCAGTCCTGTCTTCATCTGATTGTGCTTAAAAAGATCTAGACATTTTTCCAAACAGTTTTTTCCCCCATCTTGTATTTTTTTCCAATATGTGTTCTTTGGACAATGAGATCAGCTCAATTGGTTGAGCATGGTGCAAATAATGGCAAGGTTGCAGGTTCAATCCACATGCAGATCATTCACTTGAGAGCTGTACTCATTGATTTTTGTGGATCCCTTCCAACTCAGAATATTCTGTGATTCTGTGAAATTTAACTTATTTCCAACTGTTTTCAGTTCAATTACATAAAATTTACTGAAAACTACACAATTAAGTGGAACTAAACCATAAGCATCAGGTATCATCTTGAATGATGGATGTGGCTCAGAAGAAAAAAGCATCAATACTGGATATGGCTCAGAGGAAAAAAGCATCATTAATGGAACTTCTTTGAGAGTACAATGATCCCATGGTGGCTGCTGCACTTGCAAAGAGCTGCCTCTCATGCATAGATGTGAAGTCATGGGCAGAGGTTACTCTTTCTTTACCAGACATGACTTGTGGAAGTCTCTTCTTCCCCTTCCTGATAGCAGGAAAAAGTAAAATAAAACCAGGAAACATTATCTCATTTGATGAGAGCTAAAGTGCTAAATCATTGGTGATAAGTCACACCTGCATAAGGACCTACTTTGTGGTCTAAGCAATACTTGCGACCTAAGAAAAGAGGAGAGGATTAACAGGAAAAAAATTTACTTCGGTCTGTGGGTAGAATTTGCGATAATTTTGCAAAACTACTGACTTTCAACCTGTCAAGTTGTACTTTAAGGAACTTAAAATAAAAGTTATACTTTTTACTTTGTAAATAAAAATGGATTTTAAAAGAATTTCTTCTCCTAGAATTATTTAGGGTCTGAAGAAGTAACTTTCCCCAAGTTTATTTTCTGCTGAATTTATAATTATCTGTATACCTTCTCACAGGTACACCAATTGAAGTGCTCTCTTTTTCTGCTCATTTTGCTGATTGGACCAGCTTGTTGGAGAATCTCGTAATTTCCTGTAACTGCCAGGACAACTAAGGACTACACAGCTGGACAACTCAAAGTCTTAGTTTTTGTCATCTTTTTTTAACTCAGCTTTTTCTTTTGCTTTCTAGATGGATAAATAAAACAGAAAACTAATTTTGAAGCACAAAGAACAAAATATATTTTAGTTCTATACAAATAAGTATACTGTCTTATCAATGAATGCTTAAGGCAAAACTAAGGGCATGCTGGTTTAATTCTTCTTGAGTTTAAGAAAACTTATATGTCTGGATCTGGATTTTGTTTATAAACAAAATTGCAGGAAATATCATAGCTGATGAAGGAGTGTTTAACAGCATGATCTGATCACTGATATTTCTGTATACCAGAAATATCTATAGCCTTTTTAAATTTGCTGAATATTTATTATTATTTCTTTCTTTATGCAAAAATATTGCATAAAAATCCAAATTCTTTGGGATTTAACTTTAGCATAACTGTAAGCTTGAAGAATGGTAAATGCACATTTGGTAATGCATACATTCTTCTGAGACCACTGGTGTGTATTGGTCATTAAAATCCTAGGAATATGCAGGAAGACAATATGGAAAACATAAATTTTAAACAGTTTAAAATTAATTTTTATTTCATTTAAGATGAGTAAGATGGGTAAAAAAATCTTCACTTTTTAAATTATTTCAATTATTTTTTTTTAAATATAAAATATTTCTCTACATTTTTATGAGAGATTTTTCTCTGGTCTCAAAATGGTTGAAACACTTAGAAAATATATTGAAAAGATCTGCTTGTAAGAAAATAATTCACTTGGAATTGAAATAATTTTTGTAATCTCTGTATAGTTATAAGAAAAGAAATTTCTGAAATGAGAGAGCTGGAAAACCTCCAGGGCAATGCTTACAGACAATATCACTAAAAGTTCTACTGGCTACATATTTAGCTATTGCTCATTTAAACACAGGTAAATTAGTTGTTTTTAGATAACAGAAAATTGAACTTTAGACAAAAGCATGCAAATAGAATAATTTTTGAAGGGAAGTGCAAGAAAAATGAAACTTAGAGAGACTGGTCATGAGTAATTTTAAAATGCTAACTTAAAGCGTTAGTGAAGTGATTATCACATTACCCAAACTGGTCTCAAAATTTCTTAATTAGTGCTTCTGGACAGCCAGCCCAAGAGAAAAAATAACTGCTGTTATTTTGCAGTAAGAAGAATACAGGTACTCTCTGTGCAGGGAAGGGGTTAATATATCTGGATGGTGTCCTATGCGTTTGTGTTGTGTTAGCACCTGGGCCAGAAAATCAGAGAGCAGTCAGTCACATTGCTTCTGTCTAAGGATTATCTTGAATTTTCAAACCAAGCTTGTATTTTGCTTGAATCCAAAAGTTTTAGCTGATTCTGAAATGTCCAACAGCAAGGAAGAAATTACCTGTTTCCCAAGGGCTGATTTCTGAGATAAAAAATAGAACTCTGCACGTTTCTATGAACAACGGAGTTGCATCTGCCAAGGGTCCTGCTAGTAGCTAGTATTAGTCTAGTGTCTGGGACTAGCTCCTTGAGTTTGTAATAAAAAAAAAAGGAAAGGTGAATTATAAATATAATATATATATAAATAAAAAGAATACATGAAAATACAATGCAGAGAAAGTTAAGTAAAACAGGAATATGATTTAAAGATGCAAAATATCTAAAGAGATAGAAGCAGATGTAAGATCAGGATTGTCCAAGAAGTGAATTTGTACACGTTTGGCGCTGGAGGCTAAATGGAAAGCTACTCTCAGCACTTATTTGTACAGTCCACAGATCAGCTGAAAGGTTTGCTCTAGTAGCTCCTGTGGGTGCCATCACTGTCAAATGGCTCATGCCTGCTCTGTGCCTACCAAAGGATTTCTGGTACTTCACATCCGCATTAAATTTTGATTCAGTGGAAGTGGGTTCACATTATTTTCAAACTTGGTTTCCTGTGAAGAAATTCAACTTCATAAAGTAAAAGTTTGAGACCTGAAGCAGTATGAGACAACCGGAGATGATTTGAATTCATATCAAAGGACTCAGACTACTGATAGAGATGAGGAAACTGATTCTCCTGTGAAGGAAACAAAGTGTATGTTAATTACAGACTACACTGTTGAATTTGTGCTAGGTGCTGAACAGATACTGATTAAAGAACAAATTCTGGAAATGCTATGGTACGTGTACTGTCTCATTTAGCATCCTTTACAAAAAATGTCATTCTATCTTTTGTCAAGAATAAACTGGGAGACATGGCAGTAGAGGAATTGGAGCACCTTTCAAGATGTGTGTTTTGACTATCAGAAACTTCTTGCATTAAGAGTTTTACTTGAAGGTTTAAGAAGAAAATATCAACTCAAAAATGGGTTTTAGTGAACTCTGAGCACAACATTTAAGAGTACTGTGGAAAAAATACTGAAAGCTACTTTTCCATTCTGATCATATGATGTAGGAGGTCTCTTCAGTTTGAAGATCTGATATTGAGAAAAACAAAAATATCTAATGTGCAAGACATTTAGCATGGCAAAAATACTGTTTTTCAGATCTGCTTAGTGTGCAGTATGTGGAATTGTTGCCACCTGAAACATCTTTTCAAGTAAGTGCCTTGTCAGGGTGAAGAGAAAATAAGAATCACTACTTTTTGGCAAAAAATGTGCCATACTTACCTTAAAATTTGAGCTCTGAAATATGATAAAACATTGCAGGAATTTTAGTCCTCTTGGAAAAAAAATCAGTAATTTCCCTGCATCAATCAGAATCAAACTAATGCAAATATTAGAATCCAGGTGAAATATTTTCACCATATTCTGAACATGACTTTGCTGAGGCTGGTTTTGCAGCTGGGAAAGCCTTTAGGGGAGCTTTGATCTAAACAAGAGTCTGCAGTACTCTCATTTGATGATATACACATAAAAATGCTGGTAAATTTGAATTAGTTCTGAACTTGATTGAAACTTCTAATTTCCATTTCTCAGGCAACATTTTAATATAAAATTTATGCCTGTGAGGCAGAAACTTTTTATAAATGCTATACATCATGGAATTTGCAAATTGACTCAGGAAAATACTTGGCATCTTGTGGGAAGATTTCACACTTTGTTTACACAACACCTTCATAATGTGCTTGCTGAAGCTTGCTTGAGAGGCAGAGACAGTAAAAATAAAAATTATCATCACCTTAGAGTCATTCCTCTTGAACTTTTTATTTCCTTTTCAATAAGGCTATAGTCACCACTCAAATACTTTAGTCAGTGCAATTGACTGTTTGCTAGAAACTCTGATCTGCTAAGTGACAACCACAACTAAAGCTAGCTGCATGATTTTATTTGATTTACACTAGAGAGTACAGACTTTTTTTTCTTTACAAACCACCACTGAATATAATAGACTATAGCTACACCACCTTTGCTAGTTTTGACCTGCTCAGAAATATGAAAAGGTATTTACTAGAATTACAATATTTCTGCCAGTCCTTATCTGTTACAATAACTTCCTTCTCATCACCTGGATCATTGTTTCCATCACTGATAACAAATAGGGGCTTCACAAAATGGGCAGCAACTCTGTTAGTGCAATTGACAAACCATTTTGTCCAGATGCAGAAATATGGGCAATGTTACTGTCCAAGATCATGGCTTTGTAAAGTGATCAAGTACCTGTGAAAGGAAAATTGTGTTTTACAAGGAAAATAGGAAGCAATATCTCAGTCTCAGTAACTGTCCAAAGTGAAAAGTGGTTTTATCATCCTAGAAATAAAAGGGTATACAAAAGGAGAGTACTGTCTTTAAAACGGAAGCAAAATAGCACCCTTAAAAATGGTGGCAACTGCAACAGAACTCTGAATTCTTTTCTGTTTCACAGCGATCAGTAGAGGAAAGGGAATGTTTCCTCTGTTCACATCCTTGAATGTTTTGTTAATATTGCTACTGCAATTTGTGCTGTGTAATGAAAGTCACTGATTTCTCAAGGTTTATTTGCTCCATGTGGTCAACCCATGCTTTATTAATTGAAAACTCATGAGATAAAACACTATGTCAAAAGATGACTTGCAGAAGACAGTACTAATTGAATAAAATCATAGTTTGAAAGCAGATTCTGGTGAGGTTTTTGTGCCTCTGCTAGGATTGAGACAGCATTCTGTTTTTTGAGGTGTTTAAAAATTGTCTGACCACATCTTTTTTATATGTCCTTGCTATTATCTTGATCACAGAAGCATAGAATATCCTGTGTTGGAAGGGACCCACAAAGATCATCAAGTCCAGCTACTGGCCTGGCACACAACCACCCCAAAAATGTGTCTGTGATCATTGTCCAAATGTTTATTGAACACTGCCAGGCTGGTGCTGTTCTCTAAGGAGCCAGTTCCAGCAGCCAACCACTCTCTGAGTAAAGAACCTTTTCCTAATATCTAAGCTAAATTTGCCCTGACACAGCTTCATGTTATTTCTTCTGCTCCTGTCAGAGAAAAGATCAGTGTCTGCACCTCCACACCCTCTTATGACTAAGATTTGGGTTGCTATGAGGTCTCCCCACAGTCTCCTCTTCTCCAGGCTGAACAGACAAAGTGTCCTCAGCTGCTCCACATGTGGCTTCACCTCTAAACCCTTCATGATCCTCTTGGCCTTTCTTTGGAAACTCTTACAGCTTTATACCCTTCTTAAATTCTAGCACTCAAAACAGCACACAACACTTGAGGTGAGCACTCCACTTTCTATGCCCACACAAGCTATACCACATTTTGTTTCCCTGATCCCTGATAAACAGAGGAGTATTCCAATAGCAAGTTCTAGTATGAAAGATCTTCCTGTCCTTTGCTTTTACTTTACTGAGACCATGCTTTCCACAGTCATTATACACTCCAAATCTTGATTTTAGTGAAGGGAAATAATGGAAAAGAAACTACCAGAGGGAAAGCTAGAGGAAAACAAGTTTAATTATTAAAGCCCCTCTTGGGTCTGTGTCTATTCTAGTAAAATAAACATTACCAGGGACATTTCTTAAGAATAGAACATGAATATTCTAGGAAGTTTTTTCTCTGCCAAAATTTGTTCTAATCCCGCTAGTATTTTCCCTAAAATCGTCAGGTCTAGTTCACATTTCAGGGATATTTCTGTTTACTAAAATAGATATTACTATGTCATTTTGAACTATGAGGCTGTTGCTTCTCAGGGTATCCTTCAAGCTTTGTGTCTGCCAGGCTACAGCCAAGGCTTCACTAGAAATAAGCACTATGCTAGAAAAGTGATTTTTATTAAGAGATGGCAAAGCTGCCTTTACACCTTTTTCTTTTTTTTTAATCATGCAAGATGGTAGACTCAATCCAATATGATTTTAGAAGGCCACCAGATGAAATGTCCAGGGGTCTGACTACTGGGAAGCAACATAGGATATAAACTTGGCAGGTTCAGTGCTAATCACAAGCATAGACTAAAATTGTCTATTAGGGCAAAATCTATATAAGAAAATAAATAAGAAGCATTGTAGATAACAAAAGACTTAAGATAACAGCCCAAGAAAGTTGCTGACCAATGAGGAAGATAGTGGGGTAACCCTAAATATCAAATAAATAACAAAGCTGGGGAAAATGAAGAAAGATTAAACAGCTATGGGATGTTAATTTGGAAGAATATAAAGTTGGGTATGGTTGGAATTGTTTGGCAATATCTTTTAAGCAACTTTGCACCTGATGAAGACAAACAAGAAAAAAAAATTGGTCTTCAGGCTACCTGCATATGCCTTTTGCTGTCAAAGGAGAACAACCTGTTTCTGCTAATGCTGATTAAAGAATGCCCAGACAAAACTGAACTTCTTAATAGTACCCTTCATAATAAAATAGTGTGAGCATTGGTTGCCTTTCTCAAATGGAGGAATTAGGAATGGAGACCAATACCAACAAGTTTTTATGATGCATATTGATCTCAACTTCTTTTGTGATCAAAAGCATCCATTGACTTTTTCTCTCAAGTAAGATGCTCCAACACTTACTTCAGCCTATTCCAAGTAGTCTAAACTGGTGAAGGGTAAAGCAAGGCAGCTGGGCAGTGGGATCCCTTGAGTTTTTCAAGACTAAAGAGATTCTCTACTCATTATATGATGTTACTGCTTAATGAAGTAAATGGTCCTAAATTTAGCTTCCCATTCTGAAAACATCTGTGCACTTCTGAGTCAGACAACAGGACCATGAGCTTCCTGGTTCCTGTCATAGTCCTGATTAAAAAAAGACTCAAATTACATTGAGTAAGGATGCTATTGGGAGAGAGTGGGAGGTGTTATTTAAATTTTGAGCCTCATAGTACTTTCTTGAGCTGAAATTAGACACTGCACCATCACTTCTGCTTAGTTATATGTTTGCTTAAAACATGCATAGCATATGAAGTGACACTGAGTGTAATCTTGAACAATTGTATGTTACCTTGCATGAACCCTAGAGATAGCTGAGAAGATCAATATTTTCCAGAGGAAAATAAATTAAGGACCAAGAAATCTGAGTATTTTAACAGGTAGGAAGTTTCCTTTGCAGCGTAAACAATGGCTACCATCTCAATTGCGGCTACTATTCTCTTTTACAAAATTATCTGTGTTCTTATTCTGAGTTTGCCTGCTAGCTATATTAACTTCCAAAGTTGCTACAAGGTTATTTTCACATTTGATTTAGTAGAATAGATAGTAATAATCTGTGTTCAACATACACTATGACTTGGTAGTGTTTTTTTCATGATAAAACTGGTATGGCAGAAAAAATATTTGATTTGCAATTCCAAAGGAACTATTTGCTTCTATTCAAGCTGAAAATAAAATCCAAAGCTGCTGTTAGGTAAGCTGGGAAAACTTCCTTGAGTATTCTGCATCTGCTAAAAAAGTGTTGAAAAAAAGATGTTTAGAGAGTCATGGAAACCCTTTCCAGCACCCTACAGAAATTAATTTTCTTGGTGCTGTGTTCCTCACAGACTAAACTCGGCCTGAACATACGGACCATGTTAAGAATAAATGTCTCACTTTAGGATATATATATGGAAGAAGATCAAAGTTATGAGCTGTTCTTATCTGTTGTTGGGTCAACCTGATGGTTAGTGGTTAATTTGAGTGAAAAATATTGCCACTTCATTTTACTCAGTATTTCTTTAAAAGGAACAAGTAAATTGACTTTTTCCATTTTCTTGTACGCAAGGGGATGGGAAATGTGCTCATTTCCCATTAAAGTGGAGGATGTGTTTACTTCAAACTCAGAACCAACATCAGTAGCATTCTATAAAGGGCCTTTTTTCTTTAAAAGTTTAGATATCGTGTTTTGGAAGCTGTATTTCAGTTGTTCAAAACATCATTTTTAAACTGTTGTTGTCTCTTTACTTTTCATTCAGTTTGCATCATTTTTTCACCTTTAATCTCTGCCCTTTTACATGCTGCTGTTAGAGCCCTACTTAATAAACACATAGAATTCCTATTAATTTCAGTGGGACCTCCTCATGCCAAGGCTTCATCAAAATTGTCAGTGTAATCTGTAATATATACTGAAATTAAATATCAAATACACAGTTTCTGCCTGTAGTGTGTGTGCCATTGTGAAGCAAATATATGTACTATTACCAAACATGCATAAAGTGTTTTATTTTTGCCTATTTTGCATTACATTATTTCAGAACTCCACAGTCACCTCTTACAGAAAAGCAAAAGCACAGGCCAAAAGAAAAATGCTGTAAAATGAATGAGAAACTGCAATTCTGAAAGATTTTTTGTAATGCTCAAAGTTCAATAATTCCACATCAAAGGATTCAAAATACCCAGGTTACAAAAAAGTATATTTAAAGTATATAAAATGCACACAAATAAGAGCTACTTAAAGTTATGGATAGACTCATTTAACAGATTTGATATAATGATTATTGAACAAAACAAGTTGCAGTTGCTCTACATTAAAGGCAAAAAATGTCACAAGATTTATTTTGAAAGGCATTCCTTGTATCATTCTGAATGAAGGAAGTTCATGGGTCACTATATTTTGTGTTGCATCTGATAGTAGAATTTGAATAAAAACATTTTTCAAGACAGAAAATTAATGTGACAGACCTAATCTCAAAATTATTACATCCTAAAGTCATCTGAAAAGAAGTTATGATAATATTTTTTATCTATCTATTAAGCTTTTTTATAGATCTGCATAGTGCTGCCTTGTAGTGGAATTCCTAGATCAGAGGAAGTCAGTATATGAGGCAAAGTAACCACTAAGTGTTTGCTGAGAAGCATTATAAAATGGAAATATCTTACAAGCAAGATTCTTGTTTTACTTGCTGACATAGACAATCTAGTTATTTCCCACATTTTAATTAACTTTGTTCCTTTTCTCTTGGTAAGAAAAACTGCAAGTAGGATTATTTTCAGCTGCATTGATATAAGAGAAATATAACTTATCTGTGAAACAAGTGGAATATACTTTCCTCAGGAAAAGGAAAAATCTTTTTCCAGTGCAGAAAAAGATTTTTCCTTTTTCTGCACTGGAAAAGATTTTTCACTGCTTTCTGGGTGGCTTTTTGCCTGCATTAACACTTCCCTGCCAAGGCAGAATATCAAGATTTTTAAAATACATTCCATACTGTCTACATCCTCCTGCGTTTTTCTATCTTGCTTTAACATAGTTTTGATCACTGCCCGCCCAAATTCCCTCTAGGTCTCTAAGTCCTTCTCTTGCTGCCCATATTGTGTCTCAAGTATGAAAAGTTTACATGATGGCAAACTTTAAAACATGCCATAGTCATGGTGCCTCCTGTGCCCAGCTGAATTCCCTGCTAAAGTTTGGTGAAACAGAGATTTTATTCCACTATGACCCTCAGCTAAGTGATGGCCATGATCATTCCTGGTCAAACAGGTGGCAATTCCCTTTCACAGAAATGTCAGGTTGTCTCATGGCAAAATCTGTTCAACTTTGATTTGTTAAGATTAGACAGGAAATGCAAACTGGTACATGTTGAAATACAATTCTTATGTGCAATTTGTTTTACCTAAATGTCAAGGCAATAGGTCATTACAGGTGTATTCAACGACAGCAGGTAGACACCACTCTTCCAGAGGGATCTTTAGATATCTTTTACAAAATCTTCATGTGGGAATGACTCCTGGTATTAAGGACAGAATAAAAGCAGAAAAAGTGTCCTCATCTGAACTGGTTCTATTACAATTCTGAATAATCCCTCCCAAGGATGGATAGATTTTTGCTCTCATCTTTTACATAATACCAGTCTTACTCAAGACCTAATAAGAAGTATAATAAGCACAAAAAGTAATCCTTCTCTTGCTTTCTCTGAGCTTCAGAATTAGCTAGCTCCACTCTTTAATAAGAAGTCAGTATCCCTTGACAGTACTAGTCTTTTAGCTACAGCTTTAAAGATCTGTGTTTGAGAATTGGCCGGACACAAGTCAGCAACAGTATGTGTCTATTTGGCCATCTATGTACTTGCTTGATTAGCAAATACCTTTTGCTACCTCTGTAGGCTTTATTTTTTTGCAAGGGACTTGAAAACACTTTGAAACTCTTGTCTCATTAAGGACTAAACAATTTACTTCTGAAATCCTTTCTGCTGGAAGTCCCATATGAAGACTAACACATAGTTGCCTTGACAAAATCGCAATATTTGCCTCCTGTTTAAAGACTGTATATCACTATTAAGTTATCTTTTGAAGAGAGTAAGACTATTTAAACTGCTCATCTTAGCATCTGTGTACAATTCTCAGCAATCAGTTCTGGGGTTTTTTTCTGTGTAAATCTGTCAGGAAGAAATTTATACTCCTGAGGGCAAAGAGACTCTCAGTAGCTGTACATCCAGCTGTGTATTCAGTGTGGGATTACCTCAGCTAATGCACTTCTTCCATGACTAGGACTGCTGTTAAGATGAAAAAAACTCATTTCAAATAAGATTCATAGCTATCTGAGAAATTAAATACATTTAATTTCATGAGGGTGGTAGAAAACCTGTTTCTAAAATTTTGCCATTATGACATTAGGCAGATTGACTGCCTTGACATGAGGATGTTGAGTGGCCAGTGGAGCAGAACCATGCCAGTCATTGATCTAAAACCAAAGCTTTGTCAGCTTGGCAGGATGGATCTATAATAATTCCTTCTAGGAGGGTATAATAATTCCTTTTCTGCAAAACTCACCTGTACACCCAACATTCAGACCAGAATAGCCTACAGGGCTCTTGGTGTACTCACAGCCTTTGAGCTTTGTTTTCTGCTGTTTTTAAACATGTTTTTCATTAGGTGGTTTGGGGAACTGATGAATGCACTTCCCAGATTACATAGAGTTACACTTTTGAGTAATATGATTGTAAAACTGAAAAAAAACTAGTTTAATAAAAGAGCTGTAAACAGAATAAATAAGCAATTCTCCCCTTCTCCCCAACAGTTTTTTTTTTAATTGAGCTAATTCGTAAACAAAGATGTCTAAAAAGAGAAATTAAAATCTTCATTGTGAATGTTTATTTTTATTCCAATTGAACCAAGTTCCTTGTCTCTGAATTCCTTTACTGAATGTAGCTTGATAATTCAGCCTCTGGGAGGTTTCACCTTCTCCAGTTATGCTGAGGTTGTGTAAAACAGCAGTCAAATAATACTGTTCTGGACTCCAGAGACAGCATCATCCTGTAGGACCTATGGCTTGTCCCATAGGACAGTTATAAACAATTTTATGTGAGCATAATTTCTTCTGAAGCACTGTCATCCAGAGCTCTCTGCCAAAAGCTAATACTTTCCCAGTGTCATTAGCTCATCATGTTCCAGACACCAGAGCCTGTCATGAGAGCTGTGATAATAATGTTCTGCAGCCTTTTTTTGTGCACCTATTCTGACTTCTGTCAGTCATCAGTCTCTCTGGGCTATAGCAACCTACTGCTGGAAAGGTGGCAATTGAGATCTCTCAGGCTGTCAGTCAGTTCTCCCTCTTACAAAAGGTACCCCTGGGGAGCACTGAGTCACACAAACCTCCATCCTGACGCCAGATATCTGGAGCCATTTGCAAGGGTTTCATTCTTGGCCTCTGAACTTTCTCTGTACATACTAAAAGCATTCCTACTCTATGGTCACACAAGGCTTGGGGGCCATCAAGGGAGATTTAATCATTTCATTGATAGCTTTATTGTCTGATGTCATGACACCCATGTTTTCTGGAAAAATGAAAAAATAAGAGATGCTAGCAGCATCATTTTCCTATATGAATCAGATCTCTTAACAGGTCTGAATGCCCATATGAGTCCTGAGAAATTCTGTCTATCCCATGCTGGAAGGATAAACCCTGGATTGCTCAGGTCACATGGGTTGTTCAGCCAAGCATTATCTGCTTAAGGATGGATGGAGGGAAATGTGCATTTGGTCATCTCACTGCACAGTCTGGGAATGACATTATGTTCTATCAAATCCAATGATATCAAGCCAATTTAATTCTGCCTTTTCACTCTCCTAGGAAGTGAACTCTCTACCCAGACTATGCTCATTAAGAGCAAGTACTTAAGCTACAATTTTTCCTCTCTCCATTATCTTCTGCTAGCAGTCACAGTACCCAGGATGTCATAAACTCCTGATGCATTTCTCTCTTAGAGGAATGTCGGCTGTACCAGAAAACTCAGCCATTTTTCAAATGTCCCTTATAGTAGTTTAACAATATTCCCATGATCCTTTCTCCCAGTACAGCTAGGGCTGCAGTTACACATTTTAGCAAGCACTTTACATTTTCTCCCCATGCTTCTGAGGGAACACTTGGCCTTGTTTGCTGACCTGTTGCTTCACAGTTTGCAGTTTATTTCATAACCTTCTATTCCCATTTCAAGCCAAATTCCTGAAATGAGCATGTGGTATGTAGACACTCACCACTAGGACTTAGCTGCACCAGCATGGTGATTAACTTTTTTTGTGTGTTTTTTTATCCATCACTACTTAAAGCTGAGCTGACAACCTAATGCATCTTCTGACCTCTCCATGTGTAGAGACAGAAGGCTTGAGCAAATTCTGCCCTTTGGTACAAATCTGCTATATGGTTAAGGTCCTCTTTCACAACTGAGAACTTAAACTTGGGTTTAGGATCACTTTACCATTTTTGAGATGCTTTGAGCTCTTCCATTTGGTAACCAGAAACCAGAGAGAACTTCCTGAGATGGAATTATGACTACATCTCCAGCCAAACTCAGGTTGTAATCTGCTGTCCTGTAGACACTCTTCCAGCAGAGGTACGGAGATATAAGATAACAGTGATGTTGCCAGCTGACAAGGAGAGACTGCTTCCTTCCACACATTGTCTCATCATTTGTTTCCTCGCTTAACACTCTGCCCCGGTTTGCTAGCTTCCCAAATGAAGAAGACGCAGATGTCAGCTGCAACTGCAACCTAAGTGGATAGCTGCCTTTTAAAATTACGAAAGGAGACTATCTGCAAGATAAAATTGTTTCAGCATCTGGGACACCTGTAATCATTACTATATGTACTAGGTCATGCTGGTTCCCTTCACCTCTTAAATCTGTAAAAGGGAATGAGTGATACTTGGTTTACTGTAGATCCTTCTAAGGGTCCTGATTGCTGTTCTGCAAAAGAATATTAACTACGATACCAATTAATCTGTAATTGACAATTTCTTCTGTCTTAGGGAGTACAGAGGCTCCAGAAAATGCATATGATCCAGAAATTAGTGTCAGCTGTGTAGGTTGGTGCCACAATTACCAGCAATTCCCTGCATTCTGCATAGAGGCCAATGTAGAACAGAACTCTTATTGCATCTGAACAGAATCTGTGTAACATTTTTATAATAGCATCCTAAGCAATAAGTACACACTTCCACACCAGCTAATTACATGCATTTTTGCAACCTAAGCTATAAAACTTTTAAGCTTTCTTTTTCAATCAGTGTAAAGTGTCTTCTGCTGATTTACGACATTTCTATGTATCTCATGATCTTGTTGAAATGAAACATTTTTTTGCTATGAAATTTTCTATGAAAGTGACCTGAAACTAAGATGGTTTTATTATGTTGCCAAATACTCTTATCCTGATAAGGTTTGTCATACACTGGACATTGGTATGTAGGACCTAAAGTGAATAACCAGGTCAATAACATAGCATCAAAAGACAACAGGCTCCTCTCTAGCAGGAAGACAAAAACAATTTCTGACAAGCTCCATACTATCCTACAAAAAAGAAGGGTACATACCCAGGTACATTTATCACCAGTGCAAATTACTAAAACATAGATTCTATTTTGCTATACACATATATAAAATCTGTATAGCAAAATAGAATATATATAACAGCTTCTGCTGCCCCTATCTTTCTTTTGCTTTCATCTTGATCACCTAAAACCCCACCTCTTATTGTGGTGCTGCAAATACTGACAACTGAGACCTTTAGACTATGGTGCTGAGGATCTCTGTAATTCTTGCAGAGCTGTGGGATGGGCTGCACTGCGCCGAGGCTCACAGCAAGAGTGCCTCACGGTATCCGCTCTTCACACATGCAAGTTTCAACCACCCTGCTGTGCTCCTCATCTGGTAGCAGAGAAGGATACTGGTAGTTAGTCTTTCTAGGCTGGAACCCACTGACTAGCATGAAGTTGTCTCAAGACGATTGTTGTATGGGTGGTATTATGTTATTTTTTTGCAGAGGTACCTGCTTAGCCATCCACTAGGCAAATGAATGTGTATCAAACTACTGAGAGCTCAACTTTTGTTAATTATTTCAGCAAAGTCAATTGGTAAATGTGGGACCAATTTAGTGTGTTTATTCAAGTGGTAGAAAAACTTCAAGGTGACCAAAAAAGAAGACTGCAAAGTCTGAGAAAGCTCCAAACGTAAAAACTCTGACTTCTTACATTGCACGTCATCAGATGTAGTTACAGTCATACATTGATGGAGGCATACCCAGAGCAAATACCAAAACTAAGAGTGCCACTGAGACAACCACTGTGATGGGGGAAAATGCAGCTTTTCAATACTTATGGAGCAGACAGTTAAATATCCAGTATGTATTGCTAGATGCCAAAAATCCCAAGCATTAGCAGATGCATAAAAATTCTGAAAGAGAGCAGAACTTAAAAATAGCAACTAGACTTCCAAAGTAATCTAAAATATGTGATAATCATTTTGCTTATAATTTTTAATGGAGAAATTTCAGTGCATTTTCTAACATCACATATGTATCACTTCAGGGATTAGTGAAGCATCAGAGTATCTAAAAGAATTATCAGAGAGCTTATACATGCATGCCTGTTTAAATGTTCCATGTTTGCATAATGTTATATCATTATTGTCATTGTACTGACAAATTCATATGTCAAAAAATATAATGGCTGTTGTTACTTCATTAACATAAACAGTCTCTATCATGTTTAAGGCAACCTGTTAAATGCTTTTTCTGTTGTACTCATATTTGTTATTAAAAAACCCCACTACATTCATTTGTCCCCACAGAATTCTAATTGGTTTCTATTTGTCTATCGCCCTAATTGTTATTGTTAAAAGCCTTTGAAAAAATAGTAAGTACTTTAAAAGATAGCAGTACAATGTTATAAGATACATTAAATAAAGAGAGGACCTGGAGGATGTGCAGTGACATGTGTGGTTTAAACTGTCCTTTAATCATACTTCCATGTTTTTCACTTCTTTTTAAGGAAACAGGAAAAAGCACAGGGAGGGGCTCTAAACTAAACATTTTTCATTTTTGAAAAATACAGAATAAAGTATGTGTGCTGTCTGTTTAAGAGATTTTTTTGAGGTTTTTTCAAGATATGAAAAAGGTAAATACAGAGTTTCCAAAAAAGAAACTTACTTACACACATCTTCTACAAACACTGATTATGTTGCACTGATATGTTCACAACACCTTCAAGAATGAGTAAATCAGTCTGAAGCAGATCTACTCAAGAACAGCTGGAATGACTGGAGGAGTGCAGCCTCTAACATTTGATTATAAATTAAAGGAGCTAATCATGTGTAACCACAAATAAGAATATGCCAAAGACTATTTTGCTCTGGAGTAAAAATAGGTGAATAAAGGATCTCACCTACTAGCAAATGTAAGTGTAAATTACTAATTACTAGCTTTATTTCTGTAATTAGGAAGGTTTTCTAAGTATTCAAAGCCAGTGGGCTTCAGAGAAAAGTTGTAATTAACAACAGGGTAGAAAAAAGTACATTTAGTATTGAACTGTAGCTTGGTCTTAGAATTTACTAACTTAAAGCGGTGCGTATCTTAAAACTTAAGAAGCAATGCCCTATTTAAAGTAAATTAATCCTAAAATTAGCTAGACTCTTTATAATTAGACAGTTTGACACAGAGTTACAAGACATACCCAAGTCCCTAGTGTTAGGTGCAAGTAAAAGTACATATTAAACCAATGAACTTGATCAGACAACTCCTTGGCAAGCCTATTTTAAAGATCATTGATGCCTTAGAGAATGACTGTGGATAAGTTTCACACATTCTCATCATGTACTCTACTGCATATTGTACTTTAGTGACTGATAGAGCTTATATCAGTAAGCCCATTTTCTCAATAAAAGCGATGCAGTTATGGAAATAAGTTAAACTACATATTTCAAGGTTGGCAGAGTTTTTAAAATTGAAAGACCTATTAGCAATAAGATAATTTCCCAGCAGTTTTGGGGAAGCAGATCTCAATAATAAATATGGAAGGGATCACAATCTCTTATTTAGATAGTAATGAAGTTTCTGCATCACTCTGGTGGTAATGTGATGAGGCTTGCAGTGTTCTGGGGAGGGAAAGATGTAGAAGAATTTTTTGGTTTAATTTAATTGTTTTCATTCCTTTTGATGTGATCTGACAGGTGGGAAATAGTGGAGCGTTAGTCGCTGAAATAAGAGCTGAGAGAGTACCAATATAGTTTCTATGTCTTATGCATGGAAAATGGAAAACTCCACGACTGTTTAATAGTCACCATGTCGCTCTGTATTATTCAAAACTTTCATCCATCATTAGAAACAAAGTCTTTCAAAGTTCTATTTTGACTAGAGTTTGCAATAGGTGCTGCTATTCAGTCTAGGTGTACGTGATTATTCATTGCAGTTGAGCCTTCAAGTGAGTTAAATGAAATGCATTTAAATGCTCCCTCTTCCCCTGTCATTAGCTGCTCTACAGAAGCCTCTAGTAAGGCCCTATAGATCAATGTTTCTCAAACTGCGGGCTATAAAAGAGCTCAAAGGGGATTTCCAACTGTTAGACGACAACAGTCAGCAGCAGTTCAGTTCCCTAAGTCTGCAGTAGATCTTTTTTCACAGTAGTGGAGAATAAGGAAAACATTACATACTGGCTGCACACATTTATTCTATCCAGGAAACTGCTAGCTACCTTTGGCTGCTGTCAGTGCCTAATTTCCATCAGAGTAGAGAGTACATAATAGTGGGTTTTCAATCTCTTGCTGTAGAAGAACTGATCTGTTATGAACTCTGGTGATTATACTGAAACAGTAGAGTAAACTGTAGATTCTTGACGTATTGTATTGAGTGTGGATTCTAGTGCCAAAAGGTTTGGGATACAATCTGGCCTTTAGATTATTCTTGGAGAGAGAGCAAGGCTTTCTCACTACTACTTTCACCACCTGGATGTCTCAGGAGTCATTCAGATGACTCCATGTTTCTACATGAGTATTCAGAAACTGGGTTTCCTTTTTTGTTTAATTTTCTTCCAATTTTTCACAGCACACTTCCCCTACACAAGTTTCTTTGTTTCAGCATGCTGCAAATAGACCATCCTCCTTGCCTCACGGGGCACCACAATCTACAGGATTGTAATATGGTCAGGATCTTCTTTCACGCTTGAAAGTGAGCTCAGTGACATGTGATCTTATTCTTTAGTCACCTGTGATTCTGTCAGTAAGTGTATTGACATGTTGGTGAGAAAAGCAGTGCACTGCACTGCTTCCTAGGAAATTTCCAGGCTGAGATGACCAGTTCTGCTTTCTTCTCTCTGGTGATAAATCCCACAGTTCAGGTTTCTCTTTCTTTCCTCTAACTGCATTCACCTGGCACATTAGCCTGCAACTCCAAGCAGACACCAAAAACAGATTTGTCTTTAACCATCATGCTGCAAATGAGAATAAGCTCATAACACAAAACTTCTTGAATTTTAGGACTGCAGCTATTAACATTCACGATGATGCACAAGGTGAAACCAGTACTGCCTGCAAAAAGAATAAAAGTCTGGGGGGGAGTGTGGCTCATAAGATAAATAATCTGTTGCGACTAATAGGAAAAGGTGGAGAGAGATGGTCCTTAATTACTCTTCCTGAAAGGAGCCACCTGTGGGTTGAGCACGGCATGTCCCCATTAGAAAGCGATCACAGTGGGAGCAGGACACCTGCTTCACTACTGTCTGGAACTAGATCGTTTGTCCTCTGCCAAGACCAAGACCTGAAACAGTATGGGGCATCTGGGGACAGCAGAGGGATTTGAATCAAACCAGTTCCAGATGAAGCTGCGAGGTTAGACATGGAGTGCTAGCAGAGCAGCAAACAGCAATCCATCACCAGCACTGGCAGAGTCTCACGGAGCTGAGCTGTGCCTTCCGCCATCCTTCAGGCTCCAAACCTCAGCATGTCTTTCCAAGGCCTCGCATTTGCTTAACCTCTGGTGCCCATCAGTCTTTGTACTGTGGGCATGCTGGTGCTGGAGGTGGCAGCCAAATGGGGGAGGAGGTGTGAGCATGACCATTGTACAGCTTTACTAGCGTTAGAACAGAAAGAATTGAGAACCAACATTAGGCATTTATGAATGTCAGTTTCATTCTATCCAGGGAGTTGATTAATGCCCTAATTATCTCAACACAGCAGGATTCCTCTAGGATTCTCCCTCCTGCAGCTGAATAGCTTTCCCATCATTTCAAGGTTTCCTGTTTAGTACCAGAATTTAAAATTATATTTTTTCCTCTGTCAAAGAGGAGGGTAAAAACCTAAAATCCATGCTGAACATAAAAGATTCCTTAGAGGTTCTCTATATGCAGTCAATAATTCTTCTAATTGTTCTGCCACTGAGATCTAGGATGGATTCCAGAGGTTTTTGTGATATAGTCACACTGCTTTTTTTAACTCATTTGAAAAACTGGGGGTTTTCCTTCTGAGGAATTTCACCATTTTCCTCATATTCAATCTTGAAGATCTGAATATTCTTTTATTTCCATGATTCTAGCATTGGCTAAAAAGATTTAGGGAACATGGGAAAAAGCTTTCCTAGGCTTTCTTTTCCTTCACATTGGCACATGTGGTACTTCATTCTTGCAGTCTAGTTTCAACATTCACACTATTGTTTTGGATTGCAAAGCTTTTCCCCAAGTTTCATTGCACTTTTCTGGACATGGCACAGGAAACTGCCAAAGAAAAGTTGTCCTTGAAGACAAAGTAATGCAATGTACCAATCTGGATTACAGGAGTAAAGAAAATGTCCAACTTCAATTTTTAAGTAGGGCAGGTTATTTCAATATTTTTTTGTTTAAAAAACTCTGCTGTAAGCTTATCTTCAGATTTGTTTTAGGGGTTTGTGTTTTTTCCACTTACAGTGAGATAAAGTGAGAGTCCAGATATCACATCTTTCTTTCTTGCAGATGAAAATATACAATACTGAGAACTGATTTTGACTATAAATCTTCCACATGGCATAAATTAAACATAAATTATTAAGTTCCAGAAAACAGCTAAAGCAGATATTGAGTTCTTGAAACATTTATTAGTTTTCAAATTACAGTAGTTTTCCCTATTTTTTGGGTTTTTTTTCGAATTTGAATCACTATACCAGAGCAACCCCTACAATTAAAGAAAAAATACAACCAAAAACTCAAAACCCCTAAACAAAACCCAAAACTCTCCCAAACAAGCAGAAAATCCCACCAAAAAAAACCAGTAAAACCCAAGCAACCCCCCCCCACACACACACGTGCACACACACACAGAGCCCCACAAAACACCCCAAAACCACAAAAAATAAGAAAAAGAAGGTACCAATTTTTTACCCATGAAAATGTGCAGAATAATAGTTCCTCATCTTAGGTTATTTGGCCTATGTCCTCTTCTGCAATCTTGTTTTACAGAGTGCAGTAATGACATGTAGGATTATCAATCACTTTAGGGTTATTAATCACTGATCACAGCTAATCTTTTATAACTTATTTTGATGTGGTTTTCAGAATTGCAAAAAAAAAAAAAAGCTGGACTCATTAATTTTGGCTCCAATCTTGACTTTACTCTTCTGACAAAAGACTGATGGGAGTACCCAAAAAGGTATAACAGCAATTTGTGAAGCAGGTCATGGATTATTGTAATAGTTGCTGATACCAAAATTGATCTAGATGTACATCCCCATTTTTTTGGGGTGCCTGAACGGTCAGAGGCATCTGATCACTGTAGTTTATCTTTCAGCAACTTCTCTTTCTGGAAATAAAGACTTTTTCATGATTGTAAAGATATCCTGAACACTTACAAAATCAGTCCTGTGTTTGGATTAGCTCCTCAAAAGTCTGCCCAATAATTCATAACTATCTCCTGCTTCACAGAGAATCTCAGGTTCCTCTAACAGATCTTCAATTTCACTGAGCTTAATTCCTTGCTTACTACTTATTCATTTTCTAACCCCCAAGTTGTTTTACATTTCTCAGTGTGGCACTGCTGATTAAGAGCTCCCCTGTGAATCCAGTGTAAAACCAGCCTCTCTTTCTAATTCCCTCTTCAAACAATCCTTAGATTATTCTTAAAAATTGCTGACAGTATTTGGCATTATAACCAGCAATATTAAATACATTGAATTCATTTTTCTATAGTTTGTATGTTTATGGTGCAACAGAAGCCATAATGCTGTTCTTGTGATCATTCCTGCCTATCCCTTCAATATTTGAAACAGAACAGTAGTCTACAAGCAATTATGTGCAAGGCAGTAAGAAAGGAAAAGATCACATTTTTATCTCCAGCACCTACATGGCATCATTACCAATAGTAAGGGTTTCTTTTCAACAACATAGAAGCTCCACTGATAAAATACAGTGATGAAATTTCATCAGAGCTAGGACAAATATTGATTCAAGCAGACAGAACCAGGCTGCATCCATCAAAGACATCCTGAATAGGACAAAGACATGATAGAGCAATTCACAGCACGGAGCCCTTCCAAAGAAGACTGGTAACTGAAAGCCACTACCCTCAAGGCACAAGTAACCAACCGTCATTCAGGGACTTCAAAACACTTACAGAGCAGACACTGACCAAAACCCTCAAAGCTAAGGGCTCAGTTACAGCCTTGAAGATTGGGAGATGGTGAAAATTGACTGGCACAGGTGTTTAGAACAGAATCAGCATCAGGGCAGAAACCTCTTTATAAGGCTTTGCCTTTTTAATAATTTTTTCTATTTAATGGGCTCTACATGTGCTGCCTTTTTACTTAGGCTGAATTTTTTATCTCCCAAATCTCCCTAGCTCTCAGCCAAATCTCTTTCAAGTTATGAGGAGCACTTGGTTGTTTTCTTGCTGTGAGTGTATTGTAACTCACTCTAGTGTCAAGTCTAGAGGCCTCTGCAGCCCTCAATAATGTTCTTTTCCTTACTATGGCATTGGGTAATGCAAGCCACAGGCTGAAGAGGAATGAAGGGATAATATGGGGATGAGACTGCATGCTTAGTGCTGCGGAACTGAACCAGAACAGGCATGCAAAATATACAACATTAGCTAAACTGCTAATGGAAATATTTTTTGGCATGTGCTGGGAATTGTTTTGGAGCATTCAGATACATCAAACTAGAGCCAGAGATTGCTGTAACGTTTTATAAGCAATTGTCTTTCTTATAGGCAGGAATTGGACACTATTTAATTTACTGGTTTAAAAAGAGCCTAGTTTAGGAAGAGCCAGAGGAGGTTGATCATGTTTAATTTACTCTGAATATTTGATATTCTTTGTTGCTGACACATGATGGTTACTGGTGAGACAAATCAGATGGTATCCTGGATTAAATGTCCTCTCACCTGATAACAAAAACTACTTTTGGGGTTGAATTTAAAACGCCTTTTGTAAACATTCATACTGCTAATTAATACCTTGGAGATTACTTTTCCCCTTCATGTAAAAGGCTCACAAAAGTTTTATAAACTATTTGTCATTTTAAAGGAATGATTGTTACATAACTTGTGTATGGTGCCAGGCATAATAATTCTGGATGTGGAATGCTGAAGAATCTCTTCACCATAGCAAAGAACCATATGAAATTTCACACCCAGAATACGATGAGAATTCTGCCTGTCTTCATCAGCTTGGTTCCCAGAAGTTGTACCTTAATTCAACTAAAAAAAAATTATGCAGGTGAATTTTTTAAAGTTTAGTAGGACTTGCTGACATGATTAAAGTTTAGCAATGGGAATTAGTATATTGCTGAACCAGGGCCTCAGGAGATAAAATGGGACTTCCTTGATTATCTGTCTTTATGTACACAAATACTGTAGACTGTTCATGACTTTTTTGCCTTGCTTAACAAGAAAGAGAGGATAAATTCCCATGCTAGAGATCTTTTGGTTTGATGTAGTAGTACATACTTTATTATCTAAGTTCTTGCAATAATTAAAATGTGCATCAAATGTGCAAGCAGGGTGAGGTTTTCTTTTTCCTTTTTCTTCTAAATGCATGAATTGGTTAAGCAATGTTTCTGTACTTTAATTAGACAGTAGAAATCTATGAGATTGCCTTCATTTGGCTTTCAGCTGTTTACTTTGTGTCAGTAAAATCCATATACTTTAAAGGAGATCTCAACTATAATTAAAAGTGTTATTGAACTAAACACAATTACCAATGTTTATCTCATTATGTAATGCTGTTGGCACAAAAAGCGGAATTCAAACGTGCCTTCTCTTTGGCATTGTTGTTTTGCAGAGTTTAAAACAATGCCTGTAATTTAATCAGGTAATGAAAAATACTGTTGTCAGTCTTGGGAAAATTTGGTGCCCCTTAAGTTCACGTATTTCAGCTATGCTCTAGATGTTGAGGCATGTCGAATTCCAAAAAGCACAGAACTTGGAAATTAGGCCCAAAGATATTTTTCCCCAGTACATCTTCTACTGGAATTTGACATATGGAATTTTTATTCATTTGTACAAAAAGACAAAAAAAACAGGTAATTTTCTTGTTGCTGGATATGTTTCACTGAATTTTGCAATGCGAACTGATATATATAATATCATATGATGCATTAAGTTCTTTTAAGCTCCAGAAATCCATAAAAATGTTTGCATGACAAACATTTAGGTATATACAGCAAGTAGAAGTCAGGCACTTGTTCAAGATTTTCTTCTTTCCTCTTGTATCTCTAATGCCAAGAACTATAACAGATATTAGATAATATGTAGAATACATAGAGTTTTCCTCTAAATTAAAATTTCTTTATTTCCAAGCTAGTTTATTGTATGTGGAATTTCCAGTGACTGGAAGCATTAAAATCCCGTGACACATGTCTAGCCAAGGTCTTCTGTAGATACATCCTTTGGAGACTATCATCCTGATGGGGGCCTGCAAGATTTAGTTTCCCTCAGTCTCTTCTCCCCAGTCTGATCCAGTGCTCAGGGTTGGCCTGACTCACTCCAGCTTTCTCATTTCTTGGTTATACCTCCCCTGTGTAGCTGGGATGTTGCAGCAGCCAGCACAGCCCACACTGGACCCTTTTCCCATGCAACAGCCCATCGCACAGCAGTGTTAGGTACAGGGAAGGTTAGGACCTAGACAGACCAAAGATAATCCCCATAAAAAGCATTTCAGTAGCCTCTTTGTCTTGTCATTCAGCAGAAGAACCAAAAGAACTTCCATTCAAGTAAGTTGTGAGATCTTGAGTCAGACTTAAGACATGCAGACTTAAGACATGCAGACTTGAGCCTTACCTCATAGGAATTCTGGATTGCACTGCACACCTGCACAAATACTGGCAACGATTAAACTCTGTTCAGATATGAGAAAGTAAAAGGTAAATTTTTCTCTCATATTTTTCAAAATTTTTACTTCTCTTACAGTTGTGCTAATTTTTTGCTCATAGGCTGTTAGTCCTGACAATGTTATGTTTGTCTTCACTGCCCTAAGAGACCATAAAATTTACTCTTACAGAGTGGCCTTTATGAAAGAAATTAACCACTCTTACTTAGCTGTGCATAGTGCAGGTAAGGACTGGGGTTGAAAGATTGTAGAAGTAGATTTAGATTTTGATCAACTAAGCTCAAAATATTTCAAGTTCAAGAAAAATGAAACCTGGTGGAAAGATAGTTTAGAACAAAAGGTGGCCTTTTGGACACTGGCAGCTATATGTACTGCAGAAAGTTTTCTCACTAGTTACCAACTACCTTTTCTTGCTTTTATGATGATACTTTATTCCCTGATTGTCTGCTTTATGCCAGAAATGGCTGTTGTAGCTTTAAGATAAACCCTGTATCTTTAAGCAGTGGGGTGGGGAGTGTTGGGCTCCTGCCTTGTTTGGTTCAAACTCTCCAGCATGCTCGGGCTGCAGCATCAACCACGATGTAACATTATTCCTTTTGCTGGATTAGTTTTCTTGATAGCTTGGAGCAAGAAGTGTTGGGAATTTTTTCTTTTCCCTAGCCTGGAGGCTGTGCCAGGAATCCTTCCCATGGCTTTTTGGGTTTTTTTCTTGAACTGTTTTAGCTTGACTTTTCTTTTTATTTTTGGCCCATCCAGGGAGTTGGTGGGGAGGCCACCCCAAACTGAGACCTTGGAGATGCTGAACCAACACAAGAAAAGACACCAGAACCGACCAGCTCCTCCTGCTGTAAGGAGGAGACTAGTGCCAGAAAGGTTCCCCTCTATTCTGCCCAAGCAGTTGTGTGAACTCCTGGTCCTCAAAGACAAAGAAGGCAGCTGCCATCTTTGCCCCCTGGCCATGCAGTCTGGTGGGAAATGGGGGTTAAGGTTTAGAAATTTCAATAACTAGTATTTATTCAATCCTTTTCTGTGCCTTATGGGCACCCTTTTGGTTTTGTGGGTTTTTTTTTTTTTTTGATGTTGTTGCTAATAAACTGTTTGGATTTTTTTCCACTTTCACACACTGGTATTCATTTCCCTCATGGGCAAATGGGATTATTGGAGCCCTTCTCTTTAGAGGAAGAACTCATTCCAGGGCAGTTTCTCCTAAAATTTTTCTCTCAGCCAAGACACTGACACACTCCAAAAGAGGCCATGCTAACAGTGACACTTGGTTTCATAGGCCAACCACAGCATGAGAAAATAACTTTTAGGAGAGAAACTGCTCTCAGCTCAAAGTCAGTAGTAATCTTGAACTAGGGCACCTATAAGATAGATAGGTTATGCTGTTTTCTTTACTAATGTATCTCCAGAGCTGTGCAGACATGCTGAACTCTATTAAAGGACCTTTGTTAACGTGTCTCAACGGCCTGTATTAATTGCTATATGTTGTGTAAAAGGTGAACTATCACAGTGAGCTGAAATTTTACAGAAGCATCTGCATCGTTTCTCACTGGTATCTTATGTATACTTCAAGTGTCAGCAATACAGCAGCCCTCCAAATAAGGAAAAGATAGACCTGCAACTTGTGGTAATGGACAACTCTGAATAGCAGATCTGAACTGCAGATACCAGGAGAAACTTCCATGTCTTACTCTCTCTCCTTCATCATCACAAAAGCTGAAGCAAACTCAGAAGCTTCTAATGCCATGAATGTTTGTGCATGTAGTTTCAAAACCATTTTTATCCCAAAATGCTGTAGAGGCAGTTCTCACCCTGGTACTGTGTAGATACATCGGACACATCATGTCAAACCATCTTCAGATACCATATTTTCAGGCTTTTGGAGAAATGGGTAAAGGATATTTTTAGGGCTTTCTGGAGATATCAAAGCATTATATCATATTTAGAAATGCTTCTTGCTAGACCGTCAATTCCATGTATTTACTTTCTTATGTAGCACTGGGAATTGGGTTTGGGGTTTTTTGGTTCTTTTTTTTTTTTTTCCTTGACAGAGTAACTCTTCCCAAAACTTTTCCTTTTTTAATTTTTAAGCATCTGTGTATTAAGTGAGCTCGTTGAACCCTTCTGCACAATTTGAGAATTTATACAAAGTGTTTAATGTAAGAGAACAGTGATATTTCTCATATTTAATAAAACAAATTCATGGGTGTATCCTGACCATCCCTTTTTTAGATTCAGTTTAGATGCACTTCTATTAAAAATATGATAGCTTTTCTCTGTTTGGGACTCATTAACCTGCTTGGTTTATGGTCATGTGGCTACTACTAGTTGTTTGTGAAGTATTCCATTATTGTTACAAAAGATTTTGGAGCCTCATAGGTTATTCATACATCATTCACTTATTCCCTGTGAAAATGATACCTTAATAAACATTCAAGAACTTTAGAATGGTGTATCTCTTTTGTGAGAAATGGATTTAAATAGTATTTGTATTTGCAAAAAGTATACTTCTGGTGATGTTAGGTAAACTGAAATAGAAGGTGGGATTTTGTGACTGTGGTTTTTAACCAGTAATTGGAATTACCATTAAGGCAACTTGTGAATGTAACTCAGGGACTTACTCATATATCAGGGACATTTTTGAGATCTGTTTTTTAAAGTGGATTTAGTACTTTGATAAATAATTTGTTTAAACTTATGAAATGCATGTTATGTTGTGTGTGTATATGTATATATATACATACATGTTATACAAGACTTCAGAGTGACCTCATCTTTTATGAAGATAAGGCTGATCATCCAAGCTACCTTTCTGAGAGAATCTGTCATGAAGTGGAATTTGCAAGGGCAGGTAGTTTGATCTGAAGTCTTTAAATTGTGCAGAATTAGAACTTCTCTTGCTTCTTCAAAGTAAGTCTTGCCAGGGAAGCTGAGCCACTCTGGTACCAGGAGGGAAGGATCCTGATCAGATGCTTTAATGGTGCCTACTGGAGAAAACAAACACCAGAGACATTGCTTTATAAATCTTTGAGCCTGTACTTTTGTCATAAGATAGTCCAGTTACTAGACAGTGTAAGTGTCCCTCGACATATTTCTCATCTGGACACACACGGTGTTGGGCTTCTCAGCCTCAGCCCCATTCAGGTCAAGGTTAGGGTTTAGAGAACCTCAAACTACAGCTGCAGGGAGATTGGGCTGCAAAAGAGATACCAAGGGGATCAAGGCACTGTACAAACATTACTCCTTCTCATATACATACATATATTTTTATTTTTTTAATATATACATGCTCAAATATAGTCATATAGCATACTAGACATCTCAAGCTGCCTCTAGGGTATGTGTTAGCTTTAGGATTCAGAGAACTACGGTCTATAGCTCCAGGTGCATTGTGGCTGCAAAAGGAATGCCTAGGGATTTGAGACACTGCACCAACATTGCTCCCTCCACAGCTTTCCCATCTGGACCACCCAAGATACTGGTGACCTCAGTCTCTGACCCCAGCTGACATTAGGTTTTGGGTTAGAGTTTAGAGAGCCACTGAGCCTACAGCTGCAGAGACCTGGGGGCTGCAAAAGGCATGTTTGGTTTTCTCCTTCTTCCTTTGCCCATATTCATTCAGCTGTTATTTTCATTCTATTCATACAGTCAATAGCTTTAACTATTGCAGGTTTTATGCATTAAGCTGAGAGGATAGCTTTTCAAGATGGACACATGCAGATATAAGTAAACCTTGGAGACATGGTAGAAACTCAGGGGAAAAAAGTAATAATCATAAGCATTAAAACTATTATGCTTTTCAAACATGGTTCCTTCTTCACTCCCTTGCCCTGATGTTTCACAGCCTGGGAGTCATTAATGAAGGCAGACCCTGTGTTCTATTTCACCACTAACTAAGCTACAGAAAGGCAGGATTTGGAAGAAGGCCAGTACAGAAATGCTTTTAGTGCCAGGGAAGAAAAAACCCTGGACAGTTGCTATTAAGGAAAAATGGTTCCTAATATAAGGTTACATAGTGGGCTGGTTCCCTCAGCAATTTGCTGACTGCTTTCAACTTTCACACGTCAGTGATAATAAAACATAAGTGGTGTTGAAATAAAGGTTCAAAATAGCGCCACAGTGTTTTCCACGAACAGAAGTAGCAGAAAGGCCATAAAAGATTTAAATAAGGGATGGATAGTGCTGTATAATTAGAGACATAGATTAAAAACTGCAGTGAAAGTCAGGAACTACTTCACAAAAAAATAGACCATGGAAAAGAGCTTTTCCTATATATATATAATATAAATACTTTACAGTTTAATTAAAGACTATGTCTTCACACCCATCTATTTATTTATCTTCTTCTTGCCACCTGTAAAACAATAGACATTTATCCTCACACGATTTTGGGAATAAGGGGAAAGTAAAGGCCCTTTGGGATGAAAAAAGAAAGGAAAAATTACCACGCTCAAGACAGATATTTTCAAACTATAACCACTTTCTTATCCGGTTTGACCTTGGGAATCAGACAAATGTCTTCTATAAGATACAGGGTACAATGTTTTTACTAGTAAGAATTTTTTTAATATATTCTCTCTACTCACAATGCTTTAAAAACCTCAGTTTGCCGTGCAGGAACAAAAATCAGTATCAAGCCTGGAGAAAGCAGCACTTCAAAAATAATGAGCAACTTAGCTGCATGGTCCATTCACCATGTTGCCATCTGAGGGGCTGTGAGTCTCCAAGTTGGAACTTTTTTTGTGGCTTTAAAATGAGCATGTGGGAATTAGGCTGTTTATCCATCTGTCCTGCCCAAAGGAAGCTCAAGTAAAGTACAAATTGACTCACAGCTGTATTCTTTGAGAGACATGTTTTATTCAGCTTTTTGAAAGTCTCAGAACTATGGCCCAGGAGCATGGCTCACAAAATACAGCAACAGATTGCTGTTTAGCCTACTGGCTCCAAGATTTTTTATTGTGCTGAGAATTAAGTTTAAAGGGTCTTTCTTCAATTAAACCCAGGCCCAAAGGCTGCTCAGTTGCCTTTACAGCATCCAAGCAGAGTATCCCAGTGCTGGAATGGGTAATAGTAGCAAAAAACCTACTTCTGTGACTTGGTGTTTTAAAGTGGGAACAACAGAGATGGAGCAACTTGGAGCTTTATTTGTGCCCACAGCTATAGGACTCCTGAAGGGGGAGATAGAGGTCTCAGTGTTGACTGACTCACCTAGGAATTAACCCAGATAAAGGACTAGACATGCACAGAGCTGGACGTGGGACTTGATATTGAGGACATTGATTATAATAGCAGGAAAAAAAATCCTCAATCAGAAATAGATAGCCACTACAGAAATAGATATGTAAATTTTTTATGCAGGATGCTGACATTGAAAAGCAAGTGTTTCCAGATTGTAAACTCCTGTCAGACACATCAGTGGTACTCCATAAAAAAACTGTGTTTGCAAAGAAATAATCACATTTTCTATTATTTTTTTTTCTTTTTCCTCTCTTGATAGCACTAAGAAGACTATGATGAACACTGACATACTACAGTCATTGAGAAGTACGTGCTTTATGATGAAAGTGCAATATCCTAATTCAGACAGATCATGCCATAGACACTAGAAATGACAATAGAGTTTTGTTTTGTTATTGGGACATTAGCTGTGAAGAAGTTTACTGCACAAACAAGGTAGTGTCTGACACTTGAGAACCTTTGGTACGGATGCAGGTCTTCCTTGGTAGGCAATGAATATTGGGTATTTGCCCACCTAGACTCTTCAGATATCAGAAGCAGGAGGAATTACCAGGGAAGTATTTACATTCTATGTGCAATTAGATTCCTTTCCATTCACCAGAGTATTCTTAACCTACTTCATCCTGCAAACTGCTAAAGGCCTTAATTGCAAAAGCGTGATGTAGAGTGTTTTTTACGTGTTGAAAGTTGTCCAGAAGTCTCAGTAGAAGCCTAGAAAGCAGAGGAAAGAATCCATTACATAATAAGAACACACTAATGAATGTCGGATTAGTAATTTTAGTAGAAGCATTGAATCCACTGGTGTATCTATTAGATTTTTCTCTAAAATGTTCAAACTAGCCTTCTACTGTACGAGCACTATTCTAGGACATGCAAGATGACAGATTTTTCTTCTGTACTTTAGATCCAATATACCAGAATGAGATATGGTTTTAAAATTCTGTAATTGTTTAAATTTCTGTGTTTATTTCTAACAGCTCTGTATTTTTTTTTTTGTTATCTATAATAAAAATTGGTCTGTTACACTTCTACACAATGATATGCATTATAAGTATTATATGTAAAACAATGATATGTATTCTATATTGTATGTAATTTGTTTTGAATGATAAGCCATTGTCAAAGAGTTCCTTTGCTTTTAAAAATATTGTCTTGTGTTTGGTTGACAAATAAGCCATGCATAACATAACCTGTTTAAATCATGTGGAAATTCCTATAGGATGTACCTGTCATAGAGTTTTTATATTTAATGGGCATAGCAGGAGGTACCCAGCATGGATATGAGCCATGTTCAGATGTTTAGTTTCTTCGCTATATTTCACACTGATTGCTATAGTTTGTGAGAAATGTGTCCTCTCTTCTATTTTTTCCCTTTTTCTGTTCTCAAAGTATTAGTTTCTTTTAAAAAATACCACTTCATTCAACATTTACATTATGATGGTTTTGATCTCATACTCAGTCTTTTAACTCTTTATTGGCACAAGGGCAGGGAGTGGTAGCTTCTGGGGAGAAGATATGGGGTCCTGGGCACGATAAGGGAGTCCTAGGGGAGGGGGGCAAGGACAGGAGGGCCTGCAGCCCACATGGCCCTGACAATATCTTCGGGTATGGTTTAGGGAGCTCTGTATTTATAGCGCCCATTGCAGCCTTATGAACTAAATTTGATTTTATTCTTGAAAATTTGCAGAGGCTGCTTGTGTTGGATTAACCTTTGTTGTTTCTCTCTGCTCCATAAAATAATCCAAAGAGCTGTCATGCTGTGTTTTAATGTCAGTGACAAGAATTGACCTAGAATTCCACAGCGTTTTGCTTTTAAGCACAGGTTCTTGTTGGTTACTTTTTATGTGAGGGGCAAGTCGCCATTGACAACCCCTGGCTAAGACTTTCTGCTGAGAATGTTAGCAGGATAAAAGGAAGCCAGAGCAAACACTGCCACCCAACTCTTCAGGGAATAAACTCCATCAGCCCACAGCCAGAAATCATGTGACAGAAGAGCTTGGCAGCTTTTGCCACAGATTACAGAGAACCCTTGGGTGTCCCAATGACCTCAAGGTGCTAGGGCAGTGGGAAGTCCTGCAGCCACTCTGCTAGGGCCATCCATGGCTTCTTGCCAATAGGAGAAGAAAAGCATCACCAGGGCTCATTGATCTTCAGGACATGATAATACCAGAGTGCTGAGTGACAAAGACACAATTTTGGCAGAATAAAAGGATGTTTGATTGGGAGTGCAGGAAAAATGAAGAACATCATTTCCTGGTGCAGGCTCTTTGTATTTATTTTAAAACATATGGATGCTGATTAGTAGCTGTAATATCCTAATGTGCTACAGGACCTGCACCATAAATCCAAGGTTTATGTAAAGACAAGTGAATGCTACTAATTTAATTTACTTTTTATTTTTAGTAATATTTTTGCTACAATTCCAGTCTATTTTAAAAGAGGGAACTTGAGTTTTTAATCTGGAGAGAGCTGTCTTGGTGTGGAAATGATTGAATTTTTCATAGACTCGGAAAGACAATTTTCAATACCTATATGAAAAATTTGGTTCACATAAATATATCAAGCTCCAAGTATTCAGCATTTGCAATCCAGATCCCCTAAAGATCAGAATGAGTTGACAAAATGAGAGTAGGGGTTTCTTTACAGCTTGGTTATATTTGCCTTCTTGCTTTTCAATCTTTAGTGTAAATTGATATATATTTTCATTTTTTTTCTATTTTCTAAACCTAGGATTATTGGGGTATGAGTATTTGTTTTATTTTAAATAAACTAAGATATTTATGTATTAAATTGTTTTTTAGGATACTGTCTATTCAATTGCATGATCTGCTGTCTCACCTGACCTAGGGAAGCAATTGCTGTTTTCAGTATGAATTCAACTTCTTAACATAGGCAGGAGCTTTTTCTTATCCATATTTCAATATTTAGCAGAAATGTGATTGATATGCTACAAATAGAAAAAAGGAACAATTCCTGAATTGAAAACCTTACAGTATTGTTCATTTTCCCAGAGTCTGATAGCCTTTCCCATTAGCTGAAACGTCTCCTTTTCCTTTAGCAAAAAGGAAGATAGCATAGTGGCTACCCCTCCTTTCACCTTAGATGAACCTTACTAATACAAATTAGCTCATAAATTATTTTTTTTTGCTAATTCTGTAATTGTATCCAGGTGATGCTTTCTTCTGAAAAGTTGCAGTTGTTTCTCTTTGCTGCTGGCATCTAACAATCCTTATAACTTTGTTAAGGAATGCAGACCTGCCAAGAAACAATAAATGTGTCGAATGTTAGTTTGCTCTACCAGCTGCGCACACATGTCTTATCCTGCACAGTTCAACACATTGCCACCTACCTAGCCTGTACCAGAAATTTCTATCTTTAAACAGTTAAAACTCCATTCTCTTTCCATAATTTCTCAGGCTTAGATATACTCAGCTTGGTTCATACTCTTGGGCAGAAAAATAGTGGTCATATTTAAAAGATATTTTTAAGAGCATCATTTAGTGCCACGCCGAAGTGGAAGGACCTGTATCATAACTCAGTAAATGTTTCACTTCAAATAGCCAAGCAGAGGGATTTAGAGCAGACTCACTTCTCAAAATTATTTAGTGTTGCTATTCATAAATAATATTTAAAATGTTTAGTTGCTGAACTGGAAGGATTAGGTAGGTTTATTGTCTGTAAATATAGGAATGTAAAATAATACAAATATATACTTGGCCTGTGTCAAGTTTAAAATTACTGTGAGCAAGTTAAAAACCCACAAACTTCTTTTATTGCAGTTGAGACATTATATAACAACAGATTTTGATGTTTGATTATCTCTTCTACTTTTTTGTATTTTGCACATAAATATTATGTATGATATAAGAGCCTATCTATAGTAGCTTGCAAATTATTTATTATGCCCAAGTCATATTTGTTCATACAGCCTTAACTTAAATAAATTGTCAAAAAGACAACCGGCACTTGATGCTATTTTATTAACCAAATCATATTTTCATTTTATTTCAGGCCCCTGCTCTGTAAATGGATCTGAATAGATATAGATGAAGACAATCAGAAAACTTTACATTGTTTTATTTCTCTACTATCTGTACATATAATACTTAAACTCACAATGTAACAGTTAATTTCTCTTTCATATTCAATGAAACTCAAAAGAAAATTTACAAGAGACTAAAATTTACATGAGACTAAAATTTCACTGAACTAGTGCCTATGAAATGATCACATGATCAAATTAAGGTGATTCCACTAACCTATATGATAGTTCATAGCTGGTAAGAAGAAGACCCTATGAAAGCATATGCTTTATTTACCTTTTCCTTTGCACTATTATCAAAGATTTCTCTTGAACCTTTCTGATGCCACTGATGTAGAATTCGGGTCCTTTATATAAACAAACAAAAACCTAAAGCAGACTTTGTGTCAGGCTCTGCATGCACCCAGAGGACGCACAGAGTAGGGCACTCTGCCTCTGGTGCACCCGCTGTAGGCTGGCCCTGCTCCTGCTTACAAATTCTTGCAGATCAACAAGGAGTGGAGAAGTGATTGAGACGCAGCACCTTCAGGCTCAGCATTTGGGAGGCAAGACAGCTGTGGGCAGCCTTACCAGAAGCAGAACAATGCTGCTGAGTTATGAGTAAGGGATTCATGGAAAGGCTCAAGCAATTTGATTCTACATGACAAAGAAACCCTGCAGAGGCTAGAACAACAGACAGGCTGCTGTATTGCTTTCTAAATTCAATATGAGAACCTTTGTGTCAAAAATTTGTTTTTTTAAATTACAAATGGGTATCTTTGTGCCAAAAATTCTCAGGAACACCTTTTGTAAAATAAAACTGTTTGTTTTTATCTGACAGTTTTTGGTCTAACATGCTGTAGTTCATCTCTTCTATGGGTGTCTGGGATTTTGAATGTAATTATGCCATAAATATCTCAAAATAAGGGCAGAGGGTAAACTCAAGGTGAAACTATTGAAAGTTATGCAGATTTGTTGCTAACTCCAAACTAGTTAATGGCATTTAGAATTTCTTTTTTTTTTTAATTATCGTTAATGCAAATACTGCTTTGAAAGTTCAGAACAAATGTAATATATTTCCCAGTATTAGATGTGGTAAGCAGAACCATGGAAACTTATTTAAATAGTAAACAGTTTCATTGGATTTTTTTTTTAACAAATAAACATTTTTTGGTCTAATTGACTGCATTTACACTTGCAATATTACTCCTGTTGGTTTGAATTATGGTTTTGAAACAGATGGTAGCTAGTGACTCTTAGTTCTTTTTTATGTGTTTTACTGAGGATTTCTCCTCTTTTAGAATAAGTTTCCACTTCTTTTGATGTTTTGATCCTGTATAAATTATTGTGGACTAGCTTAAAACTGTGTTTTAAAGAAACCTAGCAAAGTTTATCTTATGAAACATGCCCCAAATTAGACAGATTAAAAATTATCATCAGAGAAATCGTCAGCTTAAAAGTATTTGATGAAAGAAACCAACCATTGCTAAAGAAATTGCAGGGGACTGTTTTGTAATGATCCCCCCTTTTTTGTATGTTGTACTGCACTTTCTGTGTTCTCAGTTTAAAGTCATGCCACAGGGAGAATGGAAATATTATGAAAACTAAACTCTCTTATTAGCTCTTCCTGGGAATGATTTAAATTTTACCTTTTTTAAGATAAATGTTGCATTAAGTAAGCTTCTTCCATCAGAATTAAATTCTCTTTTGTAATAATTTTTTTTAATCTTCATCCAATGTGATTCCTAAAGTCATTCACCACAAGAGAATTTCATTCCAAGTGCCTGAATCCAGTTACAATTTGCAGTTTGCTGTTTTTCAGTAGATCTTATCCCTCAGCCTTTTCATACATACAAATAGAAAAATGAGATGCTGATCTCAAGAAAGGCATCATATTTTTCACAAAGCTTTGGAAGGTGAACTTAGAATTCCCATTCTCTAAGAGTTTCGCTCATAGTAGTTTAAAAAGAAAGGTGGGAAGATGTCTGGGAGTGCAGATTTTCTGGCTAATTTTCTATTTTGACTCAGCAGTAGGACAACTAGGTTTTTAGTAAAAGCGACAGCTTTTTGTTGTTTTTATAAAGTTTTTGGTTTCTTTATCTTCTTCCTCTTAACTGCTTCCCCCCCCCCTTAATTTTTAATTTTTTCCAGATGAATAATAACCATATCTGATCCATATTTTGCATGCATTTTTTGGCATCGGAAATATAACTGTCTTTCCAACAGGATTTTTATGTCAAGTAAACTCTCTAATCAGTATCAGTAAGAGACAATGCCATGGTGCAGTTTCAGTATGTTAAAATTATCTTTAACACATTTAAAGAACTTACTCAAGAGAATGATGGCCAAATGATGTGTTTAAACACTGTGGCCAGAGATTAATGGATTTCCATCTCTGGTTAAGGGAAAAGATCAGGAGACATGCCAGAAGCCATCAGTCATAGTTGTTATCAGTAATACCCTTTCCCTTTGTGTTGCTGGAGGTAGAAGGCAGAGGAGATAACATGATAACATTGAAGTGAATCATGAGGGTAAGCTTTCTTTTTTCTTTTCTTTTCTTTTCTTTTCTTTTCTTTTCTTTTCTTTTCTTTTCTTTTCTTTTCTTTTCTTTT
>LTAT01000004.1:87549733-87571678 GCA_003286495.1 Chlorodrepanis virens | reverse complement strand
CTCTTCTCTTCTCTTCTCTTCTCTTCTCTTCTTCCTTTTCTTTCATTTTCTATGTTTTTTTTCTTTTATTTTTCAACCTCAAATCTGTAGGGTACCTAAAAGAGATATCAAAACCCCAGGTGAGTTTTTATTCCCTGAAAGGTGCAAGAGGGTAAAGAAGAATGTTATTAAGGTTTTAGGAGCTGTGAGGTTAATGCTAAAAAGAAGAAATGCCTCTTTAGAAGCAGAAGGAGCAGGTGTGAGTCTTGGGGGGTCAGGGCAGATCTGTATGGTATGTGCTTCTTAGTGCAGCTTCTGCAGGGTGTCTGAGGAAAGCACATCAAATGAAGGTCCCACAGCTGTCCAGATTCTTGCAGTTGACCTCCCGGGTGGGCCAGGGCTGCTGAGAAGGAGATCAAGGGAGAGCCAGCAGTACATTTGATACCTCTGTGTAAGAAAGCACAGTATTGCAGCTTTGGCTCCAAAAAGTTTTTACAAGCTGTTGCCAGGAGGGAGAGATGCCAGTGGAATTTCTAGCAGGTCGGTGTAATTTGCCCTGTGATGGCTGTACAAAGACTACCTAGAGAAGGGAGCAAGAAACAGCTTGGCTATTTCTTCTGTAATTGATACATACTTTTGAGACCACAAATAAAAAAAACCTGTCCAAAATATCTTGCAGTTATGTCATTAAATAGTCCTACAAATATATAGGTCCTCCAAGTTGTTAGAGTGGGCAGCTATACCTCATTAAATGGAACTTAGTAGTGGAGGGACCTTTTATTTTCTTTCTTTCTTTCTTTCTTTCTTGACTCCTGAATACAAATTTATTTCTCAAACTGTGATGTTTTTAAGGTACAGACACAAACTTTGCAAATAGTACTAACAACAATAATAATAATATTAATAATAGTAATAATAACAATAATAAGATGATGATGATGATGAAGCACAGAATAAGGCTCTTTATGATTTACATCTGTTAGCCACGTGGTCTGTAAGAGCAATGCATCATTCCAAAGTCTGGGGCAAAGTTTTTGATTGTATTTCTCTGACTAATAGCTGATGTCAATAAAAAAACATAACAAAAAACCCCCACTGCCATCATGATAATGCTGCTACTATGACAGCTCTAATGGCATTTTTTACAGAATACTTTATCTTCATTGCTCTTCAAAAATCTAGACTGGGAATATTTGATTGTGTGTAATTGCCTGGAAACCTGAGTTTGACTTCTCTCACTTACCTGAAGAAATTCATTATATGTTTTACATTGCCCTTTATAGTTTCCTACTAAGAAATGGATTGCATTCAATAATGTTTTGTGTCTTTGGAGAATCTAAATTGTTGTTTTAAATGTATTTTTCAGGAGCAGACTAATAAATAATAGGACAGAATAAATCTTATCTTGCCCTTCTATTCTCAAAAACCTTCATAAGAGAAGTAAAAGAATGGCATGAAATGCCACTAATGAGGTTAGTTGACAGTTTAGCATTAAGAATATAGAAAGATATCTGTTCCTGAGCATGAACTGTAGAATGCAGAAAATTAATTGTTGAATTAATTACCTATATTTGAAAGGTTGGCATCAAACCATTCATACCTATGTATTGCTTGGAGGTTGTAAATTACTAAAAAGTCTCTGTAGGTTGTAAATAAAGGTCTCATTCAAAACTCTAATTTTTCTCAAATGTGATAATGATGTCTCTGAAGGAAGAAGGTTCAATTTCCTTTCAGAAATGCTAACAAAAATGCATATATGCATAACCATGGGTTTTTTTCATTTCTCACTGTCTTAGAATTAGTATATTCCTTATATATGATGCAAAATATAATTTTTTCTTAATACTCTTTTATATACTTGGGTTATTTCACTCTCTTAAGGTAGAGTAGGTGTACAGTGGAGTTTAGCTGAGTGAATATCGTTTTCAGAGATCTAGGGAGAGAGATCTAGGGAGATATCCTACTCTCTAAGAAAATTTTTGGAACTTGTAATGTGTTTAATCAAAATGCGTAGTTAGAGCATAGCAATTATTTGCCTTCTCTGAATCTTAAAAGTATTTCCATTCTGCAAGTGTTTTCATTTTGCATGGCGAATTGAAAAATTCCATTGACTAAATTGTCTCCAGAAAAATTATTTGGACTCTTGGATTTTCTTGGTTAGCTTCTTAATGTATATTCTTATTTTCTACATCCCATATTTTTTCTTTCTTTTTTCCTTTTTTTTTCTTTTTTCTTTTTTTTTTTCTTTTTTAAATGTGTTTGTATGCTTTTGTTATAATAACTATGAACAAAAATAGAGTAATTTTCCTTTCAAATTAGTATTCCTTATACAGTTAGACTTCATTTTTTTAAAGTAATTGTTCTGACTACTAGGTTTGAAATGCCTTACTTGAGACATATAAGTATGTATATAACAAAGGAACTATGAAAGAAAATCTACGCCCTATAAAAAAGGCCTGCTTATGCAACTTCAGGTTACATGCCAAAGAATCTGGCCATTCCAGCATATAGGTTACATGTGAAAGTTCAAAACCCATCCATTCTGAAAGCTTTCTCCCACCATGGCAGCATACAAATTTTACAGTGTACTAAGTGAAGAAAATTTGTTAGCATTATAATTCTTCCCAAGTAATCAGAAGATGATAGAACTGGAGTAGCATGCTGATGATGGAATGTAAAAAATTAGGATCTGTGGCCTCTGGGCAACTGGAAACCTTCCAAGATACAGGTCTGGTGTGCGCTTGTCGTCAAATAGACTCCAACATCTGATGTTCAGCTGCATCATATCGCCAGCTGTCTCGCTCTCCCTTTTTCCTCTCTCTTGCCCAGCTCCCTTATTCTCTGACTCCCTATCCCTACCCCTATCCCTATCCCCAGTTCCCTCCCCCTCCCCTTCTTCCTCTCTTTCTCATTAATTTTCCTTAAGAGCGCTTAATACTTGTTATATTTTTAAATTGTATAACACACTTGGAACTAGGAATTAGAGGGTTAGAAATTACTTGGAGGGATTTTAGTAAAAGAAGCACAGAAATATTTGGGTAACAATAAAAAAAAAGAGACATTAAATATTTACTATTTGTATATCATTGCACTTGGGGTATTTTCCCCACAATGAGGTTTAAAGAGACTATCCAGAATTCTGGTGAGTAAAAGCAAAGGATTGTAGGAGAAAATCTTAAAATAAGACATGAGAGAGATTTGTATTGGTTGGCTTTACATACTTTTATCAGTACCATACTGCTGTTACGATAAGCAGGGGAGAGAGAGGGAGAGAGGGCAATGTTTTCCTTCACAATGCAAATGATCACCACGGTCAGGTGTCTGTTCTGATCTGCTTTCTGGAGAAGCAGATCCTACTTCTTCCCTGACTCCACAGAGCACCTCATGAGTTCCATTCTCATCTGAGTTTGGTGCCTTAACTGGTGTCTAAAGATGCCTGTTGGAAACATTTTTTCACCAGGAACCACCAAGAATACAGGAGATATCAGAGCCATGAAAAGCGATGCCTATTCTTGAAACATGGGATTAAAGACAATAAATTAATACCGTTCATCTGTTTTTGTGTATATATTAATTTTAAACTCCTACCATTGATTTAGATGAAGCCCTCAAAAATAATACATGAAGTTTATGTAATTATTATATTTTGGCTAGTAACTATCCAATATTCATTGCTAGTTTTTAGCAGTAAAACAAGTTATTCCTTGTTCTGTTGAATTGCTAAGTAGGGAATGGTAGCACTATTGGAGCTCAGGGAATGGCTGGGCATTACTTGTTTGGCAGGGAGTAACTGTTTTCATTTGTGTCCCTTGTTTGTCTTGGACTTTATTCTATCTCTGTTGTTTTCATTTTCCTTGCAATCTTATTTTCATCGTTATTATGGAAATATTAAAATTCTTATTTCAGTTCATGGGTTTTCTCACTTTTAAACTTTCAACTCTCTTCCCCCATCCCTGTGAAAGGGAGTGAGCAATGTGAATGGCTATCTGGTGTTTACCTAGTTAGGGTTAAACCGCACAAAAAGAAATTGCAATCAGCACTATGCGAAAGAAAAGGTTATGCTTACTGTTCATCTATGCATGATGATGCAGGGGAAAGAAGACTGCAAAAGTGAGACAGCATATTTATATTAAGTAGATTCTGCCACAAAGAAGAAATTGTTTGGATTGTACAAGTCCATGCAGAAAGCTACATGAATTTTTTTCATTCATCAAATTACTACAGAGGTTCCTGTTAATCTTTCAGACATCTCCATGAATGTAAAGGATGTCATGTTAGGATTAGGGAAAAAAAGTGGCTACAAGGGAGAAAGTAAGGGAAGGAGATTTTATTTTCCTGCTTTTGAATGAAATTTTCAGAAACTCATGATCTCTGTGTTCCAAAATGTATTGACTGGACTTTGGATGCAGAGTGCGTTGAGAAAATATTGTACAATATAAACATTATGGTAAAAGGAACAAAACAAAAAAAAAAAAATAGTAGAGAGATTGAATTGAGAGACTGACACCTTGAAATTGAAAGAAAACCCATGCCTCATCATTGCTTGTCTTGAGAATTTTGTCTGAAGCAACTCTCAAGGGATCAAGGATAAATTCGATCTTTCTGATATTTTTGCTTTGTATCCAGCATTGTATCTCACATGTACAGGTACAAATTAGAGAACAGCTATAAGTTCTGTCATGTTACTGTTGAGAGCATATCAGAGGAAGAGATCTTCAAAAGAATTTTGCCAGATCTCATTTGGAGTGCTTCTGATCTAGGGAATATCTTTTATTATTTCCTTTTAAGAATATTAATCAAAAAAATAATTATTTTCTGAAATTCTTCTGTCTTTATGGGTTTATTATTTTTCCATCTTTCTTTCAGCATTCTATGCAGGACTCACTTTCTCCTTAAAAGATAAATGCAGAGTTTACTTACTGTGAGAACTACTGAAAACAGATTGATTTGTTCACAGCTTTTTTTTTTTTTTGAAAAACACATTTTCATAGCCCTCAAATGAAAAACAAGATTTCATTGCCCAATTTTTTTTCTTTTTATAATTTATGCATAAAATTACAAACTTTCTGTTTTAGTTTCACAGAGATTATAGAATAATTACAGCTTTTATCAGTCATTAGTGGCCAATTTTTTACATCAGTGACTACTTTCTGTTTGCAAATTGATAAAATGGAAGCACAGCGTGTATCTACTTCATGAAGCTGGGTTGGGGTCCCTTCAGGATTTCAGATCCTAATTTAAATGATGTTTCTTTTTTACTGTCAAAAAATGGAATTCCTCGGCACTGTATCAGTGGTAGCAGTAAAGCCACAATCCAAAGCATATTTGGAATGAAGAGGACTGTGTTTTTTTCAGGAGAATAATTCTTAAGCTTACAATAAATGCTAATAATCTGCAAAAGAATACAAACCACGTTTCTTGCTTCCAGCTCCACTGAAATGTGTGCTTGGAAATGAGTTATTATTATTCAAAAAAGCAGGAATTAAGGTTTCAGGTTGTGAATATATTAAATGGAATTTTTTCTAATCAATTGCACTATTCTGTAATAATCTGTTAGTGATGCAAATATGTGTTTGTTTCTTTCAATAACTTTTAGTACTTCAGAAAAGGGGATGAAAAAAATTATGGTTTATACTAGTTCATGCATTACCAGTAGTTACTGATTTAATTCCTTAATTCTTGGTATGTTGAATCATCCAACAATAAGCTACTTTGAATAAGAATTCTAGGTTCAGATTTTGGATCCAGCTTTTATTTATTTTTCATGAATACACAAAGCATGTCAGAATTTGACATTATTGAAACATAATCAATATGTAACTCTTCATTAACATTTTAACTCAAATTTTAGAAGGCAAAACAACTATTTCAAAATTTAATTTCTTACACGGTTCAATAGTGTTCACTCTCAATACTTTTGTACAAAAGCCTTTTTCTAGAACTTCAATTAGAATCAGCTTTATACAATTAATTTCCCTCCATCTTCTTCTTTCCCACATTTTAATTTCAGCTGCTATCATGAAATCAGACTAATTTGTAGTAATTTTGATTTCTGTGTGACAGAGATGTATCTTTGTTTGACATTGTTCATATGAAACTTCCTACTCATTTTTCCCTGAAATATACATTTTGTTCATCTTTTGAAAGGACTACCAGTCTTGAGGGGGAAAAATCAGACTTAAGTTCTGATATAATAGTTTAGTTACTCAGATGCTTTTTAAAAGAAATGGCAGAATTTGGTTTCATTTAACATAGAGCTTTCATACACAGAAAAGGTAAACTGTATAGAGAACAAAACAGTTTTTATCTATATGTGTGTGGTGGAGTTTTGGAAAAGTAAGTTTCTTGTGCTTGTATACATGTAAACTCATAAGGACACCTTCAAGATTTAGTAGTAATCATACAAGAGTCAGTGATAAAAAAATACATAAAAACAATATATATTTTTTCCACCACTAACTTAGCTATTGGCAAAGATTTCAAAAGCATCCTATCTTGATCTAGATATCTTTTCAGATAACATCAATAAATGACTGTGCTTAACAGCCTCTTTCTTTTTGTATACCCTGGAATCTATAAAGTGTAACTTTTCCACTTACTTATTTTAAATAATCTTTCTCTTTGAAATTGTCATTTCCAAATGTTTTTGCATGTTCAGACACAAATATAACTCAATTTGAAAACTTTTGTTTCAAATACGGCTCATAATCCAACACACAAATTCAAGATAGTTCATTTCCAATTACATATATTTAATTAGGATAAATCTTATAGTATTCAGCTTCTGAATGATGAGAAATGTTCAGATTCTATAGCATCTTTACAACATGGAAGTGAATTGTGATGGCAAGCCCTGGAATAACCTATTTTTATTTGTAAGGTATAAGTGAATATATTTAGAAGATGACAGAACAACAGCCTACAATGCATAGCACTTAAGGACGAATTCCTTAGTTAGACCATAGGCCTGATTTAAATAATTCTGTGAAGGTGAGAATAAATTAGGCAAGCAAATCTGTTCTATAAACCAAACTGTTTCAGCAGAAGCAGTGGACTGTGCCTGTTTAATCAGGCATATTAACTTGCACATGTACAGCTCTTTTGAGAAAGGGGGAAAAAAAGGTTTTTACTGCTTTTTTTGTAAATGTCCTACTTTTCCCCTCTCCTCCCTGTATGATAAGTTTGTATCAGTTTACATCTGGCATGGATGAACTTCAAAAGAATGACACTGGGGTCAAACTCTGTGACTATGTGCCTGTTCCGTCCCCACACCTCCAACCTCAACACATCCTCTTCCAGCACACCTGGGAGATTGCCTGTGTCCAGGATGTCATCACTTCCCCATCGAAGGAGGCCTACGATCTGAGTATACATCCAACACTGCACACAATGATCCACTGGGTTGTAACAAAGTTACATACTAACTAATAAATATATTCTGTACAGTAACCAAATGTTTGATTTCTTTCAATTCTGATACACTCTCTCCCCAATACACAACTGTATGGTATCAATAGGGTTTTTATTTTCTTCAAGGTCCTGCCTAAATCACTTCCAAATCTCAGCCTGTGAAGACATTTTCCTATTACTAATGGTGGTTGGTGAAGGAATATTAGACATGTTCAGTCTTTCAAATGGAAGGGGAAAGGGAGAAAAGCTGATGGTCTCAGGTCCTTTGACACCAGTATTGTCCCTGATGATCCACATGCAGAGACAGTGGGAGAGCTCAGTCCTCCACAGCAATGGCCACCACGATACCTGGGAGGATGATGCCCAAAGACCAGTCAATGGGACTGTCTTGTACTTTTGTGTCACCCGTAGCACCACTGCCACTGTGGCAGCACAGATACTGCATGATCCTCCAGATATAAATATTGCTCTCTTCCATTCCACACCTAGTAGCTTTGAGTACTTTTTCTGGACAAGTTCATGAGTTGTCAGGTATTGTGTTGTCTTTTTCTCCATAAGGTACCTACTTTATCTGCTGCTGCATGCTCTCAAGGATGAGTATCCTAGGAATGGGCATCTTGGGAGACATCTTTGCCCTTCTCTTGCCACAGCAGAGAAGAACTGAGAGTGGAACTGACAAAAAGGGAGGTTTTTTTCACAATCAGAAAATCACTTAAAAAAAATGAAAGCAAGTGTTTAAATTCTTGAGAGCTTCTAATGTTTTCCTGCACTGTGAGTTGCCATTAGCCGTTCCTCTCACAATCCCAGGAACCCTGCCCTTCACCTTGTCCAACCTGATACAGTTGCATGGTAGAAACCATCCTGCATCTTTCACCTGCTTAATGGACCCTGTCTGATACTTTTCTTCTGCAGTCTGCCCCTGTTCACATTTATCTACTAGTAGGAGTTTTACAGTAGTTCACAGGACCCTGGGGACCTTCTTGTGCCCTGGAAATCAGCAGACAAGGGTTGTGCTCCTGGTAAACCCTGCTTGCATTAAGGTTAGAGAAGATGGTTAAGGACTAAGATTAGTGTCATGATCTGTGGCTGGAGATGGGGTTACTGGTTAAGGTAGGTGGATTTGTATTATGGAATGATTTCTAAACGGATATAAGGGAAGAAACTGGATAAATGAATGGCCAATTTACACAGTGGTTTCCTCGTAGCAACTTCTTCCCCTGCTAAGTTTGGGGATTCAAACTTGCTGGCTAGCTGAATCCTCACATATCCCCACATGATAAACTAATCAATCTTCATATAGTGACAAGATAGACGAGCAGATCCTGGTATCTCATACCTTTTCCTGATCTTCAAAAGTATCACTACCTTCAGCTTTTAAGCATCTCTTCTTCACCATCCTGGCTGCCCACCTACCAAAATGACCAGAAAAGGAACTATGTTGACTATATGCTGATGGTCTATCTTGAGATGCAGGCCCAGCAGGTCCTCCTACCGTGTGTACCCAAGAACTGAATCAGAACTGGATTTTCATTTTATATTTGCACTAATAAAAGATTTCAGATTTGTACTAATATAATTCAAGAACCAAAATCACATGGAGTAAATGGGGATAAAGAGCTCAGATATTCAAAGTATTTCTTTTTCAGGTTGTACAGAGCTCTAAGGTGAGAATTTCAAGTAGGAAACACCCTAAGCAAAAGAAATTTAACTGTTTGAACAAATAATTTATTTAACTTTTGTCTTATGCACACAGATTTCCCACTTCCTAGGCTGTATGCAAAACCTCAGGACATGGTGGATTTAAAAAAAAATATACAAATACTATTGCATTTTTTAGGATCAATGGAAGGTGTTCAGGATTTCCTAATTAAAGTCCATTAATCTATTGCATAAGTTGTATATATTTTAAATAAACATGCTTCCAAACAGTACACTTCATGCCAAGAAATTCACAATCTGTTCCTTTCAACAATATACTTATTCCAAACAAATTGTAAACTGATGATTGCGTGCAATACTATTTTGTCTTGGCTGAAAGAACATGCCCGTGAGAGCTGTATCGCACTGTGAACACAGCATATGAAATATCACACATTACATCATTCTAAAGAGTCCTTGTTCACTCTCTATGGCTTCAATCTCTGCTAAAGGGCAATCTTCTGAGACAATAGATTGAGTTCAGACTGAAAATGAATAGTAGCAAAGCAATATCCTGACCAGTTAAAACATAGACCTGATTCTTTGAAAAGGGTGATTTTACACAGATGAAAACAGTTAGGGACAAAATCAAGTGGGAGGAAATACTAAAACATAAAAGCATGATTTATGATTGGGAATTATTTAAAAATGCTTTATGAAATGTCAAAGCCTCCCACAATTTAATATTCATGAAAGAGTACTTCAGTAAAATAACCACCTTAGTTAAAATTAGACGTGAAAATGGCAATAAAAACATTTTTTTACAAAACTACAACATGCAGAAAAAGAGAAGCATTCAGAAAAGACCAAAAATTCTGGAATGCAGCACTACAGCCTATGTATATCCTTTATAATTAATAACGAAAAGAACAAATTTTATAAATTTACTGAGAACAAATTAAATGTAAAAATAATATCAAAAGCTGATATTAACTAAAAGCGCTAAAATGACTAAGCAAAATTCACAAATCATACAAATATTACATAAATATTCTACTTTTGGTCCTTAAAGACATACAGAAAAGGAGAAACTAATGTGTCAGTTATAAGAAAGTTGCAATATCTAAAAGCTGAGAGAGCTGATAGCCAGCAATATCAAGAAAATAAGACCTAGATCTCCCTTCATTAAGTGCACCTGACTCTGGCAGCTCTGAAAAAAGCAACTAAGCTCTCTATTGAGAGCAAAAGAATGGGTCAGTCATCATGGAATAGAAATAAGAACAGCTTTACGTTTGTATGATTAGCTGGCTTTTTGACATATTTTTGACATATTTTTCAAGACCTTGGAAAGCAGCTTTATTTTTAAATCATGCTTGAAGAATTGACCATAGCAAGAGTTAGGTGGCAATACATGACTACTTCCCAAACTGTGTGCATGTTTTATGTAATGGCAGCTTAGAGTCACAACTGAAAATTATTTCTGTAAGGAAGCTTTGATTAAGGAGCTCCCTCCTTTTTGGTAAACATTCTAATCATTAGGTACCATTTTATGTAACTTGTCTCTCCTACTGCCCAATTGACCTGTCATTATTTTATGTAAAGATGTTACAAGCAACTTGACCTCAGTTTAATTTCTACAGTAATGATAAGAGTTTATTCCTTACAGAAGGATGCCTTTGTTTACTGCTTTTGGGGAAGGAAGCTTTGTCTAGGCCTATACTGCTTAATGAAATAGCCTCAAAAAAGAATTCCTAGCTCCCAAGTTTCAGTGAGTGTATTGAACTCACATCCACAAGATCACTTTCACCTTCCTTGCCTCCAAAGCTGCCTGGCTGCATTTATGGCTCAGTGGATATCACATGGGCTTTTTATCTGTGTGGACACAAGTTTGCACCATGCACAGCTTTCATGCAGTGTTCATAGGACAGTCAGCATCCACAAGGAACATAATGCCTTGTTGTTCTCTGTTTAGCTCCTTGCAAATCACATTGGTAGTGTTACTTCTGTCCTTTTTGTGACTTCTTTCATTTTTGTCACCCCTGCATTTGCTGGTAATGTTCATGACAGAGACAGATTTTGATGCTATTGCTGACCTGCTCAATGGATGTAGGGATCTGAGGGTCTTCCTTTGCAGATAATGTCCTTCGTAGGCTGCCTGGAGGCACAATTTGGTGAATGTCTCCCAAATTTTAAGGGCTGATGGCTCTCTGAGGGCAAGAAAATAGTTTTATCTTGACAGCAGTGTGCTTTTGGGTCTGGAAGAGGGTCAGTGTGCACAGTTTGTACCGTAAGAAGATCACTAACATCATGACACTTCTTTGCCATGTCTCCTGCAGCCTGCAGTGTAGGGGTTGTGGGTTCTGTCTGCCTGCATATTAGAAGATATTCTGCTATGTGGTGTTGCTGCCCAGACACACAGAGATGTAGCCATGTCCTCTGCCATTATTACTGAGATGTCACCTGCTACTTCTGCTGAAGCATAGCCATCTGAGGTGCTGCACATCAGGTGCCCATTGCTGAGTGGGTGTTCACCAGATTGTCATGAAATCCAGTCTCTTACTGCAAATTCAAACTGTAGAAAAACTTGAAGATGAACATCTGTGTCCTGAACTCCACCTGCTCAGGAAGAGCCAAGAAATTGGCAGGTGAAAGGGGACAGGGGGCTGCTGCATCATGGGTAAACATATGAGTGGAGCTGATATTGAAGATTAAGGATATTAGGTGAGTTGGGAAGTTTTGAGGGAGAATATGTCATGGATATTTGCCACTTAAGACAATCAAAGCGTAAGAGCACATATTTCATTCAAGCAATATGTGGTAGAAAGTGTTTCTTTTCTGTACAGTAGCTTATGTGCCCTTAGATGGATCCAGAAAGGATCAAGGGCCTCTTTGTAGCCATGTATGGCAAGAATATTCCTGCTTGGAGGGATGGATGTGCAAGCTGTACAGGGAAAGGTGTATGAAAATTAGATATGAAAGAGACTGACTGCTTTTTTCTGAACCCAGTAATATCAGTATCATAGCTAATGTGATCATGTTCTCCAGAGATATACTGCAAAAACATTTCTGTTCGTGATGGCTCTTTTTTACAGCGAGAAGGCTCAGTGACAGTAACAGGTGGGAAATGGAAGCAAGATGACATATAAATAGACATGAAGTGGAGATTTTTGGCAGACAGGATAATTAAACTCTCAAACAATTGTGCTGGAACATACTATAGATTTTTAAAAGACTCTTCAATGAACTACAGCTTTAAACAACTATGAGCTTCATACAGAAACTTCTAGATGAGGTGGTCCAGCATCAATCAAGCAGAATATATGACCCTAAAGGTGCATTTAGGTTGTAAAAGCTAGGAAGGTGCCTCTTGAAACTCCCTTCTTGCATGCAGTTGTCAATTTTCATCATGCGTGTCAGTCAGTGAAGGTGAAATATTAAACTGTCCCTTTATGAGTTTTTTTTCTCAATACCACAGAATTTTCCACATTAGAATTGTTGGCTTCTCTACAGTCTCCTTGTTCTCTCTTTTATATCAGAGCTTGATAAAAGGATAGGTAATGTTGCTCCATCTCTCTTTGACCCCATTATCACAGGTCTAGAACCATTCTTGCCAGCCTAGGGGATTGGAAGTGATCAGCATTTTTGTGGCTTGCAACAGTTGAAACAATACGCACTTAACTCTTTCCCTGTATTTTTTTCATAAATGCTCTCATTTTTATTACCAAAAATGTTAAATTGCCTTAAAAAAAAAAATTGCCCTACTGAATCTGATAATTTATTCCTGTTGGATCATGTCATCATTCGGCTGGTAACATGAATACTAAAATTATTCTTTGTATTTCAGTCTTGGTCTTTATTCAGAGTTTGTATTCAAGCATGAAAACTTCTGTTAGGTATCTAAATGTCTCCTCCCTGAGCAGATGAGTGATTTTAAAGGTTTGTAGATGCTTGGGACACATTCATTCTTTTAAGCTGTACATATCAGTACGCACAATGATGTAAAATACAAGCTATTTTCCAAGGTTCAGCTAGGAGCCCACTATATACAGTATAAAAAATTCTTCTCAAACTTCTGACTGTGATTTCATGGCTTTACACTCATGGAGGCCAATAGTATGTATCTTTCTGAAATAAAAGTCATTGACAGGGGTGGTTGTCAGCATAACAACTTTCTGCAGGAGAAAAGCAGAAAATGCATTTTTTGTTGAGCATAAATTCAAATACAGAACTCCTATCATCTCTTCAGCTGAGGGCTTCAGACCACTTAATGATTGCTCCACTCCATATTCTTCAGCCAGCCACCATAGTTTGGATGCAATCCTGGAAGACTAGTTAATAAGGAGAAAAGATCATTACATGAAATTTCCAGAAACAAGTTCAGGACAGAAGTTATTGCTGCAACTTCTTTTCTCCCTCTGTTCTGTTTTATCTATGTGAAACAGCTGGCTGAAACCATTTCCTAGTGCAGTAAGACAAATATGCAGCAACAGCTTCAGTGCTGCAAATTCATTGTAGTGTAAATATAACATTGTTCAACTTGTTTTCTGGTAGCACAATGTTGTTTTCAACCTCAAGGTGCCTGGTGTCTTCTAGTAACCCTGATTAAATCTCAATGAATTTTTTTATGCCATTATCTTTTTTACACTAGCAGAGGTTAATTCTCAAGGCAGTTCTCAAGTAAACGCACAGCTAAGTTTTACTGCAGATTAAATTCAAGTGTATAGACAGTGCAGGGCTTGAAAATGAACTTAAGAGATTGCTCATTAGAGCAGTGGTCAGAAACACTGATCATCTGTGTCTGTCTTGTTCACAAATTCCAAGTTCAAAGGCAGCTATTGGTCTCCAGGGAATACTCAAATGTTGCACTGGAATCATAGTGGCTGAAGAATTACATTTTCTTCTCAGCCTGTTACTATTGCTAATGCAAATTCATTAAAGCATTCAAGAATAAAGTGGAAACACCCTATCTACCCACAGAAGTTGTGTTCTGGTGTCTTTTATAAAACGGACATGTAAGAACTGTGTCTGAAGTCAAATCATGGAGCCATGCAGAACTTACTGTATCTGCTTTATTTTTGTAAATGCATAGTTTTTTAAGGGGAGGTATAGAGAATGTTTAAAACTATTCAATATTTTTAATATTTGAGCCATTTCTGAAAGGCTGATACTAAGCAATTCCCCCATACTTACATTTCTCCTGTCACGAATTAAGACTCCATTGTTTGCAAATTCTCTGACCACGATTTGACTTTATGCAAATTTGATAGCTGAAAAAAATATGGAAGAAAAACCACAGACACGCTAGAAGAAAATAGAACTTATTCTCTTACACACTGCTCCATAGTATGAAATATTAATCTTGTTTTTTATAATACAAATTGTTTGTGTTTCTTCTATTCTTCTCATAAAAACAGACATTTTTAAGTAAGTCCACGCATGATTCTGAGCATTTATTTTCCATTTTACTGCTGTTCTCAATTTTCTCTGCAGGCATCTACAAGGCATGCCACACATTTTCTGACTTCTGCTGTGAGAATGCAGTAAACATGAACAAAAAACTATGGCACATTTGTTCTGTATTACTGATCTTTGCATGATTTTTTAAACAAAAGTAACCTGAAAAATGAAATGAGATTTGAATACTATAAAAATTACAACATATTCATTTTCGAGGCCCAGTTGTTTCTGACATGCTAAGCGCTTGCTAAGATATCTAGGATCTTAGTAGTTATTATGGCTTATGCTCTGGTTAGCAAAAATATTTTTATAGTTAAAAAAATAAATTTGTTTCATTTATTTGCACACTTAAGGGCAAAAGCCAGCTTGAAATTGTATTTTGGTATTTTATCTACCTATGTGAATTGCACAGCTTGCAACTCGAAAGTTAATGATCCACACAGGGCAGTTAGAAACCAATGGTCCATAGGAACTTTATTATATTGTACATACAACCATAGAGTTCCTCCTAATTCATTTATTTTTTGTTCTCTCAAGTGAGGTATTTCTGCATTAAACAGAATCTAAATCAGCTGTATATACACAAACTTGAAAATTTATATTTTCAAGTAAAATAATGAAATAGACATAGCATAGCTAGATGTTAAAAACATGCACATGTGAATTCAGAAGCATGCAAAAAGTTAATGTATTGATATGATGCAAAAATACTTTTCTGTTTGTGTTCTCCCCTTCTGTCTTAAGAATCAAACATCCAACAACAAGCTATGTTGAGCAATATGTCCCAAAATAAGGATATCTCCCTGAATGCCATGAAGGGCTGGAATAAAACTGAACTGCTAATAGCTGATGACAGCTGTTTGCCTGCAGGTTTAATAAATCCCTGAATGGATGTTTCTTGGTGTCTGCTTCAAAACCTACTTGGCCTTCAGAGCCAACAGAGTAGCATCAATGGGAATATTACAACTTTAAAAAAAAGCAGTTCCAGCATACTAATGCAGACTGAATAAATCTCATCTCAGCAAAAAGAGTTACAATGAAATCTTGCAAAAATTTCAGAGATAACGTGATTTTAATACAAAACAATTTTGACTCTGGAAGGATCTGAATGATCATAGAGTTTTTAACTATATTTATTAAGCAGATGCAACTTAAAATATACTTTAAAAATTCTATCATATGTCTATCAGTATGTGTGAGCTTACTGAGAGAAGCAATGGAGTTAATGTTCAGAATAAACAAGTAGTGTGGAAATACAAAGACTTCAAAACTTCCTGATGAAAAAATTCCAGTTATAATCCAAATGAAAAAAACAGAGGACAAGCATCGTAAATTTGTAAGCCAAGATGTTCAGATTCTTAGACCATAAAGTCTAAGAATCTGAACATTTGAAATTAAGAGAATTCTACAGATCTACCAAAGTAGATAGCTAATGACAACATAGTATAAAAAAAAATCAGAGGATAAAGAAAGAAATATAGTAAAGTACTATACAACAGATCTCTACAAAGCACATTTTTTAGAAAGGTGTTACATGTTTTAGCAACTAACAATTGCTGCTAAGACTGTTGAGCCAGCACAGAATGAAAAGGAACTAATCAGAAGCATTGTTAAATGGCTGATTTTAGGAAAGACAATGCTGCACACTACATGCACTTTTATACAGAAATATAGTAAAGAGATATTTCTTTGCTACCACAAAATTAGGTCATTCTCTGAGTAAAACAAAATATACATACATACGTACATACATATATCTATATCATCTATATCTATATCTATATCTATATCTATATCTATATCTATCTATATAAAAGAAATTTTAGTAGTATTTCCAGTCCAGGGAATGTTTAATTCAAATGTTGGCTGCCACCAGTATATGCAGTTGTGTTCTTCTTAATTTAATTCCTGGTGAATCTTTGGGACAAAGCTTTAATTACAATGCTGAGTGAGAGTTCTCTGACTTACAGCAGCTGACACGTTACTGCATTTTTGCTCAAGTTTTCATTACTTTGAAATTAGTACTTAGCAGTTAGTTAGCAATTAATAGTAGAGGCAATTTTTAGTTTTCAGCAAAATAACACAGCACTTTTGTAGAGTCCAACCTAAGTATAAACAGAGCTCTCAGCTGTTCCGTATTTTTTTCTTTCTTTTTAGAAAAATGTAAGGAACTTAGATTCTCAGTGCCTTGTCTTTTATTTGCATCCTATTATTTCAGCTATTTTACACTTCAAAATAAACCCAAGTGAATATGGTACAACAATTAACAAGCAGAAATGTATGGAATCTCATGAAAGTTTTCTAAGTGAGGACAAGATTTATTGCCTGCATATTTTGCTTGATGAGTGAAGTACAAAGAGATCAAACTATCAGGCAGTAGTTCTGGATAGTAATAGCAGTCTGAACTCAAATATGAATTGCTGTATAGAGACTTTTAGACTGAAGATACTTTTGAAGAAATGCCTTACATAGAATATTTTTTAAATTTAAAGATTATCTGTTACTTTAAGAAAAAGAGATAAAGATGAAGATTGAAGTGGATTTGGAGATTTTCAAAGAGAAAACAAAGAATAAATTTAGGTGCTGACATTCTACTTTAGGAACCAATTATAATTCTGATTTTAGTTCTGAATTTGTGACTAGAGCAGGAATGCAGTTTTCACAAAAATGTTGAACTATGAAATTGGGACTGAAATTGCTATCTGATTTTCTTCTAGATATTTGCTCATACAGTGCAAAGACAATGTGATAGACTGGAATGTTGATGGTTAATGTCACAAATAATTGGCTGTTTCCAAAGCCAGAGGATACTTTGCTGATGATGTGCAAGGAAATATCCAGGTGCAGAGGGGGTGTGCACTCACCACCAAAGCTACAAGCTGGGTTTTGAGCCAGATAGGGGAAGAGGACGATAAGACACAGATCCTGCAAAATGAGATAGAGCTTTTTATCAAGCCAGTGTAGTCTCTTACAAAACTGACTCCCTGTAAATCTCCCTGTACACCCCAGGGGAGGTATTGGGACATTTATACATAGGCTTGAGGGTGTTCATCCCTTCTGATGGGGCATGACTGGTTTGAGAGGCAGTGATCATGTCTTACAAGGGGTCATAAACCACCACACCAAAGATCCCTGATTATACACTCATATCTGGGCCCTTCCACCAGAGGACTGTGCATGATCCCCAGTTTTGACAGTGTTAAACTCCCCCCTTCAGGCGCTCCCACATGAACATGAGCACTTATTAACCCACAGAACTTTGTGTTTCATGGACTTCTCTCACCCCTAAAGTCTTGGAACATCAATTCAACCAACTGACATAAAAATTGGATCAATCAAGTCTTATCTTTGGGTCCAGAGGTGGTGATATCTTTCCTCTTTTCTATCCTTCCACTCTTATTCCTTCTTTCTCCCTCTTTCTCTTCCATGCACATTTTCCTAATTGTTATTTTTATGTTTTTATATTGCTATATTTCTACAGATAATAACAAAAAGGGGTACATACCTCATTTTCATTGCAACCAAATTGTTCTAAAATGGACCCTACATGTATATATATACACATGCGTATATAAAGGCACAATTCATTCAGCATCATATCACTCTAGTCTACCCCAAGAGATCTAGTGAAATTTTACATAAGCATAGTTGCCCTTGCCTTCAGGGGCAGGTTGTAACACACAAGCATTTCAGCTTTAAATATCAGGGAGAACAGGACAAGGAAAATGTAGCAGCCTTTGAATTTATGTATGTACTACTGCTTTCTCAAACACAAATATACTCAAGTCCACTGAAAAGATAGAGGCCACAAGTTGCTTACTTGTGGAAGGATTAGGTGAGTTGAATCTAGTTCAATACTGTTTGATTTCATTTTGCTTCCCTCCACATGAAAGCAAAGATTTTCTTTTCTTACAGCAGTACACACATTGGGTATTTCATATTATTAAAAAATGTCCAATCCTCTCATTTTTGACCAATGAAAAATTACAAGGATATAAGATGACCAAAGCAAGCCAAAATCAACACAATTTCTACTATTTTGACCGGGAGTCAATCATTAGTAATTTGTGTTTAAAAAGTCAATCATGCCATGGCTACGTTTTGTGCACAGTATTTCATGATGATGATGACTTTGACGATGATGACGATGCATAACTTTCTGGTGGTTATGCAATAAGAATGATCCACTAACACAGTAGAAAAACTTTTCCCAACTTTTGCTCCCAAATCTGGCCTGGACCCCCACTTTTATAAGAGAAAAGGGAAAATTAGCCCATGACACCAGCCTCCCTCCTGTGTCTGTGCTGGGAAACAGAGTTTAGGAAAAAAATATCAACCTCAGACTTTCTTTTAGTGGATACTACATTTTCTTAGATAGGAGATTCATCCTCAATGAAGCACAAAGGACAACAGAAAATTTCTTGACCTACTGACAAAAGTAGGTGAAGAGGGGCAGCATGTATGTCGATTAAAAAGGAGGAGAAACATTACCCTGCTGACCAGTGCAAAAGGGCACATCAGTGGGTTACTCCATCCTCAGCCTGCCAGTCCATTAAGGTCACTAGGTTTTGAAGTGCTGTTCACTGCATCAAAGAGTACAAGGCTTACATGCACTTGCTCACTACCTTAGATACAAAGGTACAAGGACATCCTTCTAGCTCTTCTCAGTTTTCATATCCATGTTTTCTTCAGTTTTTGTATCCTTGTTTAGTCACAATCCTGCCTCCAGCTGAAATATCCAAATCCACAAAACTAGGTATAAGGGCTCTAATAGCTAAAACTCTACAAGGAGAAAGGAATATACAAAAATTTTAGCTGCTACACAGCTGAAAGCATCGCATCTTTGATGATTTAGAATCCCTGGGTCAAAGAGGCTTGCCTGCAGTTGCAGGAATTGAGACTTGATAATTATCATGCCCATTTCAGTCTTTTATCTTGTCTAGTGTGCTTTGGTCAACCACACCAAAGACTGTTTTTGTTCTTTAGAACACGCAAAAAACTCCTTCAGATCTTTGCCAAGTAGCCAGCATTCAGAAATAAGAAGGGTAAAGCATTAGACATACTGCAATGAGGTAGGGAAACTTTCTCTTACTGCCTACCTCATTGTTGACTTTTGAGTTTCATATTCCAAAAGGCAGGACTTAACAATCATATCTCAAGAAGCAATTTTAAATATTACGTGGATGGGGTTATGTGGAACTAATAAATATAAGCAGAAACATAAATGCTCTGGATGAACTTAGTTTATTTGGAGAAAAAAAAATGTTGCATCCTTTTCCCAAGCTATTTAGTAATTATCATGGACTACTTTTTTTCTTTATTAGTCAATTTCTAAGGAAAATCTGTGGCTGATTTTCAGTCTTTTTAATTAAGAAACTTCAGGTGAAGGACATAATTGCTAAATCAAGCAATGGAATTGTTTTCTTTTTTTATAATTTTCTAGAAATAAAGCTGAAGGTGCCTTAAAAATTATATTAAAGAATAGGAAAATATGGAAAAAAAATAGCTCATTTTCCAAGGTCTTTTCACAGTATTATCACTCCAAGCTAATTGTCTCAAAAGTAAAAAAAATAAATTAATTTATGTGAGTAAATAAGAATAAGATGTTGCTATAATCTATGTCAAGAGAATGGACTGAGTTGAACTTTCTTGAAGTACAAAGCGTATAAAGAATATTAAAAGATAGATAAGTCAACCTATTTTATTTACATGGAGGATGTATGTTTGTATGTATTAAATAACAGGTTTACATTATTATTCTATCCTAGGGAATGGAAATCTCTTTCCACCCTTGAACATATTCCCAGTATTATAATTTCCATGGCTTCAGACCTTGAAGACTTCTTTTTTGTTCTTGGAATAAAATCCTACCTGCACAGAAATCTTCAACAAAGTTCTCATTGCCTCAAACTATTTGAATGTATGTATATTACTCAATGAAGGAAATGTAGTCTGGAAATGCCATAAGGATCTTAGGGAAAAAAGCATCCTAACAGTATTGGACCCTTGAGATAAGTGATAGTTGGTTTGGGTTTTTTGTTTGCTTGTGTGCAATTATGCCCGAAGAACTATTTTTACACTTTTAGAATCCATGTTGATGAGCACCTTATCTGTCAGACTGATCTGTCCAACAATGCTCAAACCAACTGAAAGTTTGTTATGTATTCCTTCATGTTTGTATAGATGTAGAAATAATGTAAATAACCACTCTTATAATGTAAATGTCCACTCTTTTGAAAATTTTGGAAAAATGCAGCTGTATGTTTGAAAGTTTAGATATAAGTACTCTGAAGTTTAACTTGTCCTTGAAATTACACTATCTAATAAAATATCTAATATCTAAAATATCTAATAAATATTTTTCAGGTGAACAGAATTATTTTTTTAATTTTTCTGCTTAAACAGTATAAAGAACCTACAATGTTGGATTTTTCTTTTTAAGTTTTTTCTGGACTTGCAAAAAAATTTAAAGAGCATTTATTGACTACATGTGCAAATTCTTTTTTGTTGTTAAATCAGCTGAAATGATATTCAGTTACACAAGAACTTAAATTTCAACACTGACGAAGATGATTAAAACCTATTCAATCAGGCTGTAGTGTGATCAAATTTGGTCTGAAAGGTCAAGGCTAAAATAGCTTCCTATTTCTCCATCTGATGTTTATAATCTCTTCGGTTAAATCCATCTGAGAGGAATTTTCCTTAGACAGAATGACATGCATATGGAATGAAGAGGGTGGTAGATTTGCTTTTATGAGGAAATGCAAAGAAAGGGGGTTGGATTATGATTTTGTTCTTCAAGATAAGCAAAGCAAGTGAAAGGGAGAAAAAAAGCTGAGATACTCATGGGAGGGGGTGGGAAGAAAAGAAGAAAACTGAAAAAGAGGGATAGACAGCTGGTCAGACCAGTTATTTGCAATGTGCCAGCATTTTATCTTTGTATTTTGTTTCTTTTCTTTTTATTTGAAATAATCTGGTTTTCTTTATATCTACCTTCATAAATATTCTACCATTTCCCCCTCTGTTTTTTTTTTTTTTTTTGTTTGCTTCTGCATTTTTCATGCTCTTTTGTCAAAAGCTATGTCATCTTGAGAGGAAAGAATCTAGTCTAATCTACGTACCTTATTTTTCCTGCCTAAACAAGGAGTTCCTGGAAATTTAAGTCCTTGAGGGTCTTGAACAGTTCTAACTTTTCTTTGATCACTAATATTGGAAACATATTTTGATTTAGCACTGAGTATTAACCTAATAATTTACCTGCTAGGAATAACGTTTTGATCATTAAGGACAGGAAAGATATTTTCCCCCCTTTTGTTCAGTGTAAATATCAGTATCTTTCCATGGGGTGTTTTCTGCATTTGTCATTTTTGTAATGGCTCATTGCTATACCCACATCAATTTCTACCTTTTCCTATATTTTTTTTTCCCTCTCCTCTCCTCTCCTCTCCTCTCCTCTCCTCT
>LTAT01000004.1:87508847-87531154 GCA_003286495.1 Chlorodrepanis virens | reverse complement strand
ATATATATATATATATTTATATACACATAGCTTTGTATTCAGACATGAAACACCACCATCCACAATCAGAAAATCTAGAATCCTTCTAGAGGTACTCACCTACAGACTCATGGCTAAAATAAAGAGGAAAAAGAAGAGAAAGAAGATATTAGCATACTGGAAATTTATTTCTTGGCATATTTGTGTCTTGATTTCTCTCAAAGAATTGGTTCAGGTTTTGTTTTTTGTACTGTTTTATTACCAGGAAAAAACACTACTCATTCCCATTACAGCTTTACCTATAATCATATGTGTGTCTCATTTGCCCTTTTTTTGTTTTTTTATGTTCCCTTGTATCTGCTAAATATGTTGATGGATATATTGTATACCAGTAAAAATCATCGTCAACCTGTTTGTAGACATATTCTGGCTGGTTATACTCATTTCTTCCTTTTTATTTCAGCATTTTTGCTTTGTAAGCTCTTTAAAGAAGAACAATTATCTATTTGGAATCCAAATCTGTATGAATTGGTGCTGAAGTACCAACATAATACTAATAACAACACCATAATATACATTATGTCTTTACTATTAAGAGAAGGCTGAAGAGAACAATGTGTATCTTTTTTTTCTCCATAGAGAAGTTAGTTTAAAAGAAGAAAGTAATATTTTGGGGTGAAAAATGATCTCACAAATAGAGAATTTTCAATTGTGCTGAAGATTTTTTTTTTGATAAATGTATTTCTTTTGTTAGATTTCTGTCCTGAGACAGATTGTGTGAGAAAAACACATAAAACCATGTTGAAATACATTCAAATACTATTTAATTTTTCAGTCAGGTTTTACTTGCACAATCTGTAACTGCTGGAATGCAATAACAGTTGTTTCCCACTAAGCTCCCTAGAACACAAACCTTTGTAAAAAAAATCATTCCCAAAGATGTGTTACGGCTTATTCTTTGTACAAAAGATTCTTTTTGTTGAGTTTATCAGATGATAATTTAAAAGGCATAAACTGATACAGCATGTTAAAGATCTGAAATTAAGTCTGCAGACAGACCCCCTGTGAGGACTGTAGATGACTTCCAGATAGCTCTGCTTAACAGTTCTGTTACCAGTGGGGTCTCAGTTAAGTTAGAATAAAAATTCTTTTTGTATTGTTCAGGAAGGAAACATAAAAAAAGTTTTACTTGATACTGTATGCTTATTTTTCTAATAACTTACTGAAGATTAGGAAAAAATTACAAGTTCAAATTGAGCCTGATTCTTCTTATTTGCCCAAGGAAGAGGCTTTTGACCTATCCCAACCTGCAGTGCACAGGCTGAGCCACAAGAAGGGTTGTGAAGTGGTCATCAGCAGTGAGGCAGCAGCCAGTAGCTACCTGTATCCTGTATCCCAGGCTTTAGTGAAGTGACTTCTTGATTAGCAGAGTTTGGACATCTCCTGTGAAAGAATAATAACTTTCAATTCTTTTTCACTTTGATTTTTCCTCATGTTCTAGCTATTTTTCTCCAATATGTAAAAGAGAAACACTTTTTTTCCATTCTCTGTGATTTTTTGCTATCTCATAAATTTCTTTCTTATTAAAGCTGTTGTACCAGACAGTAGAGCTAGATTATAAAGCAAGGCTTATTAGGTGAACACTTTATGTGGTCAAACCCAAACATTTTTTGGGAACAAATTTGGCAGTAGAGAGGACCCTCCAAGCCATCATTTATCTGCTAAAGAGGGTCCTTTCATAGAAGCGGATTGTGGTCTCCTGTTTATCCTTCATGGGCATGTATTAAAGCAGTACGCTGTGGCTGCCACTCAGAACAGGAGTGGGCTGTTTTCCTCCTGTGAAGACTGGGGTGCAGGAAATACTCTGAGAGTAGTGCATGTCACAGAATCCCAGAATCATTAGGGTTGACAGGGAGCCTCATCTAATGGATCTTAGAGATATCTAATCCAACCCCTACGCCAAGGTAAGGTAAAGAAATTCCTCCTCATGTTAAGATAGAACCACTTGTGTTTTAGTTTATGGTCATTGTTCCTCATCCTGTCACTGCACACCACTGAGAAGACTTGCACCATTCTCTTAACACTCACCTTCAAGATATTTATTTGCACTAATAAGACCTTTCTCTCTCTTCGCTAGACTAAACAGGTCCATGTCTCTCCATCTCTTCTCATATGAGAGATGCTCCAGATCCTTCACCATATTTGTGACCATCCACTGGATCCTCTCTCTTTAAGTCTTTTACTGAGGGTCCCAGAACTGCACACATTTCAAATGTGGCCTTATTCAGGCCAAGAAGAGAGGAAAGATCAACTCCCTCCACCCGCTGACTGCCTGCTTCCTGCTGCACCCCAAGGTACCAGTGGCCCTCCCGTGCACAAGGGCACTGCTGGCTCATGGTCAGCTTCCAACCCACCAAGACTCCCAGGTCCTTCTCTGCAGACCTGCTCTCCAGTAGGTTGAGACCAAATCTGTGTCGATGCTTGGGGTTATTTCTCTCCAGGTGCAGAACCCTGCACTGGCCCTTGTTGAATCTCACTGGGTTCCCTCTTTGCCCAACAATTCAGCCTATCTAGGTCCTGCTGAAGGGCAGCACAGCCTTCAAGTGTATGAGCCCCTCCCCCAGTTTTGTACCATCAGCAAACATGCTCAGGTTCTATCTCTTTGTCCAGGTCATCATTAAACAACTTGAATAAGACTGGAGCCAGTATTGAAACACCACTGACTACACACCTCCAACTGGGTATTGCTTTGCTGATCATGACACTCTGAGGTCTGCCATTCAGCCAGTTCTTGATCCACCTCACTTTCCTTTCATCTAATTGCATTTCCTGAGCTTACCTATTGGGATATTATGGGTGACAGTGCCAAAAGCCTTGCTGAAGTTGAGGGAGACAATGTTCTGAGCTCTGTAATACAGATACAGCATGAAAGGCTACAGAAAGCACAAAGACTATCCAATAATTTCATGATAGTTTTGTTTTTTTCCCTAAGGGTTTCAGTAAAATATCCTGCTCTTTGTAGCAGTGGTTTGTGAGACAGCAGAAATCTGGCTGAGATTGAGAATTTCAAACTGAAATGTCAAATCAGAAAAGGTACCTCTATGCATTTGATGAAACACTATATTGCCCCTCTCCTTGGCATTCTCATTCTCTGTTTATAGCCTCTTTCCCCTCTCAAATGATGGCTTTTAATTTGACTTGTAGACAGTTGATTTTTTTCCCAGTAAAGGGAGCCCAGCTGCATCATTCAAGGTAAAAGTCTTCATTAGGGAAGGAACAAGGGTTTTGTCAAGTGATGTAGAGTGGGCATCAACATATCTAAGAATAAACTCTGGTTATAACCCTATGTTCTTAAAAAAGTTCCAAATTCTGACTTAGTGCATAATAATGAAATGGGTAAGACCAGTAATATAACAATGCATGTTCAGTATACATGTTATATTTGCATGCAATTCATGCAGGACAATTGGTTTAGGATGGTGGCTTGGCTCAGTGAAGGATGAGTTTTTCAAACATTTATTTTTGTTTAACTCTTCTAATGACATTTAAAAATGTAGTTAGTGCAGTTATCCAGCAAAAAGTAATTCATAAATATTCTGAAGCACTTTTAGATCTGCATTATGTACGTGACAGTCAACTTGACTATAGAATAACCCTGTTAATTCTTCTAATAGCATGATGTGTAAAACATCACAGCTTTTCACATCTACAGAGGATTGGAGACTTTGTGGGACTCTGCAGCCAAGCTTTGCTTTCAAATTTTATTATACCTATGTGCTTGTTATACCTATAGCTAGCTTACCTATGGTTTCCTTAATAGTTTTGATAATCTAATGCATAATTTGTATTTCAATTAGTATATTTCTTCCTTATGTCTAGATAGAAACAAGATAAATCCAGAATTTGTCTTTCCAGCAATGCTATGGATTTCAGTGTGATCTTGAGAAAGAAGCCTTTGTTTTGCCTCATCCATTTGTGTAGTACATGTAATAAATATTACATATACTCAGGAGAAAAAAAAAAAATATTTTAAACTCAAAAAAACCTTTGAATTTTCAGGATTATTTTTCCTCCTATGAACTTACAGTTCCATGAGTACCATGGCATCTGAAACAGAAATGTGGCTATCATGAATAACAACCAGTATGAATATACATTGCTTCTATGATAAATTCAGCTTTTAATGTTGAATTGTGAAACTGACAGTTTGACCCGTCTCAAAGATCAGATAGCTTTGCATCTCATTCTGGATTATATTTCTCTTACAGTAGGCAATGAGGATTGCAAACTGAGAATATGGAAATAAAATGCAATACACATTTTTTATAACATAAGTAATATAAATTTAAACAGTCTTAATTGCACACACAGTAGTAATGACTGCAATTTGATGTGAATTTTCCCTGCAATGAAAAACATTTTTGTGAAGTACTCAGTGAATTATGTACATTATTGAGCATATTCTACAGTTTTGTGTTAATCTTCAGAACAACAAAAAAAAATCAAGTCAATTATTTCTTGTAAATAATTTGTTCAGATGATTTTCAGGCTTTCTAAAAATGTAAGTTCTGATGTTTTGCAAGGAATTTTTTTTCCCAATATATTTTTATCTTTTAGTTTTTCATGGCATAGAGGGACTTGAAGCGTATTACTTACAATCCGAGTAAATAAGAATGTGGAGATAAAGGTACAAATGGATAAGTGAGCAAACACCACTCGAAACTTATCCTATACACATAACCGAAAAGTTGTGGGTTTTTTTCCTTAAATCAGGGTAATGATGGCTATTGAAGTGTACCTACAACCTTTAAAAATTTCTGTATTTATGGTGAAATTACTAGACCCTTGTTCATTCCATTTCAGCGATTAAATGGACTTTCTGTTGGGCTCTAAAGTACAGCCACGCTTTCTAAAAAGAATTTAGAGATTCTTTCTGCTTTTCTTTCTGAATTCTTAACAATTGGACAACACCTAAACCTCACTTCAGGTGCAGCTGCAGCGTGTCTCCAGACCCCAGCTCTGAGATCTGGGTCCTTTCCAGAGCTACCTATCATCATCTCTTCCCTGAAGGAAAAAGTTTGCATAAGGATAGTGTGTAACTGTGTATTATCGGAATGTGGATTGGAGATGTGTGATTGGGCTGGGGGACAGAGAAGCAGACCATTAATGCCTCAAAGAACCTGCAGAATTTGAGAAGCAGAGGATAAAACTTTCACAATGAAGAACCAGAGAAAACAATGGGGAAGAGCAAAATATAAGAACTGCTATTGCCATCAGGATTTATAATGTATGTTATACATAATTTATACATTTTAGATTATCCAGTATATACCTCCACATTTGTAACATATTAGCCAGTACATAGAAACAGAAAATACTACATTTCTTTGAAAATTTGCAGACTATTTAAATTCTTTTAGTAATTGATTTGTGTGACTATTCAATTAAAGGCAGAAGAGTACCAAGAAAAGAATAGGACAGAAAATTATATATATCACTTTAATTAAATAAAATCAGACGATTAAGAAAAAATTAAAGATCCTGTATAAAAAAGACAGAGCTTGTCAGCTGACTTTTTTTTTTTTGAGGAGTGACATTTCTGTATAGAAATGTATTTTTGTAAAACTCTGATAAGGTACATCATAGGAATAGAATTAACCCATCCTTGTAATGAATGTGGACAGCTTCTGTATCTCTCTTTTGTTTTTACTGTTATCTAAGATTTCAAAATAATTATAAAATGAGGCTCTGAAAATTCTTTATAGCTACTGCTTTCATCTCCTTTTGTATTTAGAATGAAGCTGCCAGCTCAGAATATGTTCCCTTTGTAAACCTTCTGATTTTACTTCATGGGAGTGCACAAGGGACAGATTTTAAAATTTCATATCTTACACGGTAATTTTAATTAATGTTCCTGTCATTTGGGGCGGTCATGCATTATTGGTAATTTGATTATTATTATTATTATTATTCCTTTATTTATTTACCACTGAAATGCTGACAACATACATCTCCCGCTAAATGAACATGGCAAGCACATCCTGTCCCAAAAGGCAGCTTTTCACTTGAGCTCCTACCAGCCTTACTCACCCTGCACAGCACATTTATGCAAAAGGAGTCACCTTATTATGAAGTGATACCTCATGGCAAGGATGCATATGCTGTTGAAAACCTGCAGCAGCTGAAAAGCCTGCTTGGTGAATAAAAAATCGGAGACTCCGAACTCACGCTGTTCCCACTGCTGTTTTTGGTCTGCTTTGGGAGTGAGTAGTTTCCCTCTCCCTCAAAATGAGCTGCCCTCTATCCATTTCATTCCACCTTTCTCTAATGCCCACAATTTCCTGATAGCTGTGCGAGCAGCCTGGGAGCCCTGTGTGGCAGTGGGCACCACACATAGCACCTCCTCTGTGTGGCAGGGAGTGGGAGCAGCAAGTGGCCTGGCAGGAGTGGGAGGGCAGCCCCTCTGCCTGGCTGCAGCACCCCAAGTTCCCACCGATGGGGATACTTGCACCAAAGTCAACCATTCTCTGAAGAAGTTATCAATGAGGAAGCTGACAATCAGCTGATGGCAGTGTGCAGCAACATGTGGGACGTCCACCCCACAGTGTTTGGGGGAGCAGGAGCTTTCCCACCAGCATGTTGGTGGGTTCTGGGCAGCTACAGGGCCATATGCTAGCCTGGAGAGGCCTTGGAAACAGGATAAATGGGGCAATCCATCCTCTCTGGAGAAGGAACTGGGGTCTGTCAGCCATGCCTGCAGTGAGGCTGTGTGTGAGCAGAGGGAGTGCAGAGCTCTGAGCGCATCTGTTGGATAAGAGCCTGGGTGGATTACTCCCAGAAGAATACTTAAAAAGTGGGTTTACTAACATTTTGTAAGAGTCTTGTGGTCAAGTTTATCCACAGAATTGCAGAAATTGATTTTGAAGCTATTGTTCACTGACTGCTTGCTAATTATGTGCTATTCATAGATGCAGAAATCAAGTTTTGATGTTGACTGGAGTCAAAGGATGTAAGCTGAACATTTTTTTCCCTGAGATTCATAGCCTCTCAGTGAATAACCTGTGATTTCTGTGACTGTTTTCTTTCTCTTCTTCACCAAGCCCTTCCTGTTTTATTGAAGTCATGCTAAATCTCTTTTTGACTTTCTCTTTTTAAAATGAGTTGAAGGTACCATCAAAAGGGCTTTTTGTGCAATTTGCAAATACAAGTCCCTTCTGAGAAAGCATGCACAGCTATGTAAGTGGATGTCAATTTCCACATCTTCTAGATGTGCATAGCTAGGATATTCTGTCTAAGAAGATGGTAGCTGGATCTCACACCAGGTATCCTGTCCCTTTAAATGCTTTCTTTTTATTTTCCAAATGGAGCTCCATACTCCCTGAGATGATGCGAAAGAGAGAAAACATGGAGAAAGAAGCATATGAGCTGAAATTCAGCAAAAGCTTTTAACATTTAAGTATCACATTCTTGTGTGACCTGATTATATAGTTACAGAAATGCCTTATTGTCAGAAACCTGCCTAAAAAAAAGGTCAAAAAAAGCAAATAATTTCTTCTTGTGGGTGAGAATGGTACACGGCCACATGTGCAATTTTGTGTGCAACTTGGTAAAACTAGTCTGCAAGTACACGTTCTGCAAGACGTTCTGCAAAATAGAACATCTATACTTGCTCCAAATACACATTTAGCAGCTAAAAATGAAACTTTTTCAAATTTGGTGTGTGGAAACTTTTCACTAGCTCTCTTTCCAATTGTACTCCTAGGACAACATTGCTTTTGCGTCAATATTTTCACTTAAAGCACTGTCTATTAAATGTATCCATATACCGCTGTTCTCAGATCCCCAGATCTTGACAAACACATTTTCTTCCTAAAACAAGGCTGTAGATTTTTCAGTGTGGCCTATGTCTGTGACAAATTTAAAGTGCCAGACCGTGGCAATTCCAGGAAATAATGCATAGCTTTAAATATTGGTATGTTTTTGTCACTTATCCATTTCTATAATAAATCATATATGCTGAAATTCCCAAAGAAAACAAAATGTAGGAGATGTCAGCCACATTGTCTGAAGTCCTCTACAAGATTAAAAGTATCTGAGATGGATTTTAATGACAAATTTTGTCAATACTCCTATGGCACTTAAGAAAACCCATGGAATATACATATCTACCACATAAGCCCTGCATCTTTCCAGGGATAATTTATCTCTATTTCTGAGAGTACTTCTACATTAGCAAAAGATTGATCTTGTTAATATGATCTACAACTGAGAATGTTACATGACACTTTATCACCAATGATGTATTAACTGGAGACTATAACCTGAAAATAATGAACACAGGAGTATAATTCTACTACCGCGTCATAAACTCTAGAAATTATTTTACTTTTCTCTGCAACAATTGAGTGGTTTGTGAATTTAATTGCTATGCACTGCTTAGGCCTACATTTTATTTAACCTTTCTCACATGTTTACCGTCATTGACTGGTTGCTGTTGTTTAATACCAAGAGAAACTATTTAATCCACTCAAATATTTCCATTAGATTCTTTTTCTGAGTGGCACTATGGACAATTACACCTCCTAGTAAGGCAGATACTCATTGTTACAACAATGTCTGTTGTCACTGGAGCACAAAATAGTCTGTGTGGCTCATGAATTGAGCCAGATTCAAAAAGATTTTTAATAGCATTGTAGTTTTTTAATGTTCATATTAAAATTTTTTCCATTACCTAAGATCTGAGATAAGTCCATTTCAATAAACTCACTGATACACTGAATAAGCTTAGAGTCAAATCTCATTTCTCTCTCTACTTGTTTGGATTTCTGATAGGGTTTTTCGTGTTATTATGTTTTCTTTTGCAAGGTCCTTTATACATTTTCTGAGTGCTATTATCTAACAAAACAATCTTTAATTTGCAAAGCCTATCTAGCATTTTTTCTAGTGGTTTACTCTTCTTCTCCCTTCTTTTATAGAAGGCTTTGGACCTCTTCAAAATGAAAGAGTTTAATGGTGAAAAGTCTCTAGATGCCTAGTGATGATGACATCTGCTTTGTGATCTTAGTCAAAATATTCTCCTGCTCAATTGCCTCATTGCAGACATCTCACACTGTGAAAATTAATACTTATGATGAGAAATAATATGATTCTTTCTATTCAGATGTACTTCATGAAGGGAAGTAATTAATTACTAAAAACCTTGTGACTTCAGCTTCACCCCAAGGGTCTACTCCTTCTTAGGCCATCTAAGAAAAATTATGTTTCCTAATAATAGTGACATAAGGATGTCTAATCCTTTTCATTTCTAGAGGCTTTAAATTTTATTTTAGCAGCTTTGAATACTCCAGGTTTTTCTTTTCCCTTTTGAATTGGGCAGGTCATTCTGACTTCCTAAAAAATTACATTACAATGTCATAACAATATCTTTCCCAGGTTCTTTTCTGGTTTTGTTTTGGGGGGGTCATTTTTTTAAAACTCTGAAGGATAGAAACTTCATATGCTCTTACCTCTGAAAATACAGCACTGCCATTACATATTATTTTAAAATTGAAGCCTGTTGGAAACCAGTGCAGGCATAACTCAGGTCACAACATAGACACATTGCTGCAAGGTATGCACTGTTGTGGTTTTTTTTTTTTTTTCAAATATATGAGAAAAGAAACAGTGGTAATCAGAAAGGGTGAAGTATGTTTTAGCGTAGGTGACAGATAATGAAGTTTTGCATTGGCTTTTCCATAGCATGTTATTCCTTCTGGGGGATTGATGTGTGATTATAATTACACCCCATGAGAAATGGTTTCAAGCTTGCAATCTAGTTTGCTTTGTGTTTGTCATTTTGCTGCTATAATTTTAGGAAGCTGTGTGTTTCCTGTGACTGTTGCACTTAGAATAAATTACATAGGTGGAAGAGAGATGCACTGTCAGTGCTCCGTGAAGAGTAATTTGCCTGGTATGGGCTCACAAGGCATTATCTTACAATGTTATAATTAATCAAGTACCTTTTGGCAAGTTAGTGTCAGCTGCAGAGCAAAAGACTTCTGTCACGTCATGACTTGCTAGTCCTCATTAGCTGTATAATAACCTTTAAAATTGCAGGGGCAGACTGACATTACTTAAACAACGTAGGTTTTACCCCTGTGTGCACATGCTCAGCTGAGACCTAGTTGCTTCCATAAATAGGTACTTTGCAGTATTAAGAAAAGATTCATAATCTAGCCCCTTAATTATTAGCTTTTTGTCCTGAAAGGCATGGTCGTTCATAAATTGCAAATATTTAAGTGCTTATTAGTGCAGAACAGCAAATTACTGAATGAAGCAATTGTAAGAAATATACCTGGTTTTTACAAGAAAAAAGTGGTTTCATGACTCACCCACAATTTAAATGACTGCACAGTGACAATAATATGTACTCAAGTATGACTTCAGCTCAGTATACAACAGGTTACATCTGGCCTGGAGTATATTAGTCCACAGCAAACCTGGGAGTGTTATTGACAATAGATACAAAGTGGTGAAAATCAATCACACCACACAATAAATTCCCATGAAGTGAATAGTAAGGGCAAACAGATTCTGCATCTGCATCTGAACAACACATCTGAACGACACATTTGAAAGAGATGCACAGGATGAAAAAAACCTGTATTAGAAAAATCACTGCCAGTGCTGCCTTCTTTTCTTGAGCAGAGAGAAGTGGTAATCATGCTGCAAGCTTTGAGCGTCACAGCTTAGTCTTTGCTCTCTCTTTGATTTTGAATGCTTTCATTTTCTCATGCGCAACTAAAAGCACCTTGAGGTGATCTAAGAGGCATATTAAGGGCTCTTTATGAGAAGAAATGTTCAAGATTATGAAAACATGGTGTTCTGAGAAGTATTAAATTGGATCTCAAGAACAGAGATGTATGAAATCAGAAGATATTTTCAAAAACTTTTTTCAGTAATTTTGTCTAGTTGCAAGTTAATCACTAGAAGAATGTCTCATTTTTGCTTTCCAGGTGCTCTCTAAAGGGACAAAGAAAAAAAATTAAAAAGAAGAGCAGTGTATTTTGTGAAGAGGAAAATGACAGAATTGAATCACAGTGAGGTATGTGTGCCTAGTATTTGTTTTCTGATTCCCTTACATGCGTCTGTGATAGCTCTTCCATTTTAATGAGCTTCATCTTTCCTGCTTTCCAACAGTTATTGACAAGATTTTTCCAGTGCAGTATATGGGCCACTTGTAAGAAGTATGAAGAGTGGCACTCAGACCACCTGTGGGATAGGACCAGAGAATGACCAGGACAGAAGAAGGTCTCTGCTACTTCACCTGAAGAAAGATGAGCTGCAACTGCCTTTCCACACCCACTTCAGACTCATCCTTATGCTGTGTGGGTGAATGTGTGCAAGAGTGCCTGGGAGTTTCTCTCATTGTCTTTGAGGAGGTGATGTTGCAGCTCAATGACACCAGGACAGCTATGGGAGCTCCGACACTGAAGATGACTTAGCATATTTTAATGGGATTTTTGCATAAATATTTCAATTTGCAGTTCAACTCAAGCTTTGTAACAACAAGAACATCAGAAGGGTTTACACCCACACACACAAAAGCAGCTAACATCACAGTGTAATTCATAAATACTGTACAAAGCTATTTTCTGAACCACCTCTTTCTGTAGATAAAAATAACCCAGGTCTGTCCTGAGAATCTAAACACCAGAGGTCAACTAAAATAACTCAAATTAATCCCCTTGTTATGTGCTTTTAAGACTGTTGTTCATATCATAGTTTTCAATGTTTGATGTTTGCAATGTCGATCCTGCAGTTTTAACTCTCAATACCACTGAGGCTAAAAAGCTAAGCAAGAACTGAGTGAAAGAGAAAAATTGGATTGAAGGAGGAAACAGTGTTAGCATTCCTAAAACATGACAATCAAGTAGCCAAGAGAGAGCCTTTCAGAGATCACAACCTTGGTATATTTATTTTCTTCAAGTTTATATGTTGGAAATTGAGGTAGAACAGAGTTAAGTACAGGGGCAAGGCAGGTTAGCAAAAAGGGCATAGGTTATCACTGACAGAAAGTATCTGGAACATTTTCAACCACTTTTCCTCATCTGTTTCTAAGAAGAGAATGTATTTAAATTTCAATGTTCAATTTACAGTCTGGAGAGTATATAAGTACATTAATGGTTACTTTTTCTCCTTTCTTGTATTCAATACTTTTCTGACAGGGGTTGTTTTCCATCAGCACAAAGAAAATGTTTGATTCTTGCATAGGTTAGTTAAACAATTAATGCAAACATTTTCATTTTCCATGACATAACATCTATATTCTTCTTTGTTTTAGGAACCATTTGCTTGTTTCTCTTTTGTTCTCTCTTTTTAACTAACCCTGATAACACATGGTGTTTTGCTTTCTAGAGGACTAAATCCAGAAAAGTTTCTGAAATAATTTCAGTATAAATTCCAGAGTAAATTTAGTAAATAGAATTGTTCAATTTTTTTATCATAAAAATCTACAGAAGGAAAGAGAAGGGAATTACAAAGTATCAGGTGAGGAACTGCTTTTGCATTCAAGTTATGAAGCCAATATGATTTCATTCATAAACAAGAGCAAAAAACTTAAAAATCTCTACAATTAATGAGCTAATGGGAAGGAGGCCCCCCCCCCATGGCATATAAACCAGCCAATATGATGTGAAGTTATCTTTGAGTTGCGAGGAATTTTTTAATCTTTCTATGTGTAGAGGATTTGCTCTGTATATATTACACATCACACCACAAACAGCTTGCAGCACCTAGATTTATGCATCAGTTTTTAATTTCTTATGTCAAATCTAAAAATTATGGCAATCATGGGAATTTTTATCACTGATCCTGTGATTCTGTGAATAACTCTTTTGGATATCTTAATCCTTTGGTAAAAGTTTTCTAACTGGAGTTGTTGGGTTTTTTCCCATGAATGAGTAGATAATTTCCATAATTGTGTATTAACAGACTTGAACTCAATTTGGAAAGTCTGATAGGTTCAGTGTTGTGTTCACCTCAAAATCTGTGGACTTTTTCAGAACGTAGCACAGGTGGAAATTGCCCACATTTTGTGCATTAATATTATGTGACGCATGATGTGATTACTGAAGTATTTAAAATTCTATCCTGAAGTTTTTCATTCAGTATATTGATGGTTTCTGTGTTACTTCAATGTAGGTATTAGTAAAATCCTGACAATTCTATCTCAATAGAAGCAAACCAAACACAAAAAAAATAATAAAAAAAAGATAATTTGCTGCATTTGCACAAAACTTTGTATCACTGATTTTGCCATGAAATGAAACTGAAATCTCATGTCACTGTACAACAGAGCAAGACTTTATACTTTTCTCACAAGATACTCTCAGGATGAGCCTTACTTTTTCACACACTCTGATGCAACAGTCTGCACCATCCCTCACCTGTGTATAGACTAACTTTGTATTGCATCAAGCTGAGCTGTAGTGGTCTGTGCTCTCTATGGCAATGTTCTGTCTTCTTGTTTGATTCATTTCACTGACAGAGAGTAGCTAGAAAGGACTTGCCTGTGTAGAAGACCGAAGATCTCTTTTAGCTCCATAACCTTCTGCAGAGATTTTCATTTCAATCCTTTCCTTTCCCCATAAACACTGGACTTTGAAGTGAACTTTTTAGATGTTAATGTTATGGGAGCTCCTTCTGTAGAGATTAAGACTAATATTAATTTTATTCAGAATAGAATACACTGCAGGAAACTGGAAGGTTTAATTGAGATTAGGTTAACTCAGAGACTGAGAAGTTTCAACAGACTACACAGGAACATTTTTTCAGTGTAGGGTAACCTGGCTTTGGGCTGAATATTGTTTGCATCTCTAAACTGTAAATCTTATGCTTATATAAGTTTCTTCAGAAAGTCTAAATCCCTTTACTGACTCAGAACTATCCTCAGTGTTCACACTGCAAGAATACCATGAAAATATACTTGCTGCATGCTCTAACAGACTGGTGTCTTTAAAAGAGCACAGGAGAAATTCACGGATTTAGAGAAATGTCTAAATATATCTAGATGTTGCAGAAGCAGCTTATTTAGACGATAATTAAGTAAAACATGCCATCCTTAATGTTGCCTTTTTTTCAATGTCTTTCTGACTGTAAATTTGCAGGGAAAGAGGACATATATGGTTAAGTTGCCCAGGTAGGTAGGATAAGCTGAAGTTGATGACACACACAAACTCTAGTTTCATATTTTTGTGATTAAACTATACCTGTGTTTTCTACCTACATTTGATATAGCATACTCAGTCTTAAATATTATTTGTCTCTTCCATAAAACTATTGTAGATAAAATAAAACAACTTTGAAGTAAATTTGAATCAACTAGACATAATCACAGATACAAGAAGGATAATATTGAGCTAAAGAAAAAGAAGACTGAGAAAATCCTCAGATTTAAATACAATTACATCAGAATTCAACTCAGATTGTGAATATCCAACCTGCCATTGTTGGTCAAGGTCATTGTTCTCGCAGATTAGATAGATATTATTAGGACAGATATTTTAAAATCAGTCTGCCTTATCAAAATACTAAAAGCTGAAGATAAAATTCAGCAACTGGAAGTCAAAAGTGAAATAGTTCTAGAGAACTGTAAGTATTACATATTCTAAGCACATATAGCAAAAACAGAGCCGTAAGAAAATGCAGAGAACAAAACACACAATAGATTAGCCATCTAACTTCTACTTAGATCTGATATAATATAACCATTTTGTTATAAAGCCAGGAATTAAAGTATGGCAAAATAAATAGCTATATTTCTTCTGCTGCCATTATCTGCAAATCAATATCTTGGCACTGCAAAGTAATGAAAACCTCAAATTCCCTTGATTCTACCATGACCAGAAAGCAGTCTCTGCTTACATCAGTGGTTGCCAGTCCATTAAATGTTTTCATGCTGTGCTCCTGAACCTCGCCAAACCTGCGGCTGAATTCAGCACCAAGGTGTAATTTCCTCCATCAGATTGTCTAAACAGGCAGCTGTACAATCTGCCTCTTGTGTGACTTGAAATCTTTAAAAAGCACGCCTACATGTCCAAGACAGATTTATATGTTTTCAAATATTGATTTATCAAAAAAAAAAAAAAGAGCTCTAAAGATCTATACCATATCAAAGAATGGATGACTGTTTTGAGATCTCCTAATTGTTTCTGTCACTTCTGTTGCATTTATGAGCCTGTATGTAACTGCAGAAGGGATAATAGACTGGAAGCAATATTTTACTGATTTCTAAGCCTGGCTTTTTATAGGGCCTGAAGAAATGGAAAGCTGTTAGTTTCAGGACTGAAACTAGAAATGATAATGTTTTCTTGTAAGAGACTTTACCAAGTGAGAAGGATCAATGCAGCCATTCAAATGATCTTATGAGCATCACATAAGCTTTGCATGCTATTCTAGATGGGGAGAAAGACACTCATGGGTGGTAGAACAGGCTCTATCTGTTTTAGTTAAAATACAGATTTTCAGTCAAGTTTTCCTGGAGAAAAACTAAAAATGTAATTGTTTTGTCAAATCCCTTTTCAATAGTCCACTTCAGTTTTGGTATTTCTGATTTTCTGTTCAATAACAAGATACCATTTAAGGATTGCAGAAGAAAAACAAAGCTTTTTTTTTTTTTAGGTAAACACAAAGTAAACTGTTTTACTTTTCTAAAATTTACTTAACTAGCTATCTTTGATCAATACCTTCTTTTTTTTCAGTAACTGCAAGCAGTCAAAATCAAGTATTCACTTGCCACTACCCACCTCAAGTCAATTATTTCTTCCATGACTTGTGGGATATTGGCACATTGGCTGTTGCAACGCTATTTCATATTGACCACATTTGAGTGAATAATTTAAAAATAATATAGTATTCCTCTGAGTTAGTTTCTTTCCCTTCTGCAACATGTCTATATCCCTCTCATTCAGATGTATTTTTCATCTGAATACATTTTAATATATCCATACGCAATTGAGCACCTTCACTTTGAATGTCATTGCAAACAGACCTGCAGATACTCTTGAAGACTTTAAGAGACCAGTCTTAAAGCTTTGATGTTTTCATCATGTGGTCATGGGAGCACCTACCTGCTAGCTGATCAATAAATCTGTCTCTTATTTTTCTACTAATCCAGCTTCCAGGTTTCTAATTAAATGTACAATAGCCCTTTCTCACCTAATATTGTCCTGTTTTTTTATTATGAATTCAATGGGCCAAGAGATTGTGAAGCACCTGAAGGACCAAATTCAAGTACTTTCTTAGATTCATAAACTTAACCTGCCTTTCCATTAGACAGTCCAACACCATTAGGTGTTTAAAATATATCGAGAGGTTGAAAATACACAAATTGAGCCGTTGAATCATCTCTGTTTTTCCTGTTTCTCATGATGGAGCTAAAACTATTTTCTCTCAAAAGCACCTGTTTCTTCCATCAAGTTTAATACAACTCTAGACTTTCATTCTATGCACTAAACAAGCAAAAATGTTGGGCTAAGCCAGGATAACTGTGGAAATTGGACATTGCTCAACAGCTGGAAACTCGGAAGTGTCAGAAACAGAATATGATAGAAAAAGATCAGTGTTCAGAGCAATATTCATTCTGTATTCTCAACACAAATATTCTTGTTTTCCTAGTTTGAGTCATTGTGGTAAAAGATGGGGGCATTTTATAAAAAGCATTCCTTGCTTGAATACTGCTTTTTAGCCTGAAACAAAACCCTGGGACAATGTCAAGCCAGCATACACTGAGTGCAAAATTGTTCATCTCACTTTTTTTGCCATTAAAACAGAATTGACTTGCAGCTGTCTGTGCGGGGAAAGAATGCTTTTTCATAGATAGAAATCCTCTTTTCATGGACTGAGGGAGCACTCTGTAAGAGTGGTGAAGCTACCAGAGGTCAAGAAAATGCAACATGAACAACTGCTTTTGATTTTCTAAAGGATGATTCCATAGTGCTAACAGAAAGATTTCTTGACTTACTGTGTTTTATTACATCTGCCAGTCCTTCCTTTGAATAGTAAGAAACTACAACCATATTCTTTACAGCTATAAAAAATATTTACACTACTAAAATCTTAAAAAAAAAAAATCAGTTCAAAACATCTGTTTTAAGAGTGCTAGCCTTTGGCTCCACTAGTCTTCAATACGCATTTACTTCCCAAGTTCCACTTGATCTTTTACAACCTGCATTCATATTCATACCTTTTTGACCCTTTTGACTGAGAGTGTGTGAATTAGACACCATAAATCCTTTCTGCACTCCCCTGGTGAGTCAGTAGGCTCATTTTTTGCCAAGTGACCATTTTCGCTAGCGCAAACAAAATGGAAAAGTAATTTAATGAAATAAATATTAATGACAAAACCAAAAACAAACAAACAAAAAAACCCCAAACCAAAACCAAAACAAACAAACCCTAAAACCAAAACAAAAACAAACCAACTAAACAAAAATATAAATAAATAAGTTAATTTGCTTACTAGATGCAGACTGACACTTTCTCAAGGCTTTTTTAAAGAAGAAATTAGCCTCCAATACTGCAAGAAGGACAAGCCCCAGTGTTACTGGTTTCTAAGAAACTTCCTCTCCCCAAGTGAAGCCAGAGACAGAGAATGGCCCTTCCATGCAGACAAAATTGTAGCAAAGGTCTCAGTACTCAATGTCATTCCTCCCAGTTTTGACTATTCAAACCTGTAGAATCTTTAGGCAACGTCTTTTTCTCGAGTCAAATCTCCAAAAGGGAACGTCAATGTATCCAAATTATCAGAACAGAACATTGCAGGGCAGGCTTTGGGTCCATCCTCAGCATGTCACCTGGATGTCTGAGTTGGTGGTAAATTTTTGGAAGCATGGAGGAAGACAGATCTTCCATCCATTCAAAGTTCAGTGCAAAATAACTCCCATTGGTTATTTAGTTATGAAATAGCTATTAATGTACACAGTCTCCTGTCTCATTTTTTAAAAGATTAGGAAAAACCTTCAAGTCTTATATTTCATTTTTCGTGGTAAAAAAATTACACAAATTAAAACCACCCAATAAGCAACTTACAGAAATGGCAACCTTTTGCCCTGCATCTCATGTTAACCTATGTTTTGTTTCCCACAGTTTTAGGATTCTGTTTTATGTCATTAACTCTAACATTAAGTAACATACATTTTCTTATACTTATTCAGAAATACCAACAGCATTTCTGTTTTGAGCCAGACTAGAATAGTTTTTCCTTCCACTGAAGAGAGTAATGAGTATCTTATGCTTTCGTATGAAGGTTTGTTTCAATTAAACCATCCTGAGATGTGAAAAGAAATGTGAAATGTAGTACATACAGTTTCACTAAAGGCAAAATTTTTTTTGTTATGTCCTATCTCAAATATATGGGGGAAAAAATTGAGGTGTCTATCTGAAGAAGCAAAGGCTGAAGGATAGTCCATTAAACTCCTTCATTATAAATAAATGGTAGGTTTTCAGTATCTTTTCAACTCTAATATATGTTTGCAGCTTTTCTGTTTATTTATAATGACAAAGATTGGTAAACAAAAGATAAGTGGATATAATTTTTGAAATTATAGCTATTGAAAACTAGCATACACTGTACATGTTTTAGGAAATTATTTGATATTATGAAGCCCCAGTTTTCTATGAATATAGAAATTTATAATTATTGCTGTCACTATTTGCTCTTTCTATGCAATTTGCTTTAATTTAAAGAAATTTGAGGTTTTGGTTGCATTTAGAAAGTGATAGATGTTTACTTACTATTCCTCTGGGTTTATGCTGTTGTATATTTTTTTTTAATAATTACGAATCTATCATGTTATCTATTCCATATATTTTTAAAATTGCCTGATTAAAGTGATAGTATCTTCTTCCCAAATTCCTCATCCCATCTATATTTATACTAGATTATATTGCGTTATATAAGACTATATTTTTACCTATTCTTAGATATTTCTTAAGAAAGAGCATAATTGGCAATCACTGCTGAGACATCATGCTCCTTGATTTTCTGACTATAAAGGTCTTTCAAATACTTAGTGGTGTGGATTCTTCATTCACAGAAGACTCTGTGTAGAATGACTATACTCCTGCTGTCTTCCCAGCCTTGACTGTGGTATCTAACAGGGCTTCTCAGCTTTGGGATCTACAGCCACGTTGTTTTATCCCCACAGGAGGATGAGGTTTGGGCTGACATTCCAAAGTTCGGCCTACACTCTGGGATGCACTTCAGCTTTTCTTTTTCAACCAGCGAATGATGGGCAATATTTTTCACAATTTTCCTTTTTAACTGCATAAGTCAATTCCATTTTTTAAAATGATGTGTAAGTAACTTCTCAGAAAGCTATGGAAAGCTATGAATCATTTTCTCTTGGAGCAACGCTTGGTAGAAAGACAAGTACCTTCATGCCACTGCAGGAAGGAAAAACCGGAATTCTAACTTTGAAACTTATACATGAAGGGCAATAGATGTTCACACAATTAATGAAGCGTGCTTCATTGATAGCTTTGATATAAGAAGGCTTATAAAACTGTCAAAAATGATTCAAAGAGTATTTTTTACAAGACCATGACCTAAACCACACATCAAGTGTTATGTTTAGTAGGCATTCTACGCCTCAGTTATCAAAGGAACTATATATAAACTTAAAATAAAGTGTTGTTGCTGTATAGGAAACTGACTTGACTCCAAAATAAACTCATGAAAAGGAAGATATAATATAATTTGAAATATAAGTTTATAATGGAGAAATGAAATATTGAGTTGATTCACTGACAAGACACCTATACATTCATGAAGGCATTTACTGCCATTTTATACTTAGGTTTGTAAAAAAAATATGTGGCAATAAACTAATAATTAAATCATACTAAAATTCTAGCTAACCATTTAAGAAGCTAACTGAAATAATGCAAATGAAAATTTCAAAAAATGTTTAATATTGTTCTTAATCTATTTGAAAACTTGAGTAGGTAAATGAGGGTAGGAGACAAATCACTTTGTCAGCCCTAGTTTCTGTCCTGACAATCTGAGATCTGATGTCATCTTGAGCAGTTCTCTGAGGCTAAAATGACAAAAAAGATCAATAAATCTACCTCTCCAAACAGCCACAGATCGATTCAGGCAAGTATTTAGGCAAGTCGTCCATTAATTCTACTCCTACTTCATTAGTTTATGAACATGAATAAAAAAATAGGATGATATCAGCATGCTGCTGTAATACAGCGATCAGTTATGTTTCCTGAAACACAGATCATGATTTGGTCTAATCTTCAGGGACACCTGAAGGAAAATATATTTACTACTTGCTACAGATATATTTATATATCTAGAAAAATATGAAGCAGCAATTATAATTTTAAAAAGTAATATATTCCCTTTTTATGCCTAAAGTCGAGTAATTTACTAATATTTTCTTGTCTTAAAGAATAGCCTATAAAGACTATTTTAAAAATTGAGTCATCATTAAATTTTTTATATCAAAAATAGTGTCACCTCTCCATTTCATGGAGATGAAGATGATGAATTCATCTTCATCATCCATTAGATGAATTATGATCCTAAAAATGGATATAGGTTTTAGATATCAGCAAGCCATATAAAAGAAGCATTCAAAAGGAATTATTGCAATCTGAAATGGGTTTGCATGCTAATATTGCATGCTATGGGTATTTTTGAATTGCAATAAATAAACATTCACATTACTTTTCCACAAAAATTAAGAGTGAATAAGAAACAGTATGTTTAAAAATAACTAAAAATTAGTTATGTATCAATATATGAATGTCTCAAATATATGTAGACATTGAAAAAGGAAAACTAAGTTTTTGTTCTCTATTACTAATGTCCCTGCCTGTATGCACATATATGCTTTTTTTAGTGGGGAAGGAAGAGGTGGAAAATAGATATATACCTATTATTTCCATAATACTACATAGAGGAAACAATCAAAATTATATTTTCTCTTCCATATTATCCATATAAATTTGTATTTGTGCTCTTGTGTCTACCCACAGAAGACAGATAGAAAAATTCAGCTATACAGTGAATTTGTGATGAGTTCCTATGAAAAAAAAATATTATAACAAAAATCTAAATTTTGAGAAAGATATCTCTATAAAACTTGACCAAAATAAAATTAAAATTTTCAAGGGACCCCCTTGAAAATGATCCTTTTTTAAATATTTCTACAGCTTACTAGCATAGGGAACTGAACATGTTATCTTTCTCACACAATTTGTTTCTTCTCTGTGAGGCTCATATCTTTTCCCAAAATGTATGATGCAAATAAGTGACATATTTCATTATCTATTCTGAGAGCGTTTTGGCCTTGTTTTTGCACTGCAACATGTATTGGATATTAAAAAGTATTTCTCAATTGGGGAAAAAGCTTAGAAAGGGATTTGATCAAAACCTCTTTAACACTTACTGTTCTCACACTCAGACTTCAAGTCAGGTTTTCTGAGTATGGTGAAGAAATGAATGGTGTGAAGAACATATTGGAATCAATAAAAAATTTTCCATGATCTTCCTTGAGGACTGTTGACTTCATTCACTGAATCAGAATAAGTAATCCTGGAAAGGGGCCAAGGCAATCTTCAGAGGTAATCCAGGTGCCTCACCATATTTGGTTGCATATTGATTGGACAGTCACAAGCAGAAGGTATTGGACAATGGCTCGGTGTCTCGGTGGACACTGCTGGTATGTGCTGACACTCGAGGGTCCATACTGGGAACAGTGCTCTGTAACGTCTTCATCAGAGACACAGAAAAGTCATTGAGTGCATACTCAGCAAGTTTGAAGATGGCACCAAGCAGAGAATTGCAGCTGACACTCCTGAAGGACAGGATGATGTGGACAGAACAAGCATAATTAGTGGGGCCATGACGCAAGGTGCTGCATCAGGGCAACCCCCATTATCAATACAGAACCAACAACTGCACATTGGTGCTGCCCACATCCCAGCCAGTGAATGAGAGGTTGTACATGAGCCAACAATGTGCACGTGCAGCCCAGGAAGTCAATTGTGTCCCGGGCTGCATCCAAAGCAGCGTGGCCAGCAGAATGAGGGATGAGATTTTGTCTCTCTACTTGTCTCTGGTGATACCCCACTTGGAAGGCTGCATCCAGCTCTGGCATCTCCAGCACAGGAAGAACATCAGTTTGTTGGAAAGAGTCCCCAGGAGGCCACCAAGATGATTAGAGGAAGGTAGCACTTCTACTATGAGAAAAGGTGAAGAAAAGAGAAGAGAAGAGAAGAGAAGAGAAGAGAAGAGAAGAGAAGAGAAGAGAAGAGAAGAGAAGAGAAGAGAA
>LTAT01000004.1:87494251-87508824 GCA_003286495.1 Chlorodrepanis virens | reverse complement strand
AGAAGAGAAGAGAAGAGAAGAGAAGAGAAGAGAAGAGAAGAGAAGAGAAGAGAAGAGAATTAGAGAAAATAATAAGAGAAAATAAGAGAAAAATAAGAGAAAACAGAAGAGAGAAATTCTCTTACTGAGAATTTTCAGTATTTGGAGGCCTACAGAAAAGATGAAGACAAACCTTTTAGCAGGTCCTGTTGTGATAGGACTAGGATGAATCCTTATAATCTGAGCGGACATCTAAATAAATTAAATAGGAGAAAGACTTTTTTTATGATGAGGATGGTGAAATACTGGAATAGGTTGCTCAGAGAGGTGGTGGATGTCCCAACCCTGGAAATATCAAGGTCAAGTTGAATGGGACTCTGAGCAACCTGATCTATTTGAAGATGTCCCAGTTCATTGCCAGAGGGTTGGACTGGATGACTGCCACAGGGTCCCTTCCAAATCAAACTATTTTATGACTCCATGGCGCTATACAAGATGTGTATCCTCTGAATGAAAATATTACCAGAAGTACAATTTTTATCTACATATTATTTACTTACATGCTTACTATTTCTGCTGAGCATCATTTGCTTCTCTCTTTACCTTTAAAAGCATGAAAATATTAGAAAACAAAATTAATACATTTCTCACTTTTATGCCCCTGGTTTATGGGTGTGTAATAGGGCAGAGGAGAAGTCCAAAAAGTTTATACTGGCAGACTTTGAAACTGATTTTTGTAATGGAGGAAACTCAAGTTGAAACATTGGGATTCAGTTGTGATAATTAACAGTTTGAGTTTTATTTTTAGTATAGAAAAATTTTCTAAATCTGTTGGAGCTTATATGAAAATTACTAGGTTTGGAAAATTGACCACTTATATAAAAACCCTCAGACATATTGAACTTCTTTCTTTTCCTTTGGCTTCTTGTCAATCTAATAATTTATAATTATTTTTATTTTGTTGGATCAAGAAAATATCAAAACCAGAATTTCAAAAACTGCTTTGACATTTCAATCCTTTTCAAAGAGCAAACTTTGAAAAGGTTTGCTTTATGTTGCTGTGATTTTCTAGAGATTATTCAGTTAGGTCTTATATTTTCTCCTATCTAATATGGACACTAAGAGAGAATTGATAATAATATGAGGTCCTGATCTGGCAAAACACCTAAACTTGTGCTTAAATGTAAATAGTTCCATTGAAAACATTTTTGATTTCAAGAGGAATAAAAGGAAATACACATTGTAAACTAGCTAGGGAGTCATCTCAGCAGAGATTTTTACTTCAGAAAGACATTAGTCCCTTTCATAAAATCATGTAAATCTCTCCAGAAAATGCTGTTTGGTTCTATTTCTACAATTAGTTTTGTATTTCCCTGTGCACAGCCAGACATAGAATGATTACATGTATATTTACTCTCAACAGAGGAAAAGAGAGTCCATCAGAGGACAACGTTGTTCATTATTTACCTGTTATGGACAAATTCACAAAGCATTGCAGAACTCAAGTTAAGAGAAAGTGATTCATCTTTATTTTTAATGCCCTACTTTCCCAGGAAATTCCAGAGTAAAAAATATCTCATCTAGGCAGAGAGAGGGAAGAAAATGGAAATGCAGAAAGGAAAAGAAAAAGAATGTTTCCATCTGTCGCTTAGAGTTTTCTTCTACTACCTCCTGATTTGTCTAATGACAGTTGCATAATTATCATTTCATATGTGTTTGGTAATGTTCTTTGTTTGGACTGCCAGTTGTCCTGATGGAGTACCCTCAATGGTGTTATTCAAGACCATAAGATTCCTATGTGGAACATTCATGCCTTCACTGGAAATGTATTCTGTAGGCTTTTAATTTTCCCTCTGAAATTTCCACTGGAAACCATAAATACACCAATAGCATTGAGCTTGAGTGCAGAAACGTCTTTTTGTGCATATCAATTCAAGTGTTCAAGAAAGCCCAATTGTTAGACTGACATCCAAATTATTTTACCAGTGGTTTTTAAAATAAGAGATAATAAAAACAAACATACTTCACCATGGCTCTAAACCAAAGCTCATTGAATAGATGCAATTATGCCTTGATCTATCAACAAAGATACTATCTCCATCCTATTAAGATTTATTTCTGAACACAACATTTTAATATTAAAGCATAAATGCACTCTTTGTGATGACCGAATCATTCCTTTGTGTAATTTTACAATGTTTCTACTCTCCCGTGAGGGAAAATATCCCATATTTCTAATCTATGACAAAATTAACCTGAAGTCACATTTAAATTCGTCACTTACTGTCCCGTAAATATTCTTCCCAGAGTATCTTAGAAATACGGTGTTAACATTGAGATATTTAATTAGACCTCCTCAGGAAGCATTTAGACAGTGTAACAAAAAAGTTCTAGCACGCTTTCACCTTTCTGTGTTCCAGCCTACATTAGCTGATTAGAAAAGAATTAGCCAAAAAGTTCCAAGGAAATATAAGAGTATATTTGTCATGAACATGTTATTCAAAACTATTCTGGTTTTTAGAACAACATAACAATTTGTTGGGTTTTTGGACTAACAAAGCATTAGCAAATTAGAATCAAATTAGAAAAAAAAATTAAAGTAGAAGGTCATTTAAAAGCTGTTCTCTTCAGTATCCAAAGAGCAATACAAGATACAGACACATAATAGGGTAACAGTATTATTCAGCCCCTATGAAATACAGGGGAGTTTATTAAAGATGCATGTTGTTAAGTCTAAAAATTGAGCATCTTTATATAGGCTCAGGTACTGAACAAATCTAATCAGATTGATTCTGAGCACTTTTTCCAAAGTAACTTTAAAAATCCTTTATAAACTACTAGGTTTAAACTTTGCAAAATATTTGTCTGTTATATATTGAAAATATTCTTATCAATATTAAAATTTATGCAGAAGGGATATGTAGACATATTCAGAGGTCAGCTTTTGCTCATAATTTTCTCCTCTCTGTAGACTCTCAAGTCACCCTCAAAACTATAATGCAATTACTTTCCAGTAGAGTTTTAAGCACTCTGATAACATCTGTCACATATAGTTCATGATCCCTCTCATCCTCTCCCTAGGGAGTGTGTGTAGAGCACTGAGTCATTTTGTTAGAGTTTGATTTGGAGGAATTTATTTTTTGTACATTGCTATAATATTATTTAGGTGTGCAGACAGTCTGACAGAGTCTTTATCTCGTGAAATGATGTGTATTTAGTAGTTTACAAAATGAATATAAAACATGTTTTATTAAGTATTTTTATCTATTTTAGGGTAGTTGAACTGTGGCTGTTACAAAAGTCAAGTGTTCAGCTAATGTGCTCAACAATATAAGAAATGGCTGGAAGCCTATAGGAAGGCTGCATGTCTCTTAGCACCTTTGGCATTTTTACAGTGCAGAAGAGTGATTATAGTATAATTCCAGTCCTTTGACACTTCATTCACTATAGTTCAAGTTGATTAGCTTTTCTGGCTGGGTTACTGGTTTCCCTCCAACTTTTATGATATTACTAGTGATGCCATCTGTTCCAGGTATTTTTCCTCTTAAAGGTTTCACAACTTTCTCTATCTTCTTTTTGAGGGCAGAACATAAGATTTTTTCTTCATGTCTCTTTATGTCATAGGAAGTGGTGAAACTTGTCATGTTTGTCTCTATGCATTCTTGTAGAGCTGCTGGTAAAGCTCATCTGCTCTCTGCAGGATGCTATCTCTCCCTCTGTAATTACTCTTTCATCACTGTCTGAGAGGGACATCTGGTGTCAATTATCTGTTTTCTTCTCATCTTGCTACAGCTGTTTCTTTTAAGAGTATTTTAAATCTTTTCTATGTTGCATCATATATTTGAATTCTTTGTGATCTTCCATTTTCAAGGTCACGAAGAACTTGTAGTTGTAAGCAATCATTCTTTCTCTCTTTCAATTCCATTTCTTTTATCATGAGTGTCCTATATGCATTTGCGCTACTAAACTGATCGTGATGAACACCGTCCTGATATCCAAAGGTACAGTTATAAAGAAATTTATTTTTCAAAGAACTTCCTTGACAACACTTTTCTCCCAGTAGTTTGATACTTAATTTCATTATTTTCTTGATTTTTTTTTTCTAGTTTCATTGACTTCAGTAGGAATAGTTTTGTAATGTAGAAGATAACAAGGCTGAGGGCTTGACTCTGAAAACTTCAGGAAAAATACACTGAGAGTGTACATGGAACCTGGTTCTAGCACATTGTCTCTCAGCCATCCATTAGCAGAGCTGATACCAGTAGACCAGATGCCTGTCCTCTATACCTGGTCACAATGTCTTCTTTATGTTAAGGGTAGGATGCTAACCCTCTGCCAAATAATGCTGATGTATCTTATAAAAGCCCAGAGACTCTCTTACATAAAGTTGTCAGAAAATTCAGACCAAGCTGGTGAGAGAAAACCCCAAAGTGAAAACATTTCTAAGATTTCATCAAAACAGAGGTTTGGATCTGCTTTTCTTCAGTGGGTCAGAAATTTAAAAAGCAGAAATAGTAGGCATTCAAATCTTCCAAGCCACATGTGTAGTTGTAGGACAGCTATTACCTCAAAATAAAAAGCAATCCAAGCTTCTCGCTTAGACAGATTATTATGTCCCTTTTGTCTTTTCTATCCAAATGAGGAAGCTTAATATTATTGCTTTAGTTTGGGCTTTTTTTTTTTTTCCTCTTCTGATTTACACAGTGCCAAGGACATAGGCTGCTTACATTTCCCATATTTCGTTGAAGCACTATATAATTGCACTGCAGAATATGCCAGGGCAAAGAAGAAAGATTTATTTATTTATTTCAGGTAAGGACCATTTGCAGTCTTTTGTGTACCTAGAGGAAAATTATAAATTATGGGGTTCAGCTGTCCATCTCTGCTCCCACACATGCGTAGGATGGTTCTTTTGCAGGATGAACTTCAAATGATGAGTCTGGACTCTAGCTTTTTGGTTCTTCAGAATTGTTTATTATTTCTTATCTACAAAGTTCTTTCTCTGCCTGGCCGGGATCCGACCAGCAAGGCAGCCAAAGGCACTCTGACCGCCCACGAGGCAGTTGCGTCTTTTTATAGTAAAAACTACGTACATCATATTTACCTTTCATTCCCAATACCTATCACCCTTATTACCAAGTGCACCTTCACCACAGACCAATCCACAAGTGCCAACATCACACAGAAGATGGATGACAAGAAGAAGAAAGAAGAACCTTGTGACACGCCCTGTTTCCTCCATCTGTCTCCATAACCCTCCTGTACCAAAACCCTAAAATCTGTGCTTCACTCTATAATTATGTCTTCCCTTCACCATTCACACCGAGTGATTCTCATAGGTTTCATTTCCTCATACACAGGTGGCACATCCCTAAAAAGATCAAAATCAAGCCACCAAGTGCTTCGGGCAACATTCCAAGGCTTCCGAGCCCCCCAAGAGTTCTCTCAGTAGCTCTGGACATCCGGAGTGATGTGCTGAGTTCCCACAATAAATAGCTGAGGATATACACAATCTCTGGTCATGAGAAGCAATGCTGTGGTGACCAGTGAAAAGCTTGAACAGACATACATATTTTCCCAAATCAGCCCTCTGCTGAGAGAAGTAAAGATGCTTAGATATCTCAAAGGTACTAGTTTTTGTTTTGTGGTTTACAGAGTATTATTTCAACTGAAGTTTGGTTATTTGCTGGGTCCTATTTGCATTTTAAATCCAGCCAACACAGATGTTCAAGATGTGGTGGTTTTGGTCAGGGTAGACCAAAGAAGATAATATTTCTTCATAGTAGCTGATATGGAATCATGTTTCGGGCACGTTCTGGAAACAGAGTTGGTAACACAGAGATTTTCCTGTTACAGCTGAGCAGTGCTTACAGAGACTTGAGGCCTTTTCTGCATCTGACACCACCCCAGCAGAGAATAAGCTGTATGTGCACACACAGTTGGGAGGGAACACAGAACGCTCCAACTGACCTAAGTAATGTTCCATGTCATATGGTATTATCTTCAGCAAATAAAAGATAGGGCAGGAGTGAGGAAGATGTTAAGAGTGATGGCATGTGACTTTTTAATGCATAATGGACCCCTGAGTTCCTAGGGATGGCAGAAAATTTTCCTGCCTGTGGGAAGTGGTGAATGAATTCCTTGTTTTACTTTGCTTGCATGTTCAGCTTTTGCTTTCCCCATTAAAAAGGATCTTTATCTCAACCCCCAAGTTTTCTCAATTTTACTCTTCTGATTCTCTGTCCCATTCCATTGGTGGGAGAGTGAGTGAGCAACTGCATGGGGCTTGGTTGTCACCTGGACTTAATTAGAACATAGGAGAAATCAATTAATTCTCAGAAGGCTGAGTGCCCCTATATGAAAACCCAGATCTCTGACTACAGGATGGTTGCACCTTTACTATATAGAAACTGGAAAGAGCTGGATCTAACTGAGAGTTTTATTAACATATGATAATCATAATTTTATTTGGTCAATACTGAAATCAAGAGGATTATTTTGAATAATTGATTTACTAAACATTCAAAATTTCAAGAAATGGATCTCTCATTCAGGGGATGGGGAAATTATTTTTTCTGCACTTCAGAAATATTATACCACTTGGGTCATGTATATTTTGAAATATACTCGAAATATACTCTCAACAAACACTCTAGTTAGTTTTCTTTCATTATTGTTATGTACTTCATGCACTAAGACATCAACTTCCTTCTAATTTCTACTGCATTATGTGACAGAAGATTCAGTGAAATCTGCTCTATCAGTTATAAAACATGAGTATTTAATTTTTTGCCTCAGATTTTACTGGCAATCACTCTTCCCATGTCTCTAAACCTCTGGTAATAGAAGAAGAGCAGTTAGCAGTTTCAAGATAACCTGAGAAACCTGAACATGCACAAGTCCACAGGACTTGACAAGACGAATCTCAGGGTCTCAGGAAAATTGACAGATGTAGTCATTAAGCTACTTTATCACATTTGAAAATTCATGGCAGTCCAGATGAAGACCCTGGTGACTGGGAGAAAAGAAAATATTACAACCACTTTCAAAAAATGTAATAAGAAAGACCCTGGGAACTACCAGCTTCATCTCTGTGCCTGGCAAGATTATGGAACAGATTATCCTGGAAGTTATGATGAAGCGCACAGAAAACAGGGACAAGGGAGTAGAGAAAACCAACACAACTTCACCAAGGTTGAATTCCGCCTGATTTATCTAACAGTGGCCTTTCAGGATTGAGTGACTGCATCAGTGAACAAGTGAAGAGGTTTGGTTATCATCTACCTAATCTTCTGTAAGAACTTTAATATGGATCTCCATAACATTTTTACCTCTAAATAGGGCAGACATGGGTTAGATGGATGGACTGTTAGATGGATAAGGAATTGGTTAGAATGGCCACATTCAAAACATTTCAGACAATTTCTCAATGTTCAAATGGAAACCAGTAGCAAGTGGTATCCTTCAAGGGTCCATATTGGAAGGAATATTATATAAATTCTTCATTAATGTCATTTTTAATAAAATTGAAAGCATCCTTAGAAAATTTGCAAATGACACTATGCAAAACTGCTGCACCTGGGTCAGGGCCATGCCCAATATCAGCTCAGACGAGGGGATGAATTGATTGAGAAGGCGCTGGCAGAGAAGGATAACTTTGTTAGAGTCACAAATCCACACTAACTTCATACCAAAACCTGTTTTTTGACAAAAGCTTTGATGATTCTTTAAGCAGTGGAAAATACTCATTTGTGACACAGGCTTCATGGGTTTTGGTTTTGTTTTTTTGGTTCACAGTGCACACCCAACCATTCTTTGTGCCCAATGAGGTCTTTGAATCACAGACAAAACACAGAAAAAGCTGAGCTCCCCCGTGTCTTATCTAGGCTACAGCTATATCTAATCAAATATTAAGATATGTTAATCTTAATAAACATATTTACCTTCTGTTGTCTCAGCCTTCTCTACAGTTGTAGTTCAGAGTGACCATCTTCATTTCACAAATGTGGAATTAGGGCACAGAAAGAGATGTTTATCCAAAAAAACAGAAACAGAACTGGGAACTGAAGCCTGGTCTCCTGAAACCTAAGTGAGTGCTTGCTAAAATCCAAGTTTCTAAATGACTTTTGCAGATTCATGCCCATAGCAATACTTGTGATAGAAAATATAACATTTAAATCATAGATATTAAATTAAATCTAGAAAGGGACCCCAGTTCTTCTAAGAAACACAGGAGAAATGAAATTTCCCTACCACATAATGTGGATCTCAATATGCATGTCTCATGAGTGTCATGGAAATGAGCAGGGAAATACATAGAAGAGATATAAAAATATGCTCTTTTCATAATTTCTAAAAATTTTATACTGTAATAGACAGGGACTTTTTAAAGGAAAACCATCCAAAGTCCATGATCCTTCTTAGCAGTTGTGCACAGTAACCTCAGGCAACTAGGGTGTTATGAAATTTAATTTCTATTTAAAGAGCTAAACGAGTCTCCTGTATCACCTTCCAGTTCAGCTGCTTTAAAAAAGAGGGCATAATGTAAAAGTTGGGAAAGGTCTGGAGAAACACTTGAGCTCTGAAAAAAGATACCTAGATTTCCCATTACAGAGTGAACTCTGGAAGTAGATGAAGAGAAACCTACAAAGACTGAATATTTTTCACCCTTTTGGCAGAAGGTGTTATCATTACTAGTAGTGGGTGGGCCACAACCAGCGAATCAGGCCAGCCAACTGGGGTTAGCAATACTTCTATTCAAACCTTAACTAATTTCTCAGGTAAATGCTTTAGAAAGATTTTATCATACCACTTGCCATACAGATGTGAGGTTGGTGAAGGCAAAACCTCTGAAGTAATTTTATTGCATTTCAAAAATCTGAAAAATACATAATTGGGCTAGTGTTCAGTGGATGAAAGAGTTCATTTTTTGAACCATAATTTGCTTTGAGACTTTCCTTCCCATCCCAGACACCATTCCCAGCCTGGTCTGACTGCTGGAGAATGACACATGTACAATTGAGATGTAGGAAAAAAAGAAGAAAGGGCTGGGAGTAAGATGGCTGACAAAACGGCTTATGTACAGAAAGTGCAAAAGCATGGAATTCCTGGGAGGGCTCTTTCTTGAGATATAATTGAGGTGCTAAGTGAAACCATGCACAGCAACCATTTGATGAGTAAGCCAGTTGTTCTTTTTAAAGCTAAATCATTTTAGAGAATGAATTGAAAATAGTAGGCAAGGTCAGAACAAAGGGTTATGTCTTTGTAGCCCATTTGGACACAGTATTTGAAACATCTGCCTTGGAAAGGATGGGGTTGATTATGCTGTGCTGGAAGTGAAGAGTTGAGAAGAGAATGGGGAAAAAGAGGAGAACACAGTGGGAAAAGTGAGCTAAGATATCCCAATCAACATTTGACTTGTCTAAAACAGATAAATATAAAGCATCCTAGAACAAGGAAATAAAATGGGTTGTATATCTGTTTTCCAGTATGTCAACCAGGTGTTGGGATATTGACATTGCCACACTGTCTTTTCAGGGATGGTAGGAGCAGCTCCATGCTTAAGGAGAGAGGATGCTAGACAGGAAAATGCTAGATAGGAAAATGGGATGTCACTTACCTATACAGCTTTATTCTGTTACAAGGCCAGTATAATTTAAAAATCCCATAAAGCCTTCACAAAGGCTACTAGCATGTTTTGGTCAGGAATGTAACTTTAGTAATGTTAGTCAACAAACACCTCTTAATCTGTCTCCTTTCGACTGCATACAGTCAATAGGATTTCACAGAAACAAATTTCACCAGGCTCAAAGGCATTGAAAGTATGTTAGACCAGCTCTTTAATGGTATATTGGTGCTCTGTAAATCCTACCTATAGTGAAAATCCTCATAACACATTGGTAGCTTACAGTGCCAGCATTTTTGGGATGTGATGTAGAGTTACGCAATTTGATTCGATCAAAATTTAATTGTTCCAACCTGGTTATCATCCTTAAGGAGTAATATTGAATAGATACTGAGAATAGCATGCTATACCACACTACAAGACTTGTAGATTTTTCTTTCCTTTGAGTAAAATTTCAGCACTTTTTCTATGGAAACATTATTTACAGATTGCTATGTTGCAAAATATAGGTGATTTACTCATATTAGAAGTATGAGAAATGTGTATTAGATTGCCTACTAAATGGGTATTTTTTTTTCCATGTCTAGTTGCTTTTCTTATATTATTTTTCCTTTAGATTACAGTTATATGCAATTATGCCTCTTCTTAAGAGAAGTCTTTTTTGCATCCCATTACATAGTGAACTGATACCTCTTTTACAATGTTCTGCCACCAGGGCCCACCAAGTAGCAGAAAGTCTCTATGATGTGAAGTTACTGCTTCATGTCACTCTTAATTATATCACAGTGGGTGATAGACATCTACACATGAACAGAAACCTACCAGAGGCAAATCTTTTCATTACACCTCAACAGCCTCCCAGCCTCCATCAGTCTACAAAGCAGAATTCCCGTTTGATCATGAACTCAGCACTCTACAGGACAGGGCATATTGCAGCACTATCACACAGTGGTTCAACTCTGTGTTGTTGTCAGGAGTACTATGGCTTTCAATATGTGTTAGAGGAGTGGGGTTTTTTTGGCCTGCAATGCAAAGAGACATTCTTTACTTTTAATTAGCCATCACCTGCAAATAAATCCAATTTTGAGAGGTGAATGTTATCTATTTTCAAAGGAGTCTTTCTAATCCAGTTCAAATAATTAATCCTTGATTTTAAATAAACTCTATTGATCAACTTCATAAATATTCTTGTGTAGAGATTTTATTTTTATTCAATTAGATCTTTGTACTAAATGAGATGGCATCCAAACCCTTTTCAATCTGTTGATCTAATTCTTCACTTATCATCCTCTCTTTGTCATCCACTTTTATATTCAGAAAAATTATTGTTCTGTGCTTTCCTAAACATCATATAAATGAGCATAAATCAAGTAAAATATTTGATTTCATTTTTTTGAAAAGTCTTTGTAAAAAGCAGACCCGTAGACATAAGAGAAAGAAGGGGGAAAAAGTATTCAGAATAGATTTAAAGCTGCTTTATTGGTTTATTTCATTAAATATCTTTTATAAATTGTTCTTTTTCAAATTATCAGAGGTAGTAATGCAGCTGTTTTCAGTTTGCTGAATTTCCATTTCTTCATAACTGCAACAAAATCTTTTTGATTACATAGTATACAATCTCACCTCTAACACCCTTCCCCCAACTCCAAAGCAGGTAAATTTTTGGCCAAAACTAGTAAATTAGACTCCTTTTGAAATCAATGATATGATAACAGAAGTTCTGGGTGTGATTCATCCCACCTCGCTTGGAAAACCGTCTTTTGTCAGGATGAATTACTTTCAGGAGGATGCCCTTCTCACTCTGTGTAGAATCCCAGAAGATGAGAGGCTAATTTAAATGTCTCAAACACCCATAGCCAGATGACAGTAGAGTCAACAAAGACTCTTGTTAATAACAGACAAGAATTGTTAGCAATAAGAAAAGACTGTTGATACTAACATGATGTAAGAAAGAAAAAGGTATGGCTGGAAAAGAGGAGTCATGCAGAGATAGGGCAGCACTATTCTGGGACAAACGCCCTTGTTTATCTTCTCACACTTTGCCTTTTTCTTGCCTGCATAGCCCAAAAGGTGTTTAGAGGTAAGGTTTGCACCCCACTGTGTTTTGGCAATGCATAGCACAGTGCTTCTTCAATAGAATAAATGACTAACATATTCATTTTTACGTAGCATAAAATCCTGCTGTAAACTTACATAAAGTTCCGGTTGGCTCTGGAAAATTCTAAGACCAATAGAAATAAAAAAGAAAATTCCTAGCAGTTTCCTATAAAATAACTGTGGGTTTTAGGCATACAACAGTAATCTACCCAAACTTTTCCTCATTAAGTACATTTAAGACTGAATCTGATTATTTATTTCTACTCTTATCTTTGCAGGTTGTTTTATAAGTTCTCTTTCGTGTGAAAGCTATCTAAAACCTCAAGTCTTTGAGCAGCTTGACTACTGGAGTGTTAATTCAGGAATGCAAGAATACATTCATTCAACTGACTAAACAGAAAGATATTAATTTATTATTGAGTTTTTATATCTGAAAGCAGACTGAATAAAGAGAGAATGAAAGGATGCTACAGGGTTTTGATTAATCTCCATAGATCATTATGTGTGGGGGTGTGTTTGGAGGGGTTTTGGTGGGGGGGTGGTTCTGGGATTTTGTTTGTTTGTTTGTTTGTTTATTTTTAATAATAGTCTTACTGGAATTCCCACAAGAATATCCAAATGCATATTTGGTTTACCGCCAGAGGATGTAATAGTACTGATTAAATTTTTACATCAGTTTTATGCTAGTAGAATCCCAAATTACTTAAACAGAGTTAGTTACACACATGCAGTGGCAAGCAGACTCGAGTTCAAGATATTTTCTATTGCCTAAATAAAGAATACATTAGCAATGAAAATTATTAAAAAGAACTTCTGTGCAGTGCTGTTACCCATACTATTTGCAGTCCATCTCCATCTATGTATCTTAAGTGACCATTTTAAATCTTCTTCAAGTCTTTCTGTAGCTATTTCCCACCACACACACTTTTAATAAAAATATTAAATGCTCTCTGAGCTGCAGCTTATTTTTGCTGCACGACTGTATTCAGCCCACAACATATTTTCCTTTGACATTTCTTCTTTCCTAATGTAGAATATCATCTTATACAAATACATGGCTTGATACTGTTTCACACAAATGGATAAAAAGATAATAAGTCAACTTAAGACATTCACATTCAACTTAAGAAACTGCAACACATGACATCACATCTTTGGAATTCCTAACCACTGGTTAGATTTCAGGTGAAATACCCCAGACATCTCAAATAGCGTTAAATAGTTAAATGAGAGTGACCGATAACCCAAAGTGAATTATATTCTTAATGAAAATTTTATCAGCCTTGGGAGCCTCAGTATCAATTTTTTAGTGATTAATTATTTTTTTCTGAACTAAAACAGAACTACAACAGACAGCCAAAACATAGTCACTTCTCATTCCTTTGAGCAATGCAGCAAAAAACTATATTCACTTATGTGAATTTTTACTCATTTTATACGAGTGAAATTATGAACAGAAGATGGTGACATTAAAGGGAATTAATTGTAACTCAGAGCAAAACATAATCTCAGTTTGATTCACACATGAGAAAAGAATTTTTGGCTAAGAGGAACCAGAGCTCATACTAGAATTGCAGGCCCTTGATGGATCCTGGAGCCAGGGAAAAAAAATATACATAAACTCTATTTTTTGTCTTCTTAAACAGCACTCCAATTCTGTGTGCAGAAAGCAAACTAGTATATTAGATATGTCATTTGTTTCCTCCACTAAAACAAATCTATAGCAGCTTGGGTTAAACAAAGAAGTTACTCACTTGTATAAAACCATACAAACCAGAATGGAGTTGGCCCCTTTCAATTATGCGATTTGCATTAGGAAATTAATAAATTTAAAATTCACTTGTATATGAATTGTGATATCACAGTGGTTCAGGAAAATAATCTTATCTTTTTAGTGGTATTTGAAATTTGACACCTGTAAAGGCAAAAGCATAATAAGGGGATTTGTCATACAAAGGTTTAATTCCCCCAGAAGTTTACATTGAAAGTCTGGGATAATGGAACCCTGGAAAACCCATGGAACTAAAATATAATCCAAATTAAGACCTCTTGGGATTTCTGAACCCATCATTCAGAAACTGTCTTCCTCTCTTTTTAGCTGGACACCAGCATCCTAGCTACCTACCCAGAAACTGCAACCCAGGATGTGTATGTAGGCCATACCCTTTTGAATGTTAACTCTGTTGCACTTTAATTTGGCAAAGCCCTTTTTATTTACTCTGATCTTTCCTGCCAAATAAGTATTTTATAGTGTCTGTGGAAATAAAACAATCTGGTTTTAAGAAGGTGACTTTTGAAAGTATAACTTTTACCTCTTTAACAGCATATTTTTATGCCAGCAGATTCCAGATCCCAAAAGGCAGGATAAAAAGCATAGACTGGAAGAATTTAATCACAGTCAATCAGTCATAAACTTTTTATCATAAACAGCATCAGGACCATCAAAATGTTAATAAACTCTTACTTGCACAAATACTACTGGAAAGCTGTTCTAAACCCTCACTGTTGTGATGATTAAAAGCTCATTTGTGACTTGTTGTGTAGTTGTATGTAGCCTTTTTTTCTTCCTTGTGTCAGTCACCCTTTGTTTTTTGGAATGCAGAGCTGTCCCTTTAATGTAATATCAGCTGCTGTACATAGATATATTTTTAATATAAAACTTAAATTTTATATATTATTATATTTGATATGTTTATTTATTTTTAAATTATTTATAATTCTTCTATAATTTTAACTTCTGATCTTAAAATTTGTAGTGAAATAATATTGCTATTGGTCAGTAAATACATGTCCTTCTACAAAAAATATGAGACAACTTTTTAGCTTTCAAAGCACCCTGTTCTTACTGCATACACCTCTCTTTCTCTATAAT
>LTAT01000004.1:87478139-87489786 GCA_003286495.1 Chlorodrepanis virens | reverse complement strand
GGAGGATATTTTCAAAATGCCTAAGGCTCAGTACTTATTGTTCTTGTGAGACTAAACCGGTAGGTGAAAAACTCAGCGTAACCACATAGAATTCAACTGAAGAAGCAGCAGATACAAAATATCTGGAAATTAAAATTATTGCTGGCAAAATTACCCTGCAGACAAACCAACATGCATGCTGAAATATTCTATAGAAACACACCAAAAAATGTCAGTAGCTGATATGGAAGTAGTTGAACAAATGTTGACTGTTTTTTGGCTAGGATCAAGGAAGGTAGAAGAACCCAGAGTGTAAAAGAATATTTTGCGGAACACTTTTCTCTCTCATATTGTATTAGTGTTTATATTTGTTTTCTCCTGCTTTCTGTTGCTTTTGCGCCTTTAATTCTTGCTTCTTCTGGCCCATCCTTTGAAAGGCAAATAACATGCTAAGGAAAAAGTGATGCAGGATGAAAAACTTTTGCTCAAGCTGTGATATGTCAGATATTTTGTATTCAGGCATTTTGAACTTCAATTAGTAGAAAAAACATCCCTCACGAGGGTACAAGACTTCATTGGTTCCAAGTTTTACTAGGTTTAAAGAAAGGGGGAAAGTCCTTAGAAATGTACCTGTGGCATATTACAAAACTATTTCCAGTCATTCCATTTCAGAAGAGTAACTGACAATGCAAGCTGTGTTTCTATATCCTTCCATATCAAGAAAAGAACATGCATTATCCTTGTAAAAAATTATGAAGGGCTGTAAAATGAAAATCAGAGTAGTGAAATTATAACTAAAATTAAAGAATAACATCATTGATAGATTTTAATGTCATTTTTTACAAAATGCATTAAAGTTAAATGGCTTGCTTTTTAATGTTTCATTGTTACTTTGCTTTTACTGTCACTAACACTTTCTCTTTTTGCGCAAGAGTAAAAACTCTAAAGCTTCTGAGGCTTCAAAAAAATACTGCATATTAAGTGAAATAAATCCTGGCCTTCCAAGATCACATTAGCCCAGAAAAAAATTTTTGTTACTTTCACTGGGATTAAGAATGAGTTGCTTTCACAGGTATAAAAGGAATTCAAAGTCTCTGATGCCTCAACAATAATTTGCTTTGATGAGGAAAGAGAGTCTTCTATGTTTCCATAGTTTTTTTTAAGCAAAAAGATTGTTGTTCCTTTGTCTTCTAAAGCAGGCCTTCTTGCAAAGTATACCAAGGTCCCCACCAGGTAATTTCCTGAAGAAAATTTTACATTCTCCTGATCTTGAAGCTCAATCTATACTCCAACTTTTACTTTTTTGTGACCTATTTGAAAGTATAATGTTGAATTAAATCTGTTGTGTGATATTTGCTGAAAGTCCTGGTATTACAAAGTTGCTTTTCCACTTTCATACATTACAGAATAATTTATTACAAAATTGTTCATAAGGCATGACTTTCATAAGGTTATAAAACCTTATGAAAGTATAACACATATAGATAAGTAGATGAAGTTGATTTAGGAAAATTTTAAATCTAATTTCTTACAACTGCACAACACATACATCTTACAATCACATGTGTTTACATGCAGATACAAACAGACAAGCTCTTTAAGCGTGATCATGTCATAACTAAATCAATTCTGCTTTTATAATTCCAGTGACCTTTATCAGTTTTAGCCCAGTATATTTTTACATTAAACTCAGCTTTCAATCCTTTTCCAATTATATGAAATAAAAGGAGTGACTTCAAGTTTCATGAAACATTTATGTAATTCTCCTCTAATATTGTTGAATCACTGATCGTTACAACCTTACAAAGTCCTTTTCTCTAGAGAAAAATATACAAATTTCAAAGCAGTGGAGCAATATACAAGATTTTTTCAGCTGTAGTTTCTGGTGAGAGAGAGATGGTGTATTATAAGAAATAGCTTCTGGCAATGACAGCAACATGAAAAATATTTCTGCACTAATGAGAAAGGGAAATTAGGGAAAGGGCAAATTTACAGTTATTTATATGTTAGCTCTGTATGCCACTATTCTAATCAATATTTTTATTTATGTTACACAGTGAATTATTATCAGAGAAATCATTGGCATGACACCTGGGAAAAGTTTTATTCAAGATACATCTGTCAAGAGCTCACTTTTCAGGTGGCATATTACCTCAACAATATGCATCTGTAGTAGACAACTGTGTTTCATTTTATTGCCTATAGATCCACAACAAAAATTCGTAGTGATTTTCCCACCTATACCTGACAAAATCTCTGTGGTGAAAAATGGAACAATAAAGCTAGAGACAAAAGTGTCATTGATTTTCATAGAGTACCCTGGCTTTTCATTTTTCAGCCAAAATAAGGATTTTTTTCCAGACTTGAAGCAGAGCAAGGGTATATCCAGTGCCAAGTGAATTCTTTTTATCAACTCAATGCACTAAGACAAAAAAAAAAAATACAGTTCCCTTTCAGAGTCCCCAAGCTCTTAGTCTCTAATTTACTTTCTTTTGGTGCTGTACTTCCTGAAAGTTACATTATTTGCCCATGATAGCTCCGGGTCTCAATGGAGAGGACTTAAAGGACTTATGACTTCAGGCAGCTTTTTATAGAAACAATTCTCAATAACCTCTTACTAACTGTGAAAGGACTCCTCCAGAGTAAATTCAATCACTCTTTCAGAAGTATTTTTGTAATCCATGTAGAAATGCTAATAGCACCTTCCTTATGTGTTACCACTGAAGTGGTGTAAAGTTGTTGCTGAGGTATGTCTAAAAGAGTTTAATGTTTTCTTCTTTTTTTTCCTCTGATGTAATTTTTGAACAAATTAGCAGTAAAACAACAAACAACCACTAGAACTTAAATTCTAAATTAAGTTGTACCTGAAGGATTAATTTTGATTCTCAAGTTCAAGTTTTCATGAACTTGCTTAGAAACCCATGTCTAAGGCAGCTGAATTTTGTTAACAACTGCTGAATCTGGGAAGTTTTAGGAAAAAAAAAAAATTATCTGTGCTAATGTTATGTTCAAATAAGTCCTCTTGCTTATTTAAATTACCTAATTAACCTTCTGTATCTCTAGCAGCCACAGAGCCTGCAAGACCTCCCTGGTGGTCAGTTGCCTAAGATAAGAAATGCCTGGTCATGATGACTGGACCAAAAGAAGCCCCTCTTCCGCCTTCGGACCCTTGTTATCTCTCTGCAAGATGAAAGGTCCCTTTTGCCTTGACCCTTACTATTGGACTTTTTCCCAAAACCCCATAACTTATATAAACCCCATTTTTGCACTGTTCAGCAGAAGAGCTGTCACTGTCACCTTCACAGAAGCTGCCAATAAAGACGCCTCTGTGGAACCTCATACAGCCTTCTCCTCTCTCTCCTGTGTCTGCAGAGGCACTTAGCAAGAAAGAGCTGAAAACAGTTAAGTGAGATCAACTCTGGATTCACCAGAGTTGATCTCACTTAAGAGCTGAGCTGCTTGCTAAGATTGCCTGCAGCTGGGAGCCTGCCTGAGGGACCCGGATAGGTGGAGCTTAGCAAGACTTTGCTCTCTGGACACCTACGGCAGTGGGGGTTGGAGAGACCCTGAGAACTCCCCACTGTAATAAATATATCTCCATAAAATAAAACACCTACAGCATCAGGAGTATGCATAAATTCCTAACTACTGTAAGTATTAAAAAAACCCTAGTACTGGATTAATAAAGTTTATTAATAATTCATCAAATTAATAAAAAAATTATTATTTTGATAAATAGAGAAAAATATTCAATGTCCCCCAGTAGGTGAAATTTACAGAGTTGGAGCATTGGGTATTGTAATACTCAGTGTCAACCGTCTATTTTCCCCACCTACAAATGCAAGAGTTTGTCATTGTAGTGTCATTTGTGTAGGCGATGGCCTGAGGCTCTGTCACCAGGGTGGTGGTTTCTAAAGCAGAGCTGTCAGCCACATCTCCTGCTGTGTAAGCCAAGGAATGGCAACCACTTCAGCCTTTGACTCAAATATCTAACTAAAAATACACTGCCAGCACAAAATAATCTGTACTTCAAAAAATTAAATTTTGCAATTTTACAAGTTTGTTCTAATGTGCTTTCATACTTTTCAGGCACATTCCCTTTCATACCACCATTTCCTATGGTTTGAATATGATATTTATACTCTCATGTGTGTGTGTATCCAGGAGAATGAGCAAGCAAGAAAGCAATACTGGTATAAGAGACAGCATGCATTTTTTGTGTCATTTTATGGCATAATAAGAAAACTCGCCTTCCTAACGTATTCAACTCCCTAAATACCCTTGTGGGCAATTAAAAAATGCTTTCTAACTGCCTTTGAGTCACAGCACACTTGACAAGTTTGGCAGATTCCTTGTCAGTTTGCTGAACCTGATAGAAGAGCAGGTAGTCCCAAGCTTACGCAGCTCTAGTTTTATAACTCCCAGAGTCCCTTTTTCCAAGAAGATCTATGTGCATATCCATTCTAACAGCTTTAAGAGCTTGAACACCTGCTCCTTTTCAGTCTCCCATCTCATGCCATTATTTATAAATACTCTGAAACAGAGTAAATAAATCATTGTTGGTGAATCAGTGAAACTGGTTAAAAATGCCCTAAATACACAAATAGGTGCATTGAATAAGTCCTTGAAGAGAAATCTCTTTCAGTAATCAATAGACTGAATTGGAACAACAACACTTTCAAAATAGAGGTTTTTATGCAATAAAATAGAGATTTGTTTTATGTGTAAGCTAAGATTAATTAAAATTCAAACGTTGAAAACAATTATCCTTCTCTGAGATTTCCTGCAAAACAGAAATATTTGTTGACCCAAGATTAGAATAGCAAACCCATTAACTAAATTAATAACCCAAATAATTCAAGATCTTTTAAGATTTCTAGTGGGAGTTTTAAACAAAGATCTATTACATCTGTTTGACATTCACACTGCTGCTCTAATTGTGGTTCTTGGAAAAATATGTACTTTTTCTGAGACCCAGCAAGTAGCTATTATTAATAGGCTAAGAAACAAAATATAAATTGGATGGTTAACATCCCAGAAAGTGGTGTTATTGCAAGTTAGCATAAGCAGAAAAAGAATTGTTGTATTCTACCCACTTTCAGGGTATATGGAGAGTAGCAGCATCAAGTCATAGCAAACTGAGGGCAATTTTTGGACAGAATGATAGGAGGAGAATCGTTCTTGATTTATTTCTGTGGCAGGAATTGTTTAGATTTAAATGGGTCTCTGAAAGAATGTTTATGCTAGCTATTTTCAGGAAAAGATGGAATTTTCATTGCTATCTATGGACAGAAAATTCATGCTTGTGTTCTTATCACTTTCCTAGCTATTGCACACAGCTACAGAGAGGACTGTATTCTTATTTACCTCCCCACAATTTTAAAAGACAGAGCATGAAGATCGGCAATGGCCAGAAAACAGGCCATAAGGGACAGTTTTTTTCTCTAAGAATTGCTTTACATCTAGGGAGGCTCAACACCAGTATCCTAAGCCACCCAGTCCTGGAGGTAGCCTAGGGAAGAGAGACAGGGCAGAGTACTGAAGGTGAAACTCATGGAGTCTTGTATCAGCTTTCTCAGCATAAAGAATGAGCTGATAAATAGCAGAGGCAGGTGAAATCCTGACAGTGTGACTTCATAGGGACAGCAAGCACCTGAGTCCAGCCAATATCATCTATATCCCAATGTGAATCATACATCAAAATCCAAATGCACAGCTCAGGAGTGTCATGGACATAGTACCTAAAAGTCCCACCTGTAAGGGGAAGAATTCAGTTCTATTCATCATATACAGACCACTTTCTTTGGACCTAGGACCTTGAAAGGCTTTGAATTCCTTTTAAATTCATCTATTCAACTAGTTATTTTGAGATTCAGTGAATGAGGTTTAGAAGCCTACCTGAAACTAAGGAAATTTGCAGTTGTCAAAAAAAGCTAAAGTGAAATTATCATCTATCCCATTCTCCATCTTCATTATTATCAGCAGAACACAGTGTCATTATAACTTTTTTTTTTTAGTTAAAAACCATATTCTACAACCCAAGTAAAGTCTACATTAAAAAACATTGTTTTCTGATATACCATATGGTTTATTCAATCGGAAATGGTTTTGAGAAATTTGGCAAGAATAGGAGGCACTTATATGTTTTTATGTTGCATAAATAACTGAGAAAGGTTACCAGATTTTCAAAATTAAATCCTACCAGAATGAAACATCTAAAAGGCTTTTCCATATTTTGTGACCTTTTTAACCAGTTTTTATCTCTCAAAATGAACATAATCCAACTTATGACACTAAATACATTTCTAGTGAAGAGGAGGTTTCTACCAAGTCTTTTCCAGTTCTTTAGGTCATTGCCATGATATTTAAGAGAACTATTTATTTTCTTTTTATAAAGTACCAAAAGAACCATTCATTTTCATCATCAATTTCCCACTGGATTTCATGAACACTTTGCCTAAACTTTTACCCATTTTCAAAACAAGAACTTACTTTTAAGACACCTGTCCAACTCTCCCACCAATATTTATATACAGATAGTCTTTCAAAACCCCTGGTGCCTATATAACTGAACAGCAGGTAAAGTTTATGGATGAAATTGCGGAAGGAAAAAGCCCTCAACAACTATGTGCTTGATCCCAGTGTACCCCTCCACACTGAATTTTCAGCTCTTTCCCAAGCTGTCAATAGGTCTCTGAAAACCCACTGCTTTAAATCTAAAGACAATGAATCCTCCATATGGTGTCTACTGAATTTTGTGGATTGGAGTTTTCTATATTAGAGGTGTAAATTCCACATTTTCAAACTTCTTTTTTCTTTTGTCAACTACATACAGTTGTTGAATGTAGTCATAAAATTTTCTAGTGCTATTTCTTCTGTTAATTAGTCAACACATTTAGTGAGTTTTCCTGAAAAATGTAAACTGAGATGCAGGTGGTCCTAATGACAGTATTTAGGCATAAGAGTGCATCACAAATTTTTTAATTTTTTTTTTTTAGCTATATTATAACACTGTTTTGTTTCAGAGAGCTTGTCACACTTATAAGAAATTATCTCTGAATGAAAAAATAACATTGCCATCAGTAAGATATGACTTATGGTCCAGTTGATTCTACATGAAACAGTTAACCTTGAACTTCATAGCAAATAAAATGTATTATATATAGAAATTGTGTAATAGACCAAGATTACTCAGTCACTCTTTTAGGAAGCTTTTAAAGAAAACTGTTCTTGATTTGGAAAGCCAGATGAAAGTGAAATTAACTTTCCCTCTTATGTTTCCTAGTTTAGGGTCAAATACTATCATTAAATGATTAATAAAATTTTGTGGGCTGTTAATTAAATGCAGTTGCTTATAACTTAAGAACTTCCTGACAGCAAGAAAAAAACAACTTACCTTTCCAAAAGAATTAAAATCATTATTAATGAAATCAGGGAACGTGCATGAAAATCCATTTTCTTTGCTACACATCATGGTCTCCAAGGCCAGGGCTATGGCTAAGAGATTTTCCAGGTCAAGGTCACAGGTTTTTAGGAACTTCTCTAGACCAGTACCCACTCAGGCTGTGAAGCCTCACACATGTTTACAGTAGAAGATCATACAAAGAATTGACCTAACTTATCTCCAGCTTCCCTTAATTCCTTGTCCCTACTACTAACCATAGCCTACAGAGTTAAGCCCATCATGAGGATCATCATTCCGGATTCCCTTGAGAACACATCCCACCCTCTTATCCATTCTTTCCACTAATACCATCAATGAGATACCTAACTTCAGTATCCTTCAGTACATCCTGAATTACACTGATTTTTATCAGCTGTCCAAGCATTTCCCAATCTCAGTGTCGCCACCACTGGCCAATGGTTCTTTGGGGCAGAACAGCAGATATAAACATCAATTATAAATGAAGATTCAGGTGACAATGGCTGAAACACTGGGATTTTCAAGTACTGCAAGGATAATTTCAGCCCCATCCATTCCTCTTATCTCTCCTTACAAAGATAAATATTTCAGAAGGTGTTTGTACATCTGGAACCATAAGAGGAATGCAGGTAAAATATGGTACATACATTGAATAGAGCTCCATGTTTGCTTCAAAACACACAGGAAACCAAGAGTACAAGACAATAAAAATGCTCAGAAAATAAAATATTTGCAATTTGTAGAAGTGCATTTTAATGAGATCTAGCTGAAAATAATAATTTTAAGATTATTATAAAATGCGCTACAGTGCCCAGCTTCATTTTTTACATATATAAATGGTCCACAAAACACTGTCATTGGGTATGCATGGTCTTTTGTGTAGTGATGTCTCTGCAAGGAAAAGCAAGAGAACATTGATTTCCAGACCAAAACATCAATATGGATGTTTTAACAAGTACTTGTGACAAAATTATCATTTTCTTCTTTCAGAAGGTAAGGTTTTCAGAAGGGTCTATTCTTTAATTGGAGTTGGAAAAAAACCTTCTATTGCATACTTGTTTTCTGATAATCTTTACACTATGTGCAGATTTTAAAAAATATAGTTCTTTGTGTCTCAGGGCTGCTGTCTGCTTTAGAGAATTTTCCTTTTAAATGCTTTTGAATGAAAAAACCCTACCAGGAATGTTCCACCATTATTATCATCTTTCCCTAAGTTCTTCTGTCTTTTTTTTTTAAGTGTTATCGAAAGGAAAAGACTTGTTTGTATATATTTATTTCCCTTGCAGAAAGGGATGTCTACAAGTACATTAGTGTCAATAGTACTAATTAACACAACATTAATTTCTCCTACATTTGCATCCACATTTTAAATTAACTTCAATACACTTGACTCTACATGTAGCTTCCAAAGGATCTCAGCAATTCAAAAGCTTAGTAAGATTTTGTTGTTAAATTCAGAGGACTCTTTCTTGGCAAAAATAATAAAGTACATCTGATTTCTTTACTTCAGATTTCAAATTGTCTCCCTTTCTGTCCCCTTTTTCCTCAGTCTCTGTCTGTCTCTTATTTTAGTTGCTCCCATGGCTTGTGGCTACATGTCGGATATAGGAAATGACTGCAAGTGTTTTAAGACACTACACTGGTCTTAAATTCAGCAGGAAAATTAAGACTCAAGACTCCCCCTCTTAACAGTGGAGGAAAAAAACACTAAGAGAGATCATAGATTGGAATTACAGTTTGAAGAAATTGCAATAAACACAACAATATTAATAAAAAAAGAAAAATTGTACAAAAGAGAGAATGGTTTGGTCTCTGCTGAGTTCAGTTACTACCTTTCCACTGTGCTGGGGTGTGTGGAGGGGTGTGGAGGGTCCTGAAGGAACAGGAGCAGGGTCTGGTAGGGAGGAGGGGATAGGATCCACTCATCCCTCTGCTGGAGCAAGCAGGGCAAAAAAGAAATGGTGCACTTCTGGTTGGGCACTCCAGCTTTTCCTGATGAAAAATCATTCATCTAGCAGTGATGTAGGTGATACTGAATAGCCAGCACTAAAAAAGTCCACCCCTTCTCTTTTTAAATGTGACAGACACCATGCATGGTGATATGCAGAATATTACATGTTAGGGTTCTGAGATGGAGAAAGGAGTGCAACACTCCCCTGGGGGCATCTAAGTGTCCTGGGAGAGCTTTTGGACATTTTAAGAAGTGAGTTTGGACTGGGGATGTGCATTTAGGACTCTCTGCTACTTGGCACCTACTGCATTTCTAATGTAGTATGGAATCCCAGTGCTGGAAAAATACTGTGTTGAACAACTGCTGTGGAGTAATGATACAGACACAAAACAGAGCTGCTGGGCTAGTTCTGTCAAAAGCTGAGGGGTTCAATACAAAATATTGCATCTTTAAAACATTGAGCTGTGAGTCCAGCCTCTGGGTCTGCAATGTGATTCTCTGCAAAACAGAGAGGAATATTTGTGGGTGTCAAACAGGATCAGGGAACTAAATGCCTAGAGGAAAAACTGGCTTGAGAAATATGCAGAATGTGTTCAAAAGTGTAAGAACATTACCTTAGGTTACAAAAAGGCACTTACCTAAGGTGAGATTTCATGATTCTGAGCTCTTAGGTCTCAATGTATGCCCCCTCTGTACACTCTAGGTACAGATGGGAAATTAGATAATTTCCTAAGCAGCTTTATAATTAACACAAAGTTAACAGTAAACACCTGCCAGTAACAGATCTGAGGTCAAATCTTCTTCTTCTTCTTTAGGGTATTTGAACCTATTAAATTTTAACATTAATTTTTTAATTATATAAGTGATAGCATCTTAATTCATGGCACAGGACTAAGGGATCTCCCTAGGGTTGTTTTCAGACAGACAGGGAGGATATTTCTCAGGAAGATAGAAAAATAGATAAAGTAGAAAGAAGTGAATTGGATTCCCTCCTGCTAATGAGTTCTCAAACCACAGTGTTGGATGAAACAGCACTATCATTTATCACAGGCAAAGCCAAGCTCAAGAGAGTCAGCAGTGAGAAGGTGCACAGGGTTTGGAACCTTGGTAACCTTACTGTGTGAATCTCAGTCATGTTTGAGGAAGAATTAATCATTTAGGTGAAAAAAACCCACTGTTTCTGGGCATGAAGGGGAAAATACCTTTAGGTAAGTTAAAAGATTCCCAGCATTTTACTTAAAGCAAGAGGATACCTATCTGCACAGAGGAATAGGGAATAAATGCATCTATCAGATCTCTACTGTGACAGTAGCAGGGACATGCAGCTATATTTAAGGGATTGCATACAAAACTTGCAGATATCCTCATCTCTTTGTTAGAAATCCGCTACAGTATAAAGCCAGGCTTTGTTTGCAGCACCTAAATCAGATACAAATGGAAAAAAGGATTCTTCCAAGTGAAAGAAGGATTCTCTTACCAGAGCATGACCCGGTGCATGGTAGGATGCACGGGGAAAGCTATCAGCAAATGCTTTGGTGTCTCTAGATTTTAGATATATCAGTAGCTAAACAACTGACAAAATATTTCTGGGGAACTTGTGCATAAAACATTGATGAAATTAGAGCTTAGATATGAGAAAAAAGGTTCTGTGTCATTGATTATGTATTCTGATACATTTGACTTATAATGTAATGTATATGGAAGAGTCAAGTTCCCACAACACAGGCTTTAAAGTTGCTCTGCATGTACAGGGTGCTCTTTCTCCTGGAACACAGAATATTAGAGCAGACAAAATATCAAGTACCTCTTCTTCTTCAAGGAAAAAATCTGACAGGCAAACCCAAATAGATGTAGCTCTATCACAGAGCTGTATAATTAAGAATCACATCAGTTATAGATTTAAAAGGTTTAATTGTTTTTCCAGAGAAAATCCATTGCAGCTGAAAAATCTGGCAGAAACTGTAGAATAGAAATTTCTGTGATTCATACTTCACATAATATCCATCTCCAACTAAGATGGGTGAGTCATAAGACAACTCAGGAAAAATTAATTATGACTCAAAAATTCAGATTAAAGCAAGATTGTTCCTTAAAAATCAGACCACAGACATATTTCTAACTTAGCATATCAGCTCCCCATGGCTACAGAACTACCTATCTGATGACTTCTCCAGTACCCCAAAGTTTGTACATTTTTCTCATTCTTGTTAGGTATGAGAATCCCAAAAGGAATTCCTTCCTTCCTTCCTTCCTTCCTTCCTTCCTTCCTTCCTTCCTTCCTTCCTTCCTTCCTT
>LTAT01000004.1:87445437-87470983 GCA_003286495.1 Chlorodrepanis virens | reverse complement strand
TTTTTTTTAACATGTGACTTGATAAACTCATCAGCCACTTCCTTCAGAAGTCTGGGCTACTATAGCTGTCTGATGATAAGAAATCTGCTTAGCAGCTCCCTTCCAAATATCAACCTTGAAAAGCAGATAGACATTTATTTGCAACATTGCCCTTATCAAATGAAAATGCACTGGATATACTGTCCTAAGTACATGTTTCCTCCCACAGTTGAATACAGAATGACTGGAGAGTTGAAAGTATACTCTTCTGAGAGTGCTATTCTAAGGGAAAAAAAGAACATACTTTTTCCACTAGTCTGCTGTGTAAGTATATGTTGTTTGAGCTGATTATACTTGCATTTGGGTTTGTTTTTTTTTTTTTCTTATAGCCTCTACTTGTCAATAGTCAACCAAGACTAACAAGCAACATATCTGCCCAAGCCTGTATTTGGTCTGACATTCACTGATGCATCACCCAGCATTTTCTGCTTGAACTTTTAGGATTTAATCTTATATTTATTTAGGTTTATGTGAGTTTTGTCATTATATTTCCTAAGTCAAGAACTTGCCCTTAAAGATTTCAGTAATGTAGAAAGCTAAGGGGTAAATTGTGAATGAAATCTTTGTTCTGCTGAAGTGTGTTGGCATATTGCCTATGAGCTCAAGAGAGACAACAGGATGTATTTTATAAACAAAAATTGTCTGCAATTCTGCATTTCAGTGTGGCATGCTAAAGGTATAAAATTTACATATATTTAAATAAAACAGCATTTCATTTAGAATTTAGCTGTTTTGTCTCAAACTCAGCTGCATCCAACAAAAAAAAAAAAAATTCCTGTAATGACTTAAGTGGCATTTAAGGCTTGAAGTGTCCCATCAATTTATACAATTGTGGTTTTATTCTAACATCACACTGGATATAAATCACCTGAGTTTTAATAACCTGTGTGTTTTATATCACTTACTCCCCTGTCATATCATCCACTGTGTATTCTATGATATCTGGCAGGTAGCTGTCTTCACTGGAGCTTGACTAGCTTAGCTAGGGTCACTGAAGTATGTTGTCACACTCTAATTGGTTCTCTCTGATTCCATAATTGTTCTTGTCAGATCTTTGGGGTACAGGACCCCACTGACTCCCACCCTAAGTCTGAACGTGATATAAGTCAGCATTACATATGTTAGTTTAGGTAAAACACATAGAAATCAGGGTGTTCAGGGCCCTCAGGGTGTCTTGAAGTATCTGATCACTTATTGAGTCAAGACAGACACATAAAGATGATAAGAGAAATTTTTACCATCTAAAAAAATTTTGACTTAATTCACAGCTGCAAAAAATAGTTCAGATGGATTTTATCCAATGTCATGTGACTGTTGGACTGTTGGATACATATGCTGCCATGTGTCCTAAATACAGATTTTATCATTTTTTCAAGCCATAGTCACAGACTACCTTGGAAAGGTAGTAGTGTTTTCCATCAAAGTTGTTCAGGTGTATGCTTCGGGTTTTGAGTACTTTAAATTTTTATTTCTAATTTTTCTAGATGTCCTTAGGATTATAACATATTTGCTTTCATTTTCCTTTCATTAACACTGCAGAATATTTTGACTGCCAAATTGTTCCTTTCCACTATACAACTCCTCTAAATATTTAATCACAAGTATTCAATGTGTGAGTTTATAGGATATTCAGTTCAAGTAAATTATTTTCTGTGTCCTTTAACAGAAAAAAATAGATTAATTACTAAGAGGTGGTAATAAAATATGTGCATTAATAGCAGTAAAATGGATCTGGAAAAAAACTCCAAAAATGATTAATTCCTAGAGAAAAAATTGTCTTCTTTATTCCTGAGAGTAAAGTATAATTTCATTAGGTTTCAAAGCATGTTATACTATAACTTCCTACCTTTTCTATTAAGTAGCCTAAATATTTGCAAAATAATTTATAAAATTATAAATAAACTATATTTATTTTTACCCCCTCTAATATTATATCCATAGATTTCCTTATTGTTAGAATATATTTAGTCATCAAAACTAGCAATTAACAAGTAGTGACATTCAGTGGCTGATTGAAAGAAATATTTTTCAAATAGTCAAAGAAGATGTAATAAATCAATGGGTATAGGACTGCAGTTCTGAATATAATCTCACAGGAATATAATGAATGTATTAGTTAATGCCTCAGTCAATAATGATGTTGTTTGTAGATTTTAGGACAAAACTCATCAATATATTTTACGATATAATGAACAATTTTTCATCTTTCAAGAGCTCAAAACAGAAATTGATGGAACAGTGTTTTATTCAAAGTATAAACTAGAATAGGAAGGGCTTTATGTTTCATAAAAGACTTTCAGCTAATTAATTATGAATTTCTAGATTGCTAAAATTAGTTGGCACTGCATAACCTAATTAAATTCAAGGCCAACTCAAGCAATTCTAACTAAAGAATTGCATGACCATAGTTCATAGTCAAACCCATAGTTTTCCATATATTTTCTGTCTAAGCCTCAACTTTAGGCATAGGCATAAAATGGATTGGTATTCTCAAGAATCTGTGATGAGAGAGATGTAATTGATGCATACACAACTACAGTAAAAAGGAAAAAGTCAGTATAGAACAGGGAATAAATTGCATGTTCCTGTGACATGGAAGACCAGCTTTTAGTGATTTTTGGATTCTGTGGCAATTCTGCCCTTTCTGGTAATCAGCATTACCCATATAAATTGAGTAAGTGTGTAATATCTCATTATCCTATTAACACCCCAGCCAGTTGTAGTCTTAGGAACTGGAAAGGGGACAAGCAAAAATGATGGCATTTTCAGTCCACTGGACTATGATTTACATTGATTTTATTCTCCTGCAATGTATTTCGGCACAGCATGACTATGTACACATGAACATTTTGTTTCAGCTAATGGAGCAAAAAAAAATGGTATTTAGCATGCTACTTTAAGACAGGTTAAATATTTAAAATATTGTTTAGTATGTGCATTGCAAAAGAGACAAAAACTCCACAAATGTACCTAGCCTAGTAGTTTATCAGTTCCTCATAAACCATAACACTTATTTTGTTTAAAAGCATAATGAGAAGAACCATAATTCTCTTCCCATAAATATCAACCTCAAAATCATAAACTCGGAACTTTCTTCCCAAAGAAATAAAAAGAAAATCAATTCCAAACACAAATATTTGCTCTGATTTCTTGGTTTCTGATCCAGGGTTTAATTGCAATAATATTTTCCTTACATCGTGATTAAATCAGCTCTATATTTCAGGATTTCAGAGTAATATAGGTCCTACTCCATGCCAAGCAACCTTTAGAAAAGGCCATCACTTTCTAGTTCTGGGGCTGTTTTATTTTTAGAATCATAGAATCATTAAAGTTGAAAAAAACATCCAAGATTATTGAGTCCAACCTTTAAATGAACATCACCTTGACAACTAAACCACAGCAACAAATGCCATATTCATATTTTTAGAATAATTCCAGAGATGATGACTCCACCAACTCCTTGGACAGCACATTCCCATACTTAACCACTCTTTCAGTGGAAAAAGTCTTCCTGATGTTCAACCAGAACCTCCCCTGGCACAGCTTGAGGCCCTTTCCTCTTGTCCCAATGTCAGGACAAGAGTTGCCTGGGAGAAAAGTCTGACCCCTGCCTTGCTGCAACCTTCTGGAAGTAATGTAATCATTTTCTTCCAGCTGCATAAGGGACTGTAGTCCAGAAATCCATGTTGTTTGGGAAGGCACGGGTTTGTTGCACCAAAGACACAGTGTGACATCAGCTCTGTCTTTGATAGTGTTGACCATGGCCACCTGCTTCTGCTATCCCTGGAGGCAATGCATGTTTTTGACATGGGGCAAACAGCAGCTCCCTTTAGAATGGTGTGAGCTGCAAGCTGGAGCTGTCCTCAGCAGGGGCAGGATCTTGGCTGGCACTGAACCCAGGTCTGGGAAGCTCCAGCACACCCAGAGTGCCATCTATTTCATCTCTGGTTAACCTGAAGACTCCTTTCCTTCCTCTTTTTTCTCCTCCAATGGCTGTTTGATAGCAATGCAGCACTGGCAGGTGCCCTGGTCACTGCATCTGGAACAAGCATAAGCTGAATTGCAGTTGCACTTTGCAGGATCAAACCTATCAATTTCTTCAGAGAATTCCTAGCTTTGATACAAAAATGGTTTGTGAATGAAAATAATCCCTGGGTTTGGTTTCTATGGTTACTACTGCACTAAAGAAAACAGAAATTGTCTCATTTATTTATTGATTTATGCCCTATTAAAACATTATTTGAAAAATCCAGAGACGATCGCTTTTGGGACCATTTTATGACTGTTTTAATTTTGATGTTATTAGTTTAAATAGATATCAGTAAATTCTGCTTTCATGATTTTGTACAAACCAAAACCTATGCAAGAGAGTGGATCTGTTTATGATGGTATTAAGGCATTTGCTAAGGTTGTTTAAGCCAAAGCAATTAAAACACAATATCATTTTAATTAAATATGTAATATTATGGACACTCACATCACAACCTTGTGTCTGCCTGACTTTTCATGAAAATCAATTTTAACTCCCCAGAAGGGAAAGAAGAAGAAATAATAGTAGTTCAGTTCATATGTCCTCAGCTTTTCAATCACTATTTCACCCAAAGAAATATGACTGTGAATAGCTATTTCTTATTTTAGAGAGAAAGCTCTTATTTTATTTGAATTTTGCTAGGGTAAAAAAAAAAAAAAAAAAAAAAAGAAGACTAATATTATGAATTGATAATGACATTCTTAGGCTAATCCTTTGTTTTGGTTCTAAGTTTTAATAGCTGATCAATGTCCATCAAGGCCTCATAATTCCCTGTATATGGAACATGACACTGGTGTGATTTTTTTTTTCTCCCCTGAGTGAAAGGGTCCTTTCACATCCACATGGAAGCAATTTTAAGCTTCATGATCTTTCTTTTCCCCTGAATCTTTCCAATGCCTGGTATGTTCTTTCTATTAGATAAGGGGACGACAGACACAGAGTATCAAAGGAGTAGGTTTGTTGATTTGCCATGGATTTATTCAGTAGATTACTCTATTTTATTTTCTGTTTGGTTTTTAATACTTTTTATCATCTGGAGTGCTTGCTAAGCCTGATAAGTCTTATTGCAGATATTTACAGGTGGCAGACTGTGCTAACACCAAGATATAATTCCAGAATGGCAGTCACCACTTAAAGATTCACCACTTCCTGCACAATTCTTTCCTTACTTTCATTTCTTTACATTCACTTACAGTGAATTTCACCTACCATTTCCCTGCCACAGTGATAGTCTTGAAAGGTTCTTCTGCAATTCTTCAGCCACTGCCTTCATATTTGCTACTTACAACACATAATTGCATCATTTTCCTTCTTCAAGAATTTGGCTGCAGTTTCATTAATCTGTGGAAGCGAAGGTCTTTGTGTAGCATGCCAACTCTTTCACATTTCCCATGCTAGTCCACAAAAACTGAAGAAAACTGTGTGAAATAGCCTATTCCCCCACAAATAATTCAAAAATTTGTAATTAATCTACCTTAGACACAAAAACTCCTCTTTTGCCAGAGGGACATAAAACCTCCAGATATCAACTTGCTCCTTAATCTTAGACATCTGTCTGAAGGGTAAAGTTTCTGGTATGATTTCTTGGAATCACCTGTAATATCCACAGAGTGTGGATGAACACTGTGCTGTTAGCAATCTGAGGGTCATCGTGTGACCCTCATGTGTGAATCCTATTTCAGCTGTGTTTCTCTGTTCTTTTAATTGGTCTGTAGGATGGTGAGGTATCAGCTTTGAATTCTGTTCCATTTAAAACATTTAATTTTCAGACCTTTCTGGGGTGTTGCCAGTACGTTCAAATATTATATTGGTTTCTGCAGACTCCACAGTTTATTTATTGGGCTACAGCTCTATTTTTGGTGATAAACTGCCTGATGAAATAGATTCCAACTTTTCACTATAGGTAGAAGCCACTACTCATCTAAAGTGTTAAGTGAAGGCTATATATAAATTCACAGAACTGAACTGAAATATATGCCAGTTTCTTTTTAAAAAGAAAATTTAAAAATTGCCATTTCAAAGCTGTAAATAATCATGTGATCTATCCTTAGCATTCCTATTAATGTAAGTCATACAATTATTTTAAAAGGCATTATTTAAATTCACCAACTAGCAAAATGAGAATGTTAAAGAGCTCTAAGAACTGGTCAGAACTCCCATAGTTCTTATGAATTAGTTTTCACCAAGACAGAGGGAAAATGCATACATTTATCTTAATGGAGTGAAATTTCTTGTTCAACCAGACTGTGGGATGGTGCTGAATGAAACAACGCAGGATGAGAAAATTTGTTATCTATAGCTACAGAGTGAGATTGTCAGTGAATATTAAATTGTCTGTTTCATTTCTTTCTAAGGACCTTCATCAGTTTATACCAGATAGAGATTAATCTCTAAGTTCGTAATATGAAATAAGGTTTGAAGGCCGTTGTAGGTTTACAAGTTTTGTTTCCATTCTTAACTGATATTTTTCTATTTTGGTGATGTTCAAAAAGTGGGAAATAAAAGACCATTAGAAATCAGAGGGAAAACCAACTCAGACTCAATATTATGTGCCAGGTACCTTAGACCTTGAGAAAACAGTTAGATCAATGAAAAATAGTTACTGAATTAAAAAAAAAAAAGTAGAGGTGATGTTAGAGGAGACAAAACCCAATTTTAAATTATCTGGTCTAATTCTCCTTCGACTATCAGCAAGTCATAGCTTGGATGATGCCTTGTTTCTAGCTGTCTTTAGCCTAAGGATGAAAACTACAGGAGGCATTTCTCCTCATAATGTCTAGTAGCTTCATTTCCAGGGAGCTAGATGAACAATAGAAAGTCATCTTTTTCAAGAGAAGGCTGGGCAGGTACTTAGAAGAAACACCTGCTAAGGACTGCTACGCAGACAGGCCATACCTGAATCAAGACGTCTTGATCAGAAACCATGAAGAAAGTAGTTTGTGAGCTTTGTAGGGAGGAAATATTGTTGTACTGTTCTCATTATTCTCTGTGTGTCCATTATGGTTAATTATGATCTGAACAGCGTGGGTATTCTTGTAGAGTTTTTAATATGCAACTGAAAATGTAATTACAGTAGGAGTAATGACCAAACAAGCAAATGGGTCCACTGTAAGGTCTTAAAAGCTCTAAGTGGAAATGTAGAGCTCCAGACTCACTTCCCTCTTTAATTATAACCTTTGAATGTGCTCATGTGCAAATCACTGAACTTATCTCCCACCTCAGTTACCCATTTTCTGTAAAGAAACTATGCTTCTGCATGTCATCAAGAGAAAAAAGAAGAAAAAAATGCAGTACTGCTGCCTATTTTTTTATAGTTGTCTGATGCATACTGATTGTGTTTCTGGGTAGCTTCCACAGCCTGGATTTGGAGACTCTGCACACATGACCATGTTGATTGATCAGAACTATACAGGGACCTGAGATTTTCCAAGGCTGATTTTTTCTGTCCTTTCTTCCCTTTCTGTGCTCCTTCCTTACAAGATAGCACAGCATTCCACTGTTTCACAAGTGTCTAAAAAAGACGGCATGGAAAGAGGAAACATGTTTAGAAATAGTCTATTTATTAACAAAATCATATTTAAATTGACTCTGACATGAATTTTTAGTCACCAGAGCCAACCAATGCCAATACATCACATCTCCTGATTCTAACATAAAGTGGACATGAAGATTTATAGCTGTCTCATGTGTCTACTTAGTATGATCACTGTATTTATGTACAAAACTCTGAACCACTGAGAAAAAATTCAGACAGAAGGAACGGGGGCATTCATGAATTGCCCAGTCTAGCAGCTAATTCAGAGCTGTAACAGAGTTTCGCAGAAAGCATCTTTCATACAGGTATTTTTAGCAGGCAATGGAAAAGGGCTTCCACATGGTTTCAGACACTATTAATCATTACCTGAGGCAAGAGGGATGGAAAGACTGTTAGACTGAAACCTTTTGGAATCATGTATGTCCTTCATTAAAAGTTTAACATGACTTCTCAGAATGCCTGCCCCTCCATGAAATAAAATACAGTCAGATGTTTATCTGAGCATAATTTTGCACTATCAAATATCACCTAACCCTTTTTAACACTGAAATATTACTATTAGCACATTTTTTAGAGCAGCACAAAACATCAACAATAAGTGAGGACAGAAGAAGGTCACAGCCCACTTAGGCCCTGATTTCCCTGTTTCATGAGCTTGCAAGCTCAATACCCTTGATCTCATCAACTAAAGACCACATGGATCATACACATCAATACTAACTAGAAGGGAGTTCTGTGAATGTGTACTAACTGCTAATTTAGGATGGATTTGTTAAGAACAAATTGGTTTGTGTACATAGTGATAATGATTGGTAGCAACTGTCAATGTTTATTCTTACTGAATATTGGTACAGTAAAGTGGTTATGAGGCTTGAAACAGGCATGATCTATCACATTTTAAGCACACTTTTCAGAACTGCCAAAAATTTCCTAAAAAACTCTGGCTTGAAATGTTCCTTCAAGTGAAAGTAATGAGGCTGCATAAGAAATAGCAGCTCCACCAATGCACTGTTTGTGCATTGATTCACTTTTTGAGTTGGTTTTCCCAGCTCATTTTCTGTCTTGAACTCTCTTCTTCCATGTCTTGTCTGCAAAGTAGGTCTAAGAAGTCTGCTTTTCCTGCACTGTAAAGCCAAACAAGTCAAAACAGTTTATTTTCCTCTTCTATGCATTTTGAATGAGATATACATCACAAAAGACTGGCCACAGGATGTAAACACTTTTGACAATTAAAATGAAAGATGCCTAAGAGGATGCCTAAAAGTAAAGCCAGTAACAACCAGTGTTTTGAATAGACTCCACTGCTTTCTCCACATTTGAAACATGAGACAGTCTCTATTGAATATCTGCATTCTGAGACTCTAAATACCACTAAGTTAAACAGTTTTAAATAGAATTAACTTGAAATTACACGGGCAAATATGTCTTTTCTAGTGCACATTTCAGCTATAGGATTCAAACTTGTGAGAGATTGAAATTGTCTGCTTCATTGCATCATGGGAAGAATATTATCCAACCTATTCAAACTGTAATAGAAAACTATGATTTACACACTAAAACCTCCAAACTACATAATGATGGAAAATACCTCTTACCACCATCATGCTAATTAAAGTGTCATTGAGGTTAGGAAATGTTCTTTGTACTGTGATGAGAGAAGATGCAGGCAAATTGAATTTCCTTTCTGATGGTGCTCAGTAAAAGATAATTGACCACTTGTTATTCCTAGGTGTCATGTAATAATAGGACAAGAAAAACCTAGTCTATAATAAATATATTGTCAGCACAGATAGATTTCACCAAAAAAGAACTGATAAGTTTAAAAAACAGTCATAAAAGAGAAAATATCCTCTCCTCAGTAAAACATTGCAATGAATATCCAGATTTACACCACATATACACACAAACCAACAGCAGAGTATATTTTATTCCAACCTATTTTTCAAATATGTCAAAGATATCTCCATGTACAAAATAATATTATCTTACTTTACAGTTCTCAAGTGAAACGTGATTTAGTTGAACTGAACCTAAGAGGTGTTGGTGTTATGACTGAAGTACTACTTTTTAAATCCATGTGAGTACAGAAAGTTAGGGAGGCTCTAGTTTTATTGAGAGTAGTAGAAAAAATAATGGGATTAAATAAATAAAAGGGGAACACACAAATGAGATTATTAAAGAGAAATAAAGTCTATCTGTCTAGTTCAGAAATATCAAAGGACCTCAAACTGATCATTGCATTTTCTAAGGCTAAATATTAATTGAAGTGATTTGATACTTTATTTCTAAGATAAAAGAGTTCGGTACCACCAGCTGGCATCACAGAAGAGGGCACTTAAACCTTTTTTTCAAATGCAAAACTGCTTTTTTTAGCACCATATAATGTAATGAATGGAGTGAGTGTACTCTACAGTAATCTGAAAAACATTTATGCTTTTCTGGGTTTTTTGGGGATTTTTGGTCTTTTTTGGTTTTGCTTTGCACATTTAGAGCATTTGTTCATTTTTTAACATGAGTGACAATGATGCATCCACTTGCTGTCTCTTTGGGGCAAGGTCTCTGTTACTCTATGTTTGTTCAGTAGCAGGAACTATATGATACTGTAGGAACTATGGAAACATGGATAAATAGAAATGGTCCTGCCCTCCGTTCACTTACATTTTATTTTGGGTTAGCACAAATATTTGTGTATACTGGGGATCATACCAAGAGAAAAAGAGATGAAGCCACCAGAGACACTAAGGTCCAGCAATAGGGCTGCATTCCCAGCTGCAGATACCACATGGGATCTAGACATTGTCTATACATTCTCACTGTGTAATATAAAATTTTTAGATTCTTCATGCCTGTTTAAAATTTTTACATTCTTCATGTTGTTTGGCCAGGCAGCTGTTAATGAACTGAATATACTGTCAAGATCTTGAGAGAGGAGAGTATTTTCAGTCTTTTCTACCCCATCTTTTGTTTTAGGGAAAAGATTCAAACACCCTGGTTTCATAGAATTTTCTTTAGGTTTTCATGATAAATCATTTACTACTCTTCAGTAGGTTGAAAACAAGCAAGTCAGTTTAAGTACCCCACTATGTTTCCTAATAATATAAATTTTCTTCTGAAAAAAAAAAAAAAAAAGAAATAACCTGATGTATGATTCAAAAATTGGATATAAAAACACATTTTTTCAAGATCTGAACACATCTACTTCAGGAAATGGACAGTTAGCAAGGGTATACATTCACACATAGTCCACTGAATTGCTGTATTTTCAAATAGTATTTAAAAAAAGACAAAACTGAGGGAAAAGCAGTTAAACTTGTTTAGAGACCACTAAATTTTTCTATGTGGAATCATCAAAGTTGACAATATCTGGCAGCACTGGTGAGACTGCCTCTAGATTGAGTATGTAAAACTGTAACAAACCTCACTGATCAGCAGAAGTGTCCCTCTGAATCCTAATCAATTAGCAGAATTGGCCACTGATGTTTTATATTCCACCAATACTTTAGGTAGGTGTTACTACAGAGCTGTATTGTAGTTGTGCTGTTTCATTGGACTGGTGCAGTTATCTTCCTTTGAGGACCAGCTGTGAAATCTAGGTGCAAAAGTCTGTCTAGACAAACAGGGAAGCCAAAGCTGTAATTCTAATACATTTCTAGAAATGAAAGAAAATTAAGTGATATTAACTGATAGGTAGAATTAACACACAACTTAGGTCATCCTGCGCAAGCAAATATGCTTTGCAGGTGTGGGATGACAGAAAAGTCAACCCCTAAATTTCATTAGTGGCTGTCTAAGAAAACCTTTTACTGTAAATGTGTTTTAGAAACACTTGTTTCTGTATTGTCCAGATCCTCAGAACAGGCAGGACATAGACTTTCTTGATGCACTGTGATCCCTGATTTTTAACAACATTTTTGTCACACTGGCAATAAACATGGGTAAAAGCTGCCAGACAGGGCAGACCTACAGAAGAGATGCAGCAGGGTCTAAAAGTCACCTTTGCAGTGCTCTTAAATCAACTCTAGTGAATGCTTGCTGCCTGTGAATGGAGACTTGGTGCCAATGCAATTTTGCATGGAAAATTTGAAGAGATGGAAAACTCTGCAAAGCTGCTCTTGCTGAAAAATCTTGTCTAGGCATACTTACAGAATTCTGTGTCAGAATTCTATCTCTGTTAGTGATTGCAATTAGTCACTTATACTAATAATCTTCCTTATAGAGATTGTCTCCAGGTCCATTCTGTGAATTCCAGTGGTCACTGTTGAATTTTTAGCACCAACCTCAGGCAATGATAAGCTATCCAATGTGTTAAAAATTAAAAAGATAGCATTTTGGCTAAAATAAATGTGTGTCTGCTTTACAAGGCAGCTTTTTCGAAAAATGCATTACAATAACATCATCTTTTTTCAAAGACTTCTTTCCTTCTCCCCATTTAAACACACATTATGATGAATAGATGGCAGGAGGATTTAAGTCCCTTTCTAGGGAAAAAAAAAAAAGAAAAACACAGATATTTCTAATAAAAAAAAACCTCAAACAGTTACTGAGATGATATTGCAGCAAATCACGCCCTTTAAGTGTTGTCACAAGATACACCTATCAAAGATGAGGGCTATACTTACATATTCGAACATATTTTTTTCTGTGGAAGCTCCTCCTGGATGAGATGCTACTTTTGAACTACAAACTGTGATAGTTTGATCTTTTGTTACTTAACTGCTGTGAGATCCGAAGACACACAATTCTAAAATTTATATATGATAAAATTTTAATGCTAACTATTGACACTCAGATTAAATCAAAATTTGAATTGTATCTTTAATGAGGGGCAAAATGGAACTGATCATTAACAACAAAACTAAAAATCCTCAGTTTCTGAGAGTCAGAAATTTGGTAGTACCAGGAATGTTAGATGTTTAATTCTCAAGGAGATTTATATTTGTACCAGGAGGCATAAAATACAGAAATTGTTTGAAAGAGCTCATTTTCCTGACAGTCTCCAGGAGCTCTCATCTAAAGATGTTATTTATAAGAAGAGAATATTCATTATTTTTATTAAACTGCAGTAAATGTACCTATACTAGCACACCTACAATCCCCAAAGAAATTTTTACCATCATATCTAATTTGGCCAACCACACAATCTCAGCAAACAGGGTTAATAAGGCATTAGAAAAATGCTGATGAGTTTCAAGTGAATCCCAACTAGGCAATCATCACAAAAACTATTAGTATTCAAAAATTATACTATGTAAAATTAAGGTCCTTTCTCCTTCTCTTTCACCCTTGGCCAGAGTGTAAGGTCTTCAGCATTTGGGATTCTAAACCCTATGCGCAGATCAACATTCTTCTAGTAATAATAACAAGCATTTTGAATAGCATTTAGGATCCAATTAAATGTTTGTTTTCTATTGGAATTGCTTTAACAGTTAGGATTCTCTCTGTAAACTCATTCTCTGGCAAGGGCAACAATTCATCTCATATTAAACAGTAAAACATATAAATCCAGACTACATATTTGGATCTTCTAGGCTTTCATCTATATTGTTAAGATTTCCAATCAACATTCAGAATTTCATTATGCTCCTGTCTTTCAAACAGGACATTTAAAATGCTGTCAGTTTGCAGGAACATGTTGCTGAAGGTGTTTTCTTCTACCATTACCATAATTGACAGTAAAGCAATTGAAGGTGTTTAGACAGGCAGAGGACACTAGTTTCCAATCCACCAAAAAAAGCAACATTCACAAATGCAAAGAAAGTTCCAAACTCTCTTTTTACATAAAGCAGTTACATGACTGTAGCAAATTCCTCTTTTCTGTTAGTTGAAAGAAATTATTTAAAAACACGAAGAATCCTTTGCTTCGTAGTACGTTGCCACTGCTATTCTTCCATCATTGACCCTTTAAACAGTCATAAGCAGAATTTGTGGTAGATTCTTCTGCCTGGAAAGGCCAGGTTGTGTTAGGCACTGGACAAGCATTCTCAGGGACTGTATCATCCAAAGGCAGAGAGGAGACAAATACAGGCTGCAAAAAACCAATTAGTTGATGAAGAGACTTGGATAGAATCAAATTTAGAGGATCAGGAGTATCAATTACAAGCTGCCATGTGCTTGGTCATGCAATTAATTTTATTCATTGATGGGTAAGTACATTTTAAAGGCACTTTTTTGAAGAGAATGAATAGTAATTACCAAGTTACATATTTTTTGGCTATAAAATGCATTTTTAGGCAATAAAGACTGGTAATGAATTTTAAATTAATTAGTAAGACTATTTCAATTAAGATAATCCTGAGAAAAAAATGGAAGTAAGTTACATTATATTTGCAAAACAAAAAAAGCTTGATTGTTATTATTTAGACTTATTATTTGCAAGATGTTTATTTAGTTGGTTTAGTTAGTTGACTAAATATAGAGAGAAAACATAGCTTATTTTATTTTTTTCTATCTGAAAATAAAAGATTCCTCAAAAATGAATTAAAATCTTTTAGTTTAGTTTGCTGTTACATGGTCAAGAGCAAATTTCTTTCAATTTTTTTCTTTCCATGGGAAAGCTGATATGTCATTTCTGTTTGTCCCAAAAGAATTGCAACCAACCTAATTTTAATGTGGAGCTTTACCAGTGAACCAAAACCAATATTTTGTTTCAATTTTTTTGCACTACTTGCTCCATGAATCTGATATTCCAGTTATTGCCAGACATTCTGTATCATTAAGTAAAACTGATTTCTTTTTGGTCTCTTGTGATTTGTTCAGCTAGCCCAAAGCTGAAAAACTCAGACACACAAATGAATAGTGTATCTCTGAGATACACCATATTTTGGAGAAAAGAAAGAGAAAATTCTATATCGGATGGAATTAATTCCTTATCTTCCCAAGTTGAATAGGATACAGTTGTACAGGATCATTCAGGGTTAACAAGCAAATGAGTTCTCTCTCCCAATCACCAGATTTCTTGCATGATTTTTTCTTACCCTTCCCTTTTTTCATTTCAATTTACTTTGACTGATCTTTTCCGTGAGGTTTGTCTCTCAGCTGGTTTCTTAATATCCCATGAATTTATACCACAGTCCACAGCACAACTGAAAATCAAGTACATCTAAATCTTTCTGTCAAGGAAAGTTGAATTAATAAAAATGTAATTACATCCAGTCTGAAAATATGCCCTGAAGTACCTTCAATCCCTCAAAGCTGAATTTTTGTGTGACAAGCTACTGTAGATATTTCTGAAAACCAGCAGAAGAAAAAAAAAAAAAAAAAGGGGAAAATATGCCACAATGAAAGATAAACAAAAAACAAACCCAAACTGTGGCTGGTTTTTGTTCTAAGACATCACAGGGGCAAATTTATTTGTGCTAACTAAGCAATTTCCAAACACTCTCCCTTTTTAATACATGCAATCTACTAAACAAAAGGAAAACAAACACTAATTTCTCAGTGTATGTCTGGAAATAGATAAGACAGCTATTTGGATAGCAAGAGATTTGTTCTGAAAAAAACTCAATAAATTCTGTGATATCCTAAAGAATCCATTCTCTTTTCTTAGCTTTTTTGTGGTGAGATTTCACTATACAAGAATGTTTTTTCTTTGACCTATGAAACTTATGCTCCTAATGCCTTAGCTTCTAACAAAATCCACTACAAAGGAAGTTCCATGAAGCAGCTCTGACAAATTCAATGCAACTGTTGCAGCAATTTTTTGCTTAGCTGACAAAAACCTCTTCATTTGTCTTTTTTAGCATCATTTGTCAAATACATTTGTGACTGCAACAGCAGTGGTACAGGAGAATGCAAAGATACTGGAGGTCCTTATGGTATATACTGTTGTGCTTTTACGGGGCTGATTGAGCAAATGTGGTCTCAAGTGTAATGCAGTTTGACAGCACATTATAAAACGAAGCTTTATTAATACAACAAGAAAGACGAGTAACAACGTGCCCACCCAGAGCAAACATCAAATTATAAGTGATGCCAAGACTCCAGTGGGGTGACAGGGTCACTGGCTCATCTGGCAGCAGCAGCCAACCACACAAAAGCCTACAGAATATCAGAGCTGTGTTGTACCTTGGCTCGACCAACAGTGGAGCAATATGAGGGAATTATGCCTGGTGTGGACAGCAGGGGAAGCACACAGCCTGTGCTGCTGCCAGTGTCAGCCTGAGCAGTCTGTCAGGAGGAAGGGGGTCAGCAGCCATCCACAGCCCCTCTCGAGTAGGGGGAGCATGTTCCTTAACAACTAAAGATGTGAGCTGTGTGACCTCTAGAATTATTGTACTTGAACAAAAAAAAAGGTTTGATGCTTTTCAAATCTGGCAGCACTGGCAGGTCTAAACTCCTGTTGGTGGTCCACACAGCAAAGAAGGATTAGCTGGCTGTGCAGGGTATTGTCCTGCAGATCTTCATCATTTAAGGTAAATATTCTACTTAAGGTAGAAAATGGAGACCTAGAAAATTATAGACCTTCACATCTTGTTTGTTTGACCACAATTCAGAAGAATCCCATTTCACTAGAAATATGCACACTAGAAAGGTTTCTGTAAGGAATAGGAACTGGAATATGTGAGAGCTGGAATACACATAACCTTCATGCTCCTTACAGAAGTCTGGGCATACATTCTGATATTTTGCCTATGTTATTATAACAATACATCATAGGGATCCATGTATTAAAACCCTTGCTAAAAGTTATTATAAGCAGTGTCACTGATGTGAAAATTATCACATAACAGTGCAGGTATATGAATTAGCTTCATTCAAATGTTCTTGTAATATTGATCTAATTTGTTATGTTGAAGGAATTTTTATACTTCAGCTATATTAAAAATGTGGATGTTACAATGGTAGGTGCTGGTGCCTAATTCTTGTCCACAACAAACCTCTCCTGTTGAAAAGTAACTTGAGTTAACATTCAAACAATGCAGTCAAACCTCCACTCAACACTCACCACTACTGGCTCAGTGACTGAGGCAAGAAAGGCTCTTTTGCAAGGTTTTATTCCAGCGGAGTAATGCAGCTCCTGAAATGAAACCCGGCTAGAAAGAGGAGAAACCAGGTGCAGCAGGCAGTTTAAGAAGGGGAAGGGGTAGGGGGTGGAGCTAAGGGCTGGGCAGAGGTCGCTGGGCACCAGGGGAAGGGGGGTGGCTGCCAAGGATGCCCAGCCAGTCAGGGGACGGGGAAGGAGAAGCCAGAGGAAGTTGTGACACAAAAGGTCCATTTGTGTGTCTGTTTTTCCCCACAGGAAGGCTGACTATGGTAAATAGTTACTGCTGTTTCCAGGCCTTGGGACTTCGGGATTGATCAAGAGAGTTCATGGGATACTAACTATACAGTTCTGGACATTTCTGGGGAAAAGTCTGTGAAGAAGGAGAAGCTTCATGAAAGTTTTATTCTATCCGAAACAGATCTGGTTTCTAGAGACTTCTCTAATTAAACTCCTGATTACTGATGGGTTGGACATGAGTCTGTAAGAGTGGTCACCTTGGTAACATAGGTGTGCTTCAGCACTGTTACTGCTGTGGCCAAGTCTTTTCAGTTTCCCATCCAAAAATTTTCATTGTCTTTGTGAAAGGGAAAACAGTGCTTTTCCGTGTAGGCAATTGATAAATTGCATTTATCAATGCAATGCTGTTTGCATTGATAAATGTTCACACAAATATGTTTTATATATGTTGCTTCAACTCCAAGAAGAAAAAAGAAAAACAAAAAACCAGCACATTTGCTGAAGAAATAGGTCTGAGTCCTTCATTTTAGGTCTGGGTTCAGACACTTCAAGTGATTGTACATGCTTTTCAGGTTGATTGTTGCTCTGTTCCTGTCCCTGTTTTCAAGAGTATCATTTAGAAGACACTAGCATGAAGAAATAAATGTTTGAGGATCAGAAACAAATTCACTCTTTCTTCTGTTAAATGCAAGAGAGTAGCAGTAATGCAGAGATTGGAAAGTGATGAAAAACAGGTACAGTCTGGCTGGAAAGATATGTCTTCACTGGGGAAAACTGTGTGTCACATTGATAATTATTCTATATACTAAACTTACACGGTTAAATAAAAAGATAATTCATACAGAAACATCATTAGTAGTTTCAAAGGTAGAAAGCAAAGGTAGAAAGGTAGAAAGAAAAGGTAGAAAGCAGCTGCAAGCTAAACTAATTTTTCAACGGCAGTGCTTCAACTCTGGAGAAATATCAGTGATACGTGGAGTTGTTTGTTCCTTTTCAACTTGAACATAACTGAGTTCAAAATTGTATTTCTATGTCCAGCAATAGGTCCATGAAGACATAAAACACCAAAAGTTTGTTGTTGTTTCTAATATTTGTGAGCTAAACAGCTGAGAAAATATTTGTGCTTTTCTAAATGTTAAATTATATGTTCGCTAAAATTTGCCATCTGTTATCTGTATTAGGCTGTGTATATGACAACTTCCATTTAGGGCTGGGAAAAGCCCTAGTATGCTGGGATCACTTTAAGAAGTTAGAGTGGAAAACAAAGCAAAGAAAGGTTTATTATTCCATTCTACATTTTAAAGACATCATTCAATACATGAAAATGCTTCACTTAAGTAGAGCCACAAAAGGCTATTGTTGAAGTCGTACATCTGGTTGTGCAAAGATTTGAAGATATCATGATTCTGAAAGGGACTAGGAATAGAACTGAATGAAAGCAGCTTTTTTGGAATCCTTAGCATGCAGCATTTTCATTCTCTGCTGTACTTCAGATACCTATGCTCCTCACTGATTTGCATTGTCGCATGAGATTAGTATCAGCTAAGATACATTATTATTCCTAGACACAAAAAGTACTGTGAGAGATGTCGGAACATTATAGTATGTGCAGAGCTATACACAGAAGCATGGAACACATTATCTTTTCAGTGAAATAACAAGATTTTTAGTTGTTACTGCCTGAAAGTTGCATATAAAAAGTGATTTTTTCAGAGTCTTTCAGGGTTTTAACAAGCACATATTTCAGTTCCTGGATGATGTCATCATAAAGGTATTTTCAGTTATATTTTATTTATTCATTCCTGCTTTGTTTTGGTGCGGAGGTTTACTCACAGATATAACTGTCCAGAATTTTAAGCAACAGGTTTTGGGGGTTGTCTTTTTTACACTATAAAAAATTAAGGGTCTGATTTATAAGCAGAACATAAATCAACAAAATTCAGGGCTCTGCATTCCAAGGCTTGAGTTTGATTTTCATTTTCTTTTAAATGACCTTTGCTAGCTAATTTCTCAGAAATTAATTGGCTCATTTGCAGTTCAATCCGTTTAAAGTAGAGAAGTTTGTTTAGACATGCCCACAATATAACCAAAGTAAAAGTTATTGGTAAAATAATTATATGCACATAGTCACAGCAAGATCAATCAGTATGTATGATAAGCAATCAGTTACAGGTTTTGTAATTATTATCATTATTGAAGTCATATGATGAATAAAAATGGAATTTTAAAAAAATTTTTAAAAGGTGAGAATCCAAACTACTAGCATCCGCTGTCTAAAGCCAGGATTCAGCCTTTCTTCCCTTTTCTATCCTATTTACCTTCATTGCAGATTGGAAGCAATTTGAACTCAGATTTTACAAAGCCAAAGCAAACTGCCTTCTCACAGAAGATATTTTATTACTCAAATAATGAGCTCCATGCCCAATAGGAGGGAAGTGTAGGAGGTAACAGTTATTTCGTGTATGTCTTAAAACAAATAAATGAAATTCCACAAATAAGAAAACGGGACTTGGCAAAATAATCAGTAAAATGACAGTGATAAAAATGTGCTGATAATGAAATGGAGCATTTCTTTTGAAAAATCTGAATGCATTTTTTTTTCCCTGTGATAAATATGTTTCATATTGAGAATGGAGTAATACAAGTGCACTTATAGTTTTCAAACTTTGCTAGTAAGGAAAGAACAGGAATCTTAAAATCATTATTGCTATTCTTTAGCTTACGATCCCTGTTCTTCAGTTTCTAGTCTAATCAATGAGAATTCTGCTATAGAGTAGCTAGTGCTTGGATCTTGGGCATTGAAAAAAGAAATTACCTTTATTTTTCTGTAGAAATAATTTTTCATGCTTATGAAGCAATTCAAGGTCAAGTGAAAGAGCATGCAATTTCTCATGACTTCACAAATATTTTTCCTCAGTGAATAAACTATTTTGGAGATTTTTTTTTTCCTTTTTGCATGTACAGGATGAAAAATCCATGGCCAAACTAGTATCAAATTGTGGAAGGAAAGAATGTAAGAAAATAAAGGTGGTGCAAAAGGTAGTCTCACACCTGGGGAGTTGCAGACTGTAAAAAGAAATAGGGAATTATTAAAAGAGCAGTGAGAGCTAGAGGCAGAGTAGCTCTATCATTCAGTATAGTGTATTCTTTTGCTGATGAAACATACATTTTGTTTGTGAATTGCAACTATTAATCTTTGAATAAGCATAAGTAGAAAGTTTATATTCCATAAGCATAAGTACACTCGACAGATACTGGATCAATGTTGTTCAAGTCATAGAGCTATTGATAAAATTATGTAACTGTTTAACTTTAACTTATTCATGTGAGTTGTCTTATAAAGTTGTACAGTTATTGATATTGTCAATAATCTAGAAGTGTAAGTGTAAGAGTTTCTGATAATATGTAATGTAAGTTTGAGTAATGAATCAAAGTCAGCTCACAGACACATTCCAAAGTTAAATAGAAATTACACAAAAGATGTTTGCACTGGGTTTACTATCTTTTGCAAAGGGCCCTGCAAAAGATAGTAAAGACAACAATAGTTTAAGAAAAGCCTTAAGTTGATGTTCTAGATTGTGAAAAGCAAAACTAAATCAGAACTTAGAAATGTATGTTCTTACTGTGACGTGTTGCCTAAACATTTGTGTAACTGAAATATGTGACTATGTTATAATATCAGTTTACTCAAACATATCTTTCCAGAGATGCTGCAACTTTGTAATTAAAAGAAAAGGGGGAACTGTGGAAGGATAGAATGTGAGAAAATAAAGATAGTGCAGAAGGTAGTCTCACACCTGAGGAGTTAAGCTGTACTAACCACCAAAGATTAGGAACAGACCTGCCCTTAATAGGTCACAGCTGTGTCCAATAAGAAGCGTGCTACAAAAGAGTGGGTTAGCTAGTTAAGGAGGGAGATGGGGTTTGTTGGCTGTGCTCTGAAGAGACTTGGAGTTGTTGGCTGTGAAGAAGGAGTCAGAGCTGTGAGAAGCTGCCCATGAGAAATCACCGAGAAGGTATGAGACTTTTGAAATATGATGACAACATCAATTAATATTTCTTGTGATAAGCTTGCAACCTTTTTTCATTCCCGTCCTCCTAATGTAACTGCCGCAATCACATTAGGCTCTAACATCTAATATGTAACTTCAATATGACAAGGTAGAGTGAAAGAGTGACCAGACATACGTCTCTCATTCTATTTCAACTTTCATTACCTTATCAATAAAAATAAAATAGTGAGGTTCCCAAAATCACAAAACATGAAACAAAAGAATGAACACAAATAAAAACTTCTTGTCAATTTTCTCCAAAGAACCAATTATAATTGCTACTGATAAATGCCACCTTCTCCCTTCTACAGGGAGATAGAGTTTGGATTTAAGAAGTTCAAAGCAGATGAACAGAAGTTGTGTTTCTCAGATTTGGTTGATGCCAGAATGTTCAGTACTCAGCAGAACAAGGATGCAAACCTTCAGACAGCAATTCTTAAATCCTTAGAACACCTATTGTATTGGGAACCAATTTATTTTCTTTGGAAACAAAGTAAGCAACAACAACAACAAAAAAAAAAAAACACCCTCACACCAAAAAACAAAAAACCACAGACCAGAAACTTGTTGGGTGGTCTTTTGTTTTTTCATCCTGGGAGGAGAATAAGGGATTTGCTAGCTGTGGTAAAGTAGTTTGGCCAGAAAATACAGTGACTGTAGGCAGAACGTGTGCTCGTGTGTGGGAACGAAATAAGAACTGGAACTGCAACAAAGGTGATCCTCAGTAAATCATCCTCTGATGGGCAGAGTGGGGAAAAAAACTTGGAGCAGAAACTACCAATTACTACATTGGGAAGGAAGTAATTCGGGCTGAGGGTATGAAGGGAAATGAAGGCAAAACAGATAAACCAAGGAAAAAATAATGACATGTAGAGGCAGAAGAAAGGGGTGCAAAGAAGAATGATGGAAAACAGCAAAAGTAAAAAAAGGTGCAGAAAGAAAAACACTAAAAAAACCCCTGAAATATAGCAAAAGTACAAAATTAGAAGTAGTACTTTAATTATTTACCCAAGATTACTTTTGAGACAATAGAACAAACAATAATTGGTCATATTTTTTGGGGGTGGGTGAGGAATATTTTAAATATTACATATGATTTTATGAGACAATTTGATATATAGTACATTATTATAGTATGTTCCGTAGATAAATATTTGCAAAATGCATTAGCACATATTCTTGAGGGTTAAATAAAAAATAAATATCAATATTTCATTAAAAAAATAGACTTACAATCAAGACCTTCTGTATATCTCCACTTAAAACGATTAGATATATAAATTGCTATCATTAATATTTATTTGCCCATTATTCTCTTCTTTATATCTACTTAATAATTCATTTCTGGGCACCTGATAAATGAAATTTTCTTTCCACTTAAAATAACCTTGTGGATCTGCAGATTACAAAAAGAAATTTTAAAAGGACTTTGACAATTTTGGAAGAAAGTTATCAAAAAAAACCCCATAATTAGTAAAATTAAAAATATGTAAAACTAAAACACCTTTATTTTGGAAAGTAGATTAATTGGTTTTGACCCGTCATGAAAATTTTAGTACAACCTCAAAAGAAATAGTAAAATTCAAACCATGTATAACTGTAAGTAATACACCAAAAAATATATTTACACTCTTGGCCTTTTAATGGCCAAGAGTGAAAATAAATTTGCATGTATAATAGCATGATAAACACTTACAACTCTATTTACACGCTAAGCCATTGTTTCAGGAAGGAAAATGTTATCCTACGATACAGAAAAGAAAGACTTATAAACACCATAGAAAGGAGATACCATCAACGGAAATGCAAATTTAAAAAAAAAAAAAAAAAAAACAAAAAAGGAAAATCGGGAGATTTAGTGACTAGAAGAAAGTGCTCTGGGAGGAATTGTGATGCATGGAAAAGCAGGCAAAAGAAACCAAAAAAACCCTTACAAATGTTACAAAAGCAGAAGAAAAAACCAACGAGGCAGACACAACTTGGTGGAGAAGATATGAGGGACATGACATAGATACTTGAAAAAGAAAACTCTTCGCTGCAGTAAAAGACATCAAAAGACATGGCATGCCATCAAGCACATGGACTAGCACCAACACATGCCCAGATGATCACCATTGAAATTGCAATATTTCATTTCCATTCCCGAAAGGAAATTTAATTTCATCGCAACATTCATTTCATTGCAAGATTTTGTTTCTCTTCCTGAAAGCAAATTAAATTCCTCCTTGATATTTCCCCTACTTTTGCAACATTTGTGAGCTTAGTTTTGGCCTGATTTGGTACTTTGTACTGAACATGATTTTCCCCCAGACCACTTTCTTGTAGTCGCTAAATCTCCCGATTTTAGGGTTTTTTCAATTGCTTTTCATATGATGATATCTCCTTTCCAGAGCATATGTAACTCTTTTTTTGCTGTTCCAAAAGATTCCGTTTCCCTTCCCGAAAGGAAATTTCATTTCCTTTCGGGAAGAGAAACGGAATCTTCTGATTTCACTGGAGACAAATTGGGTAAGCTTTGGTGCAAGTTCCTGCACTGGATGGCATGCCATGCCTTTATATGTCTTTTGCTTGGGAGATGTTTTTTCTTTTTCTTTGAAGTATCCATGTCATGTCCCTCATATCTTCTCCTCATCGTTATGTCATCCTCCGTGATTTTCTCCCTGCTTCTAAAACATCTGTGAGGTTAGTTTTGGCCTCTTTTGGTCCTTTGCACTGCACTTGATGTCTTCCTGATCCATTTTCTTGTAGTCACTAAATATCAAAACTTTTTTTTTTTCCTCCAATTTCGTATCTTTTGCTGGTATCTCGATTCAAGAGTGTTTGTAAGTCCTTCTTTTCTGTTTTGGACTTCAAGGGGGATCAATTTTGACATGCTTTGGTGCATGTCCCTGCAGTTGATGACATACCATGCCTTTTGATGGAATTCGCTTAGGAAAAGATTTTTTTTTTCTTTCTTTTTTTATTGAGTATCCATGCCATGTCCCTCATATCTTGTCCTCCAAGTTGTTTCTTCCTCCTTGATTTTTCCCCTGCTTTTGCAACATCTGTGAGTTTTGTTTTGGCTTGATTTCGTCCTCTGCACTGCACCTGATTTGCTCCCAGACTACTTACTTGCTGTCACTAAATCTCCACATTTTCGGGGTTTTTAAGATTTAGTTTCAATTGCATTTCATTTGATGATATCTCCTTTCTGGAGTGTTTGTAAGTTTTGCTTTGGCTGTTCTGCCTGTTCTGCCAGTTTATATAGGGAGCAACAGGGCATGATTTGGTGCAAGTCCCTGCACTGGATGGCATGCCATTCCTTTGGATGGCTTTTGCTAGGGACCAGAATTTTTGGTGTTTTGTTGTTATTTTTTTTTTAAGTATTCATGCCATGTCCCTCATTTCTTCCCCTCCAAGTTGTGCCTGCTTCCTTGATGATTCCCCTGCTTCTGCAAAATTTGTGAGGTTAGTATTGGCAAATTTTGGTCCGTTGCACTGCACCTTTTTTCCTTCAAGACAACTTTATTGTAGTCAGTAAATCTCTCGATTTTCGGGTTTTTTCAAGTTTTTTGTTCAATTGAATTTCATTTGATGATATCTCCTTTCCAGAGCGTTTGAAAGTCTAATTTTGCTGTTCTGCAAGATTTTGTTTTCCTTCCTGAATAAAGGGAAAAGAAGTCTTGCGATTTCAGTGGGGTTCAAGAGGGCATGCTTTGGTGCAATTCCCTGCACCTGATGGCATGCCATGCCTTTTGATGGCTTTCGCGTAAGAAAAGATTTTTTTTTTTTATTTTTTTTTTTTAAGTATCCATGCTATGTCCCTCATTTCTTCCCCTCCAAGTAGTGTCTGCTTCCTTGCATTTTCCTGTAGGCACTAAATTTCCCACTTGGTGTTTTTTCCCTCCAATCTCACTTCCTTTGATGGTATCTCCATTCCAGAGAGTTTGTAGTCATTCTTTTCTGTTTTGCCTTCAAGAGGGATCAATTTTATTATGCATAGGTGAATGTCACTACATTTGATGGCATGACATGACGTTTGATAGATTTAGCTTACAAGAATGTTTTTCATATTTTCATTTTTTTTTTAAGTATCCATTTAAGGTACTTAATATGCTTCAAGATGTGTCTCCTTCCATGATTTTCTCCCCTGCTTTTAAAAAATTATCGAGCTTAAAATTGGCCTGCCTTTGGTCCTTTGCACTGCAACTGAGATCATCCAAGATGACTTTTTTGTAATGCGTAAAACTCCCCACTTTCAGCTTTTATCAGAGTTTTTTTCAATTGCATTTCAATTGAAAACAGGCCAAAACTAACCTCACAGCTGTTTCAAAAGCAGGGGAAAAATCAAGGAAGCAGACACAACTTGGATTGGAAGATAGGAGGGACATGGCATGGATACTTAAATCAAAAAGCAAAAAAAAAAAAAAAAACTTCTCCAAAGCAAAAGCCATCAAAAGGCATGGCATGCCTTATAGTGCATGGACACGCATGACATACACCAAGGCTTTCCAGAATTGATCCCTTTTGAACACCAAAAGAGATAAGAGGGACTTGCAAACAACCTGGAATGCAGATACCATCAAAGGAAATAAAACTGAAGTAAAAAAAAAGGAAAATCAGGAGATTTAGTGGTTATTTAAGTATCCTTGGCAAAACAAAAAGTACTCCAGAGCAAAAGCCATCAAATG
>LTAT01000004.1:87400436-87434716 GCA_003286495.1 Chlorodrepanis virens | reverse complement strand
CATTTAAATAAAATGTAACACCACAAGGCTTAACAAGATACTAATGAAAAACTGGTGACTCTCCAGAGGCTCGACACAGCCGGACCTGGTTGGTCATTAAGTTAAAACAATTCACATGAAACCAATCAAACAATGACCAGTTGGTAAACAATGTCAAAACCACATTCCAAAGCAGCAAAACACAGGAGATAATTATTGTTTTCCTTTTTCTCTGAGGCTTCTCATCTTCCCAGGAGAAGAAACCCTGGCGAAGGGAATTTTCAGAAAATATGATGGTGACAGAAAACTTATTTCCAGCATCACATGCAAAATATACGTCTTTGTAATGGACCATCTGATTAAAAACAACTTCAACACTTTTTCTCACAGAGTTTTACCTCCATGCCATAGTGTACCTTCATAAATGTATTATCATAAGCAAATTCACAAGCAGAGGAGAGCTCCACTGCAGTCGATTGTGTTCATTCTGCTAAGGCACAAAAAGAACATGTGGCCCATATAATTTACGAGACACATTGGGAATATATCTCTGTCATGTTAAACCTGCACAAGGACCTGCATCTCAGACTCTTATCTCTGCAGTCAAAGATAGATCCTTCTATCTAGATAGAATTGCTGGGTACAGATGAACAAGAAAGAGGGAATAAATAAAATGGAAACTATTCATAAATCCTCCTTCCTTCCTTCCTTCCTTCCTTCCTTCCTGCTCACCAGAAGGTGAACTTTTGTTAAACATATTAACCAGTTCATAAACTTATGCTTGCTGTTGGATGCTTAAAATATTAATGTTAACTCAATTTCCTCTAACATCTATTTTAAAATATTTGAAACATATTGAGACATAGGGCAGGAATTACCTAACCTGACTCATAGATCAGAATTTGGATCTGACCTCTGTCTTGTAACATATGTAGTGCACATGCATATGTAACATATGCATACTTCATAGCAGGCATTACACTAGGTTTGGCTTCAACACAGGATAAAAAAGTTGGCAAAATACTGTTGTTGTTGAGTTTAATCCTAACTGGGCTCTGCTTCGGCAGATAAAACCAACTGAACTTTTCTTTTTCTGCCTTATAACCTGGGTCAGGTGCTGGCAAACACTAAGAGGATGCAAGATGGTAACAAAGTTACTATCACAGGCAACAAGTAATAGATTCAAATTGCTGAGAGCGTTACTGTACATGTTATAGCTGCTGACACCCTACCTGTGAATGTGTTGATTTTTCTAACCGCTGGATAGGTGTTTTCTGGAGATTCCTAGTTTTTATCTTTATGCTTGGCTGGCCCTAGCCCTGCCTCTTTACTTCCCCCTTTTTACCTGCAGGAGTTCTTACTCTCTCTGCTGTTATTCTGATAAGGTGTCTGCAGTCCTTCTTTTAGAACAATTAATTGCACCTTAGACATGAGATTGTTTCTGTGGCATTTCCAGAATGGAGTTTAACCGTTCCTTTCATTAATTGAGTTTATAAAAGTCTTTTACATCTTAAGTTCAGGGGCTATTACCTCTGGGGTTGTTTGAAAAAAAAAAATTCCAAATGTTAATTGAACTCAGAAATCCCTTTGGGGCCAGTGTTAGGTGTCTTCCCTTTGGAAAGCAGAACCTGCAGATACTGTTGACAATATCACAATATGTTTTCTAGGAATAAAGTGAAAAATTTAATTAATTGATCCTTTAGTTGGTCTGCTTTTCTATTTGCTAAGCAGGTGATACCACACAGAAATCTTCCTGCCTGTCTTGAGCAATATATCTTTAGGAGGATTGCATAAATTTGACAATGTTTTTGATTCTACTATAATTTGGGGCTCTGGTTTTGACTCACTTGATGTTTGCCAAATGCAAACACAAATCTGAAAGATTAGTTCTTGCATAAAATGCTCATCAAAGCTATGGATTTTTTCAAAGATACAGATTTTTTCTCAAAAAATTTATTATGGTTAGAATTATGTACATGTTGTTTTAATTGATATTTTTTTTCTTTCTCACTAAATATTTAAGACACCTAAATATAATTTTTGCCTTTTAACTTTACAACTTAAATAACATACTTCATTTACAATATATGCATATTGTAAATGAAGTATGCATGTCTGCATATATATGTATTGTGTGTACATTTGTGTTAGGTAGATATTTCTGTCTATAACATTTCAAAAATCAGCACAATTATTGGAAAATAAGGGAGACTTAGGAAATTATATGTAGGCATCTGTTTTTAAAATATGTATCTCTTGATAAAGCGTGTGGATTATATATGGTTCAGAAAAAGGATAGTAATAATGAAGGCAAAACAAGAACATAATAAAATATGAACAATTTTTAAGCATATTCAGTTCATATGAAAATGAGGCAAAATAAAGGCAATTGCAAAAGAAATGTGAAAACAAGGAGACCAGGCCTTTGTGATAGATTAGGAGGCTACAGCAGGGAATACTTTGAAAGGATTCAAGTTTAATAAACTCTGTCTCTACATGCAGATTAGACAGCACAGAGGCTCCCAGATCTGATTCCTACAAACCTACAGACTGAATGGCAAAGTGTCCGAGTGCCACCTAGAAGCAGTCAGGTCTCAAGTCCAAAACTAGAACTAGTTTCCATTCAGTATCTGCACTCTTTACCTGACATTGAGCTATCTTGATTTCTCAAAGACAGGGTTTCCAGCCCTCTTTATCAAATTTTGCTGACAGGAACAGGTAGATTTTATGGGGAAAGGGTACTACTTTTATTAAAATCCATGTCTCTTAGCTGCATGCAATATTGTATTGGCTTTGTGACAATTTCAGCCCTGCTCACTGCGAGCAAGTTTGTCTAATATTTTGCTAAATGAGATACAGTGTTTGGAAATCACTATTTAAAAAAAAAAAACCCAAAAGATTCTACTGCTGAGTTGTGATTTAAATAGAAGCTGGAGTCCTTGCAATTCACAAAGGTAAGGTCCTTATTGTTTTGGGGAAAATGGAAGTCAGATCACGCTACTTAAGCTTTGGTGAGGCACATGGGCTTGCCACAGATTCTGAAAGATTGGTTTTTGGGCAGTCACTTTAGAGGTTATCCATGAACTTACTAAAATCAACTCGAAACCCACTGCAGTAAATAGAAAACTAGTGAAGTTAAATGTTGTCTCGGAATACAACACTGATGAAAACTATGTGGAAAGACTCATTCCAGTTTTGCTGTCCCTCTTTTAAACAAAAAAGTGAATATTTGGAGACACCAGAGAGAGAGAAAAGGCCCAGATGTGAACTAGGGGTTGGACAAAATGTCTGATGAAGAATAATCTTTAAGCCTAAATATACTTAATCTATCCTAAATGAAACTAAAAAATCAACTTAATTATATGATTTATACAACATCATCAGCGGAAAATACCCTGCACTGGCTAAGATGCCTCCTGAAAAGTGCTCTTTAATTAAATAATTTGTCTTGATAATGAGAGAATGATATTAGATAAGATAATAATGCGATTTCTCATAGAATTAATGTATGTGAGTTTGTGATATACATTCACACCATAAACTGAATCAGAGAAATGCAGATCCTCCTGAAATGACATTTTTGAAATTTTTAAGCAGAATTTGATGATAAATAATTTAATTTAGCAGGAAGATATCCATGGGTTAACTTGGTTAATGGTTATCTGGCTGAACTTGATGATTTTAAAGGTCTTTTCCAAACGAAATAATTTTATGATTCTAAATCAATAAAACATATTACAGCACAGAGGGAAAAATATAATACTTGGGATCTGAACCATTATGGGATCAGTTTGACAGACAAAGATTGTATTGTATAGTTAAAATTGTAAAATGTGGTGAAATTGCTTGAAAATTTAAAGATAAACTTTTTATAGTTGTAACTGTCCCAGAACCATTAACTTCATTAGAACTATTCCAATTTCGATCCTCATTTTCATTAATATTCATTATACATTTGTTTTAATTGTCAGCACTGCTCAAAGGATAAACAACAAATTCAATAAACAGTTGCACAAAAGTGCTTCTCTTCCTCCAAATAAATACTTTTTTTATTATTGTAACTGATTTTAAAACGTTTTTCTCTTTTCTTCTCCCCTCTCCTACATTGTGGTAGTGAATTAAGTGATACAATTTTGCATATGAGCTTCCTAAGCACTGAATCTTAAATCATTCATGGAAGAGTGCTTTCCTATAAAGAAGAAAGTTGGGCTTCAGTGGTTTGCAACAATCATTTAAAGAACTTTTACATGTTGGCTTATCCACCAGTGCTGACTACATTTTCCAGTTAAGAGAGAGCATCTACTGACATATGACAGTGATGTTTGTAGCTGTCTGAAAATACTTCTTTCCTTGTTCTGTGTGTAACATGGAATTTTGTGTGACCAGTTTTGCATGACCTAAAGAGCTTTTCACAGTACAGAATTAAAGAGCAGCTGCACAATATAGCTTCACTGACCCTTCCAATTCAGAAAGATCTTTGTGTGGTGTTCTTTCATTTGATCTGAAACTTCCAAAGCTCCTTTTTTCTTTTAATCTGACAGAGTAGGACGTTTTGCTGTAGGATAATCCATCACTGTCTCAAAAAGATTATGTTCTGGGAAGTCACTGGGAGTTTTGGCTTTGGCCTCAGAGAAGGACTACTCTGCATTTCACTTATCCTATTGCTCATAGGACCACATTCAGAAAGGCAGCAAGTGACACTCCAGTCTGTGTTTCTCACAGATATGCGCATCTGTGGCTACTGATCAGCTGCTCAGTTCTTCTCACTTCAAACCTTGAGGAATGAGGCACAAGCAAATGAATTGCTGGACCTCAACACTCACTGATCAGGACTGCTTTCTTTGTGGGATTACAGTATATGCCCAGTGGATAGACATATCTAGTGATATCCTTTGCTTCCCCTAAAACTACTGAGGATGTGGGAAAAAAGTATGCATGCATGTAAGGAGGGAAGAGCTGTAGGTGGGGGTCAGTGGCTAAAGAATAATCCTGAACAATAGACAGAGCAATCTTTTCAATAATTCAAATCACACTACTAATTTGATGTAGAATATTTCATTATTTCCTGAGAAAAAAATTCAAGGAAAACAAGAAGAAAGCTTGTGTTTCCATAGTAGCTATAAAAGTATTCTGGGAGTTTCTCACACCATATACTCTCTCATAATTTCTGAGACTGAAGATAAGGGACAGAAAAATGAAACTGGAAATGAGACATTTATTTCCAATAAGAACATTTATTTAACATGAAAATACACTGAAGAGCAGTTCTTTGCCAATGTTTTCAAACCTGCTGCTTAGGAGCAGACACTTTTGTGAAAACTGAACTCCAAAGGCTGAACGCCTTATCCTCTCTGAAGAGCTTTTGGAAAAGGTAGGGAGTAACTGACATGATGCATTAAAAGTTCTGGAAGAAGACAGCTACAGAAATAACCATTGATAATTAGCAGCCTATGACCACTTTAGTGTGACAGTATGTCTAATAGTTCATTAAGGTTGCTTGCCCCTCCAGAATCTTCAGTTATACATGATTATTTTTAACAACAAATAGTGAGACAACATTCAGAGCTCACTTCATGCATAAACTACATCTACTTTCTTGATGGACTATCACTACAGTGACTTCCTGATACCACAGAACCATAAATGAGCAATTCTCATCCTTTGCATAGCATGCCATAATGGCATGAGGAATCCTTTGAATAGCTAACCTCAGTTGAAAGAGAAAGCTGATTAGGAAGACAGACATTTTGTTCCAAACAACAATGCATATTGATTGTAGGTGTTGGGACTTGGCTGCAAACAAGGATTCTCTTTTGCTTTGTTTTGCTTGACAGTGGCTGCAGAATTTAAACTTTTTTTTTTTTATGCTTTCTGCTCATGTAGTGGCTAGATAACAAGTAAAGGGAGTCTTGTGGCTAGTTTGTTCAAGTTTAATAATAGCTGGTTCCCAAGAAAAGAATTTTTTAGAAGAAGCTCTATAGTGACAGCATCAACCTCATTTGCCAATGAACTAATCCTCCCAACACCACAGGTTGCAATTTACCAATAGAAGCTGTTAATATCTGATTATAAGAGATGCCTCTTCCTGAATTAAAGTGCAAACAAGATCATATGCCAAAGTCAATAGTATGGATTTTATTTAGCAGTAAATGTGAGGTAGAGAGAAAGAAATAGAAAAGAGGGGGAGAAGGGAAAGAAGGAGAGAGATCAAGTAGAAGACAGTCACCACCTGTGGAGTCAGCAGCATCCTATTGGTCCTTCTTCACCCTGGGCTTCTCAGTGGTGGGTGGGGTCCCTGAGTCATTCTTCTGGGAGTACCACCTTTATACAATCCAAGTTCTGGGTATCAGCAGGGTTGTCACTGATGCCACTCTGATAACTTGGAGTGGTATGTGTATGAGCAGTTGCTTCCTTCTTCACAGTTTGCCACAGTAGAAATTTTTGTCTGGACACATTAAACAGGATGTGCCGATCAAATTTCATCTCCATCAAATCTGGAATTAGCCCCATCCTTTCAAAAATTTCTCCTTATCTTACAGCAAATTCCTTCAGTGGTCTTGATTTGATTCAGGCAACTGCTCCTTAAGTCCTTAAAGAAGGAACAGAAAATATGATTAATTGCAAGAATAAACACTATTTTCTGTCATGATTTATTTTTGTGATACTGCAAATACCAAAAATAGATGGACACATTTCTTAGTCAAAAATTCTCCTTGAAAAGTTTCTCAAAAATAATATACTTCTACAAAGATATTTCTCAAAGATGACAAAGCAAAAATATCTGCTATACAATTACATAAACTGCACAAGACTATTCAGACTCAGGTTCAGCCATGCCAGAGACAGCAACAGCAGCCAACCCAGGCATGTCATGTCCAAGTCATTCAACTATAAATCATTTACATCCATTTCCAGAAAGACCAAAATATCCTAGAAATAGCAGTTCAATTCACAGAAAGGACTACAATTCATTAGTTCACAGTACTTTTAAAACGTACTACCAAGACTTGTCTGACTGTTGGATTTTTTTTTTCTCTTTGAATTTTTAATAAATGATTGCAGTTTGAGCATTACTTCCTCATTTCAGATTTATGCAGTATCATGTTACAGAACACATTGCATATGAGGAAGGAGATACATCCTCAGCCTCTTCTTTTTATATTTGTATCTCACTGAAATTTAGCACCCATCAGAGGATTAGTTCTTATGCTTTTTGATTGTAGATAGCTTTTTTTCCCATGGCCAACTGATTGATTAGCTAAGCTACTTGTCTCCCTACTGTGTAGCATCAAAGCATATAAATGTACATGGATACTCATGAATTTGTAAAAGATTACAGTATAGATGAGTTGAATAGATTACATGGATATATCAGACACCATGAAAAAATAACAAAGGGTTATACCATATTGCCCTACCCACTGCTACAGTCCAGGATCCCCACAAAATTTACTGTGGCAAAGTATTGGCATGTTGGTGGCCAGAAATAGTTTCAGACATCAATGATGTTGGATTTAATCACATTCATTTATTTCTTAGCAATTTAATCTGCAGAATTTCGCAGTGTCAAATTGCCCTCCCTAATTTTTAAACTAGTGGAACACATGAAGCCATTAATAGGCACCAGCAGCTATTGCAAGTGCATGTCAGGCACTTCTAGCTTACATTGACAAGAAACACTGACTGCATCATTTCCCAGCAATAGCACCAGGTGTAACAGCTAGAAAATGGATGAAAAAAAGTTGATGAAGGGTGAACATTGTCAAGAAATAGATTAAACATGCTTAAAGGAAGAAATAAGAAAGTAACTTTTCCATTATCTTCAAAACATCTTTGATACAAAAGGGGATTTAAAATAAGAAACAAAAAATATACTTACATAGTTTTTGTTCAATTTATGTGTCTGTATACCTGTATCTAAATATATTCTAATATATCTACATCTATATATGTAAGCTAATAATTATTTGATTATTAAAACAGTTGTCTATTTAAATGACATTTCAAAGCTTCAAAATCTTATTTCTGCTATCTATTTCAGTTTTTCAGTGTTTGGAAATTCTGTGGGAAGATGCCATAATAGAAATAAAGTATTTATCTATTATGAAGATAAAGAAATAACAGTTTAGAAATAACAATCAAACACAACTAGATACATAATTCAAATAGTCTCCTTAAAACTATGATCAAAGATCTTATTGTCAGGTACTAATCAGAAAACACTTGGAACCTGATTATAAAAGCTTTTTTATAAATAGATATATATATTAATATAGCCACACAAGCGCAAATATAGTAATTTTATGGTATGTTTTGAGTAATTGAAAAAACTAGGATATTTGGTTTAAGTGTTCCTCCAGTGTAAGCTGGTTTGCTTTCTCATTACTTGGAACATTTAATCAGAAAGCTAGATTTTCCATGGAAATCTTAAAACACCTATTTCTATCTGAAAGGATTAAAATGTTACTTTAAACTTTAAATGGCATCAATATCTAGGATTTAATCTTCCTTAATTTGTATATTTCATCCCTGCCTTTATTTTCCTCTTCTCTCATTAAATCAGTGTCATTGTTATGCTTACAATGCTAAAAAATTATTATGAAGACACTGTAAGAAAACATATCTGTCAGCTTACATATACAGAACCTATTATCAGCAGAGCATATTAGAGAATGCAGTTTCAGTTTATGATGAACTTGAGCATTTCAAAGTTCCTCTCAAAGCAGGAAATATTCTAAAATAAATTTTACAGAGGAGTTTCTCAAGACAACACAAAATATGATGAAGCAGATCTCTCTTTTCAGGCTGGACCACTTTCTACTTGAACCACTGGGCAAGTCCTTGCTCTAAGACTCTACCCAACCCTTTTCGGTTCTAAGACCAAACAGAGATCCTTTCACTAATAATTCTTGGCTAAAATCAGTGCATAAAGTAAGTTCAGACTCTGGTAGGGAAAGGTATAGGTTCTTCCCAAGAAATAGTTTTGAATTTTAGTAACAGGGTTTGTTTTTCCAAATTTCAGAAATAATATTTTTTTTGCACAATATCAATTTATGAAAATAAATATTGCACCTATATAGAAACATTAATAAAATGTTTAAAATAAAACCTGCAAGACTTTTAACCTACATTACTGCATTTGTGTTTATGCAGGAACAGATATATATGGTTACAGAGAGATGTCCAGTGCAAATGGGAAGCTGGGATAGCACCATCAGAAATGGCAAACATCCTCCTAGGAGCCCTGCAGACTTCTGGAAATGCACACAGAAACCAAGAGCCTTGAATAGCAATTCAACTTCCTCCTAGCAGGACGCAATTTGCTCCTCCTCCACATCCCTCCCACAACCACATCTCCATTTAATTTAAGCCTATAGCTAGGATGGATACTCTGTTTATCTTCCAACCAGCTTAAGGTTATTAATGTGACCTTCAACTTCGTGTTTCTGCAAGCCAAGTGCTGGTTCAATTTTGTTAGGCTATCAAAACTCAGAACAGATAAGTGTAATTGTTGAGATTGTCATAGAGGGCAGCTAAGGATTCTGGAGGAAAAATACTGACACAAGAAAACCAAAATCAGAAGGTTACAACTCAGCAACACTGAGGTCAAGGCACAACAAAAATCACATTTCTCATCCCTAAGAGCTGTCTGACCAACAAAGACTTTTTGGGTCTGGGGGGGTGAGAATATTCATGCTTCAGCTGGTGGTTGATCAGCTCTAGTTGCTTTCTTTTCTTGTGTATATTAGCCAAAAAAGAAAACCAATCTTTTTGTGCTTTCGAGTTGTACATCTTCTTGTAGAGCCTCTATCAAAATAGGAAAAGTTACTTTAACTTCAAAGGTTACTTTAGGATCCTAAAACTATATTTCAGAATTTCAGAAGCCTGCATTTCAGATGAATCAGACATTTTCAGTTCTTGTTAACTTCAGTAAGTAGAAAAAATGCATTGGTTTTTCAGTTCAGCAATGAAAATGAATGAGCAAAATATTAAGATATGGAGCTTTGAAATAATTAATTGTGAAACCTGAGTTGTTAGTTCAGATAAGCCTCATCTTAATGAGGCTAAAAATTGAATAATAAATTTGTAGAATTTCTCCCATAGCTTTGGTCCTGGTCAACAGTTGGACTTCATGATTTTAGAGGTCTTTTCCAGCCTTAATGATTCTATGATTCAGTAATCTGACTCCAGAAAACAAATTTAAGAAGATGCAACTGAAAAGGCAATTTTGGTATAAAATTAGTAAGCAATTTTAAAAGAAAATTCATTCAAAATGTAGCAAAACAGTAGGAAAATTACAATGAAATTTACACTTTTCATATTTTGCTTTTCATATGTAAAAGCAAAAGTGGTTCTATGAAAAAGACTTGTAGAGAGCTTGGAGGCCATTTGTGGAAAGACACTGAAGGATGCCCATGTTTCAAATGCTGAATTAGTTTTTTAAGAAGGAAAGTTGCTGTAATTATCCACTGTTTCCACAAGATAATTATTTGGTCAATATGGTTATATCCCAAAATAATTCTCATTCACTTTAATGTCACCTGTAGGAGCCTAGTACAATTGGAGATATTGTTTGGAGCAGAGGCCATTATCCCAAAATATAGGCTATGAAATATAGCAAGAATTGACTTGTTCCCCCTGCTTGGCTTTGTATGAATAATGGTCAAATGCTAACATGGCACACTCACACTACCCATGGTGTCTGCTGTGTTTACATCTGGCAGTTACTGACTTTTTTTGGTCTGTGCCACAATGAAAATTGGAAAAAGTTTGCATTAAATAATGCAAATAAAATCAACTTCAAGGAAAAATAATGTGAGAAGACCAGTTTGAAAAGTAGCATTCTGTTCTTGTTCCACATAGGTCCTGGTCAAGTAGATTACTATTTCATGGTGCCTGAAGTATTTCAGGGTGTATTTTAGCTCAGTGTTGTGTGTAGGGCCAAAGTAAAAGCAGCTAGAAACAGAACGAATCTAAACTATTATCAATTTATATAACTATTATTCATATTCATGAAATTTCATGCTCAAATTCTTTTCAAACTGTTATTTGCAAAAGGCATCTAATGTACCTGCTGAAAAATACCGTAATTCTAATTTTTGGCAGAACATTTATACATTTTGTGATGCTTTGTGTTTTTGTTTTTGTTTTACTTATCTTCTGGGGATTTTTTTAATAATTTCCTTCCACATGAAAAAAAATAAGTGGAACTATCATAAAATGCATGAATCAGTCATTAAAACAGGACACAGATGAAGCCTATAGAGATTTCTCTGACCATCACTATCTTTATAAATATAATAATACATGCTGACAAAAGGGCTTCCCCTTTTGTCTCATACTTTTAAATCTTCATGTTCTTTCAATTTTTAAAAAATTTTTCTCCTTTCCCCTTTCTGATTCAGACAGTCTGAGTACCTCTCAGTAGTACACACTTTCAGTGAGATTCATCAGATCAACATGCTTCATTAATTTTCATTGAACTTGTCAGGATATGGGATCCCAAAAAAGAATGCTGCTGGTTTAAGCTTATTTAATCACTCATGTATTGATGCTTCTATTTGAATTTTGTTGTATAGTACTCTTCATTTATTTAAGATTTTCAGCATATGTTTTTGCAATATAAAGGCATTGGTAAGGCAGACTTAGTTGTAGGTTCTGGCTGTATTTCTGACTAATTGTGTGCTGAAAAATGAATACATAATGCATTCCTCCACTGTATGTCAATCTGTAATTAACTTTCTTCTGACCCTTGTGAGAATGAGATTGTTTAGAACTAAGATATTTCTCTTAAATAGGAGAAATCAGCTATATAAAATAAAGGAGAAATCCCAAATATACTTTGGTGTGATATGTACAAGTTCTCAACAATTCAAGAGAATTTCAATTCTGTGTCACTGATCACATCTTGCAGAATAATTTGACAGTTAGATTGCAGTGATTTCTTTCTTCTTAGCTCTTTAGATTTAGCTATATTTTTTTTGGTTGGTTGTTTCTAGCTCTCTGTAGATAGTACAAATAAACATGAAAATAGAATTCTAATGTTAATGCTTAAAATTCAGCTGCTACTAAGCTGCTATAACTCCAGGAAGTAAGTTTTTCCCTATCAATCTGTATTTTAGAATGAAACTCACTGTTTGTCATATTTAATTTTTGTGTGATTAGGATGATCTTTAATCAGCATAGATCAAAGTATTTGAATATATGCATTTGAGCTAATCAATTACACCATATATTTTATATCATGCATAAATATAATATTGGCACATTTAGTGATGCATGAAAAGGCTAAACTGAAACATTTTAACAGAGTTTAAAATTATATTGATAATATTGCTTTGGAAGTCCTGATGGTAAAGGAATGTGAAAGGTCCTTTATGGGTGAATTAATATCTTTAATTAAAGGGATAATTCACAAGTGTGTACTCTGTCAGCTGACTATATGATAAGCAATTGCTTCTCCTAAAAATTTGCTTTTCTTAAATGGCTTTCAAAAATGCATTTATTGTGTAATAATACTTCCATTCTAACTACTACATTGTGTATGATTTTGTACATTACATGAAATATATTAGGCTAGTGTGCAAAAACAAACAAACAAACAAAAAATAAAACCTTCCATGTAGAATAATTAAATTTAGTATATTGGCATTTACTTCCTCTGAGTAAAACAATATCTGAGTCTGTGTGAAAGTGTTTGTACATGAAATCAGTAATCAATTTCCTTATTTCTTCTTTTTTTTTTTTTTTTTTTGACTGCTAGGTTCCAGGCAGTCTTCATTTCACACTTTAATTGAATCTGGTATTTTTATTTACTGCCATTAAATTATTGGAACTTATGATAATAGTTTAGGTGGGGTGGGTTTGTTTGCTTGAATTCGGATATATTTTCATGTTACAGATGACGGCAAATACTTATCAGTTTAAAAGTGTATGTGTGTGTTTCTCAGGAAAGGTCAGAGAGACAACATTAAAATCTTGCTGTGATTAAAAACTTAGAAAAAAATCCTTACGTGGTATACATGACTACTGGATGGATGAAATTAATCTTGTCTACTCTAAATATTCAGTGTTGTCTAGTCTGCTTCAGTTGTCTTGAGTTAATGGAGAAAAAAAAAAAATTTCCATGGGGTGACTGTGGTTTTGCTTGTAGAATTCCGTGTGGGTGAGAGGGGGTACAACTCTGCATGGTCTGTTTTTCTGTACTCACTTCAGTAGCTTGTAGTAGGAGTTTGTCAGACAATTAGATACCTCCAAAATTTAACTTTTAGGCAGCTTTTGAATAATAGACACAGTGAATGCCTATTTTGATATTCATCTTCAAAAGCAAGTCCATTAAAATGTGCAATCTATCCTTCAACATCTCCCTTGAACATACTTAATTGAACTCTGCCCACAAATTCGGGAGGATAATTTCTTAAAAGAGTGTCAGAGGACCTTTCACGTAATAGTTTTGTATTTAGAACCCAAGATATGAAAGCCTCAGGTAGAGAGCTTCAGGAATGATAAATGAAAAAGAGAGGCACTGCCCCCACAACCCAGCTGCTTTTAAATTCCTCTTAGGACATGTTGATATATACAACTTCAAAGTCAGAAATGTTGGCTTCACTCCCAGAGGTTTTTGTTCCATCACAACCTTTCCATGCATTAAAATCACATCATATCATTTAAAAAAATAGCTGGTGGATTATTCTTCCCTGAGATAAGCCATCTAATTGAAGGATCAAAGCAAGCTGGCTATCTAAAATTGTCAAAATCCACTAAATTTTGATATCTGCTCTCTGTCATCACAATAGTCAGCTTGATAAAACTGAGTAAAAAACCGACAATAGGATGATACTCACAAAAAACAGATTGCATTTTATATTTCATTGGTATCCTACTTGCAAATGCTTGGACCTTAACTTGTAAGACAAGCAGCAAGATCATGCAAAACTTGAATTAATTGTAGAACAAGGACTTTAATTTTCACGGAATTAAAGATTACATTGGCATTACGCTTAGAGCATATCAGTCTGAGAGCTGAATCCTCTGCCTTAAGGTAAAAAATTCAAAGAGAAACTAACCAGAGGATGAAAAATATTCTTAAAAATTAGTTGCAGAGAATGGGTATTTTACCTGGAGATCGCAAACCAAAATATTGTTTATTGATTTGGTTCAACGTGGAAGTTGGCATTGTATGTTTCTACATAAACTTATGAAGACAGGTATAGGTAGGAACATACATAAGTCTCTCACACACTCACTCAAAAACACATGTACGCATACACACATTTCAATTATAGCCGTAATCAAAGATTACATATCTACACACTTCACTGATTCAAAATTAGATGAAGATCTTTGTCTCAGGGAAAAATTAAAATTCCCAGATGTGACAACTGTAATATAGCTTGTCCTCTATTCATCTTTTCAGACTGGTTTGCAAATGTTTGTTGAGAAATGAGAGGTGATATTATCAAAACAAACAAAGAGTTCTGACAGGGGATAAAGCTTTATTACTTACACTGTTTGGTTTTTTTCTACATATTTTCTGGACAAAAATCATGATTATCTGAAAGAGTCCCTAAATCCTGTGACATAGTTTTGATTGAAATTCAAGAGTTTCCACTCTGCTTTTTTTCATTAAAGACATGTAGTCCTTCAAGTGATACTTGTCAGTATGGTGCTACAAACTTTTTGGCACTCATGTTTACCAGGAGCATAATACATAATTAAAGAGAGATGCTGTTCAGCTCCCTGTCAAAGTTTCCTTGTATTCCAGTTCCTTGAAAGTTACATATCACTAGCAAATGTATTCTTTACAGCTTTTCATGAAAGCATCTGAGGTATACAGTGGGTTTTGGTAGGTGCTACAAAGTTAAACTTAGAGCTGTAAAAATAAGGGAAAAACACAGGCAGACTTCAATTTTGGCAAAGGTATATAGGACTGCAAAAAAAAGGGTGTGAAATAAGTCTAATAATATTTTCATCATCACTGCTGGCATGCTCAGTAAGGGCAAGTCTATCAACTGAGAGATTCACAGATGTCAAAGTTACTCAACCAGGCGTTTATTACTAGAGCAGATGCTCTATGTTAACTAGAGCAATGGAAGGTTTATAGACCATTTTTATCTTGTTCACAAAATAAATACAATCATGGACAGTGAGGCAGTAAAGTGCTCATGAAAATCAGTGCGTAAGAGACTTAAAACAGAGCTTATGGAAACCCAAAAGAAAAGCCTGAAACCTATACTGAGTGGGAAGCTGAGAATGCAAGCCGCAAATCTTTGTGAAAATGCTTAGTGACTGGACAAAGAGTGAATCAAGTCAACTACTTGTATGAACCAAGTCAACTGTATGCTGCATATGAATTAGCTCATTATTGATGTGGTTTGCTATACTGTTTTTGAAACTATATTCAGGAGAGGCATATCTCAAAAATAAAAACTGAAAGCAAAACGTGTCAATATAAAAACTGACAGTGTGCTCTTGTGAGGGTTTTCCAAAATGAAATTGTTCATTACTAGAGAGATGAGTGGATAAAAAACTAAAATCTGCAATATAAATGCAAGTTGCAATGAATTATCAAAATTAAGGGAAGCTTCTTACTACCTGAAAGACATGAGAAATTTTCTAATTTTTTAATTATTCAAGCTGAGATGGTGAACAACTTTCTGTGGGTAAAACACCTTCATTTTTTGTACACTTTGGTTATTAATATTATTACTGTGCATTTCTTCTTCCATTACTTTGTAATAAATAATTATTTCAACCCATAGTCTATGCTTTTGTACGTTTCCCCTTATGGGAAGGGGCAGGGGAAGAGAAGTGGCTTATTTGGAGTTTAATTTCCATCTGGTGTTAAAACCACAACACATAATTTATGAAAAACATAAATCTATGTTATTTTACCTTTTAAAAACCATACTATAAACCCAACTGTAATTAACTCTTGAATCTAGTAACAGTTCTGGCTACTTTCCAGAGCATTTACATTCCAGTATGAAAATAGAATACCTTTATTATAGCCATTCAGTACAAGAATAATTTTAAGGATTTGTTTTATTATTCCTGGGTGTTGCTGCACACAACTAACAATATTGCTCAGAGATTTTGAATCAGGCCCAGTGAAGTAGATAAGTTCAGTGAAGAATTTTATAGTGTCTCTGATTATTGTCTCTCAGAATTTCAGTTTGTGACACTATCACTAACAAAAAGGAAAAAAAATCCTCATCTTTGCTCCTCACCACTATTATGTAAAAAGACTATTCAATGCAGGCACGTACCAAATAAAATTAAATGCTTTTCAAAATGGGAAAAAAATTTTCCATGTTTAGCCACTATATATTTTACTGGTACTTTTTTTTTTTAGAAAAATAGCTACAGCTGTAGAACAGAAAGTATTTTGACAGATAAATACTTCATTTAGGCTACCATTTGAATGGTCATTGAAAGGAGACACCTGCTGCTAGGGTATGGACTTCACTGCTGATATTTAGCAGAAAGAGATAAAAGGTCAAGAAATTTGGAGATCATTATCTTGTTAAATCTGAATTTTATACTCAAAAATAGCTTTAAGGAAGGGGAAAATTTATTTGTTTGTTCTGTTCAGTTGCTGTTAATTTTAACAATTCAAAATTTCCAGTAGAGCAAAACTATTCTATGTATATGAGGGGTCATTTTGAAGCTGTTAATGATACCAAGAAATAAAATTATTTGTTATCTTTGGAAGAAAAAAGTTCAAGAAGTAATAATTAAAGAATGCGTTGATGTGACCCTACCATATTTTTTAGACTGTATTAGGCTGTAAAATTTATTTGAGACTTATATATCTTGCATTAAAAATGGGAATTCCTGCACCAAACATCCTGAAGCAAAAAACATTGCACACAGAAAGCTCTTATGTACAATTTTCCTGCTTGAGCACCTGATTCAGTAGAAAAAAATATGCTTTGCACATATGAAAACCAGTTAAGGATTCTGTAATGAAAATATGACACAACATAGAGTGTTTTTGCATTGAGTATTTCCCTACTTATTGTTGTTCCCAGCTGTATATATTTAAACTCAACATGCCTAAAATAGTCTTTGAAAAACAAGGTCTTTATAGATGCAGAAAGTGTTATCTTTTTCTGTCATTGAATGGTCTAATAGAGAATATGTCAGTTGTGCTGCCTCTGAGGAAAGCCAACAGTTTCTAATCACCTGAAAAAAAGTCTTCTGCAGGATGCTGTTTAAATGCATGGATGCAATGTGAGATAATGAAGGAAATGGAGCAAAATCAAAACCATACAGACACTGCAGGAAAATTCACAAGGAAACATTATTGTCATTTGCTGGCTACTCAGTTCCCTGCTATAAGAGAAATAACAAAGGGCAGTTTCTACTGTCTTTAGATCACCTTAAACTGATCCACAGCCATGCTGCGGAAACAATACAAGGAAATTCCTTAAGGAAATGTAAAATCCAAGGGAGTAAAAAAGCCCAAATATATCAAAAACCTCTCTCCAGAATTAACACTGATACGTTCAGTATCACAACTGCAGTTTTAAATTCTTATTCTTTCTCTCATTTCCATCTCTACAAGACATATAGAATGGCCATTAGGTTTTCAATTGCTTTGCACAGCTATTTCTCACTTGATCTCTTACTTGTTTACCTTCATAATATTACACAAGAAAATCCAAATTATTTCTCCTGAGAATTATGTTATTATTTTCTCTGTAAACTCATACTTATTAGTTTTGTTATAATTATATTGTCTGAAAAAAATTTTTTTTTCTTTTGTTTAATTTTTGCAGTCACTTGAATGCATGAAAGTGAGTTAGGGATTTTGTTGAATGCTTTGGTTCATAGAAAAAAATAACTGCTATGTATGCTCATACAACATACTCAGCATTTAAAAGTTCAAAACAAATGCTTGAAAATAAGTGTGTTCTATTAGGGAAAACATTACTGACATTACCAGTGGCACAAAAAAAATTTACGTGGAGATTGAACATAATTTTTCACATATAGGTAGAAAAATAAACACACACAATCCTTGTTTCTTCTCACATGTTTGAATACACGACCATATATAAAACAGAATATTGAGAAGAAGTCCATTGAAAAAAAATTACATTAAATAGAAATTTCTGATCATAGGTTCCAAGAGGGGTGTTTTCTCTGCCATAGAGTATGATGGTCTATAAAAAAATATAGAAGAGAAATTCTGTTGAAACTGTATAGAGCAAGAGATGTTGTGATAACAAATAAAGCTTTCTGCTAAAGGCAGTCTAGCTCTTAGTCCACAGAAAAATTACTTTAGAGAGGAAGATTTAATAGAAATATTTCCTTTACTCACTGATTGTTTTAAAATATCATCTCTATTTTTTTCCACTGGAAGCATAGGAGTGAGCCAGTTTGTACCTCACCATATGATTTAAGAAACTATTAAAAAAAATAAATCTAATATAAAAACACCTCCACCAATCTTTTTTCCTTCCTTTTTTTATTTTTTTTTTGATGCTTAGTTAGTGTTGGAGTCAACCCTATGCAAAATAAATGGATAAAAAGTATGCTTTTGAAAGGTTTCCCAACCCTTCTCCCAGCAGTGTTTTTTATCCCAATCCCCTATTATGTGACTGTAATGAAGTGGGAAATAATCTCTTTATTCTTTGCAAAATGTTAAAAATCCTAGTGGGAACACTAGACTGTCGCTATATTTGATATCCACAGAGACAGAGATTGTTTATCCTAATTTTTTTTTCAATTTAAATTGATTTAGACTTAAAAATAAGAAAAAGGGTTTCCAATAGGACAACTAAAGCAGACACTGTCACAGATCCACAAAAATATATCTCCCAAAAGAGAAGATCTAGAAATTCCTGACTTCCTTGAAGATGTAAGATGCCTTCCATCAAAACATTGCAAAAGGGGTGGGTTTGCAAATAGACAGACAGCAGTGAGTATACTGCAAAGATTGTACTTAAAGACCATATCCAAAACAGCACATGTGACAGGACTGAGAAGTTAGGAGACAACTGGTGTGGACCACACATATCAACTGATGAGATGCAGCACTGGTGTAAAGTACCCACTTTACATTTTGGCAGGCAAGGTATTCATGCCCTGGGTGCCTCATGTGATTAGTGCAGCTCATAGTCTCAATGGGAAAATGATTGCTTTCTGGAATGTCCTCTGCATAGCTTATGCACGAGAGATAGTAAAAAAAAATAAGGGGTAAGTACTATAGTTTTAACTAACAGGTATTGACGCTAGGGTCTTTCTTGCATTAAACAGCATGGATGATAGAAATCTGATTGTACTATCCACCAGCAGCAGAGACAGCATTCTCTGAACAGTGTTAATAAACCAGAGAAAGCCCATGAAAAAGGTTGGTCCCTGGACTACCAGAAATTAGCGACTTAAAAGAGTTGTATGTGAATGATAGATCAGCTCTGAGAGATGTGTTATGATTCTCAAGATTACATTTGCTGTCATCCAGTACAACACAGATGGGTACAATTCCTATGTTTTTATGGAAGCACAGAATGGGGAATGGAAAGGTTGATGCAAGGCCGGGACAAAAACTAAATGCACCTTGTTCATGATACATCACACAAGGCTGACTCCAGATCCCAACTCAATTAAAGGCAACACAGACACAATCATGAGATAATACTATGGCTGCAACTCCAAAAAGTAAAATTCCAGGTGTATAACAACCCAAAGAAGCAAACACACAAACATCCCAATGCAGTTACTCAGCAGGAACATAGGTAATAACTACTCTAAACAACCTGTATTTACAGGAGGGATATTTTGCATCTCTTGGCAGTGAAATGGAAAAAAACACTTCTCCTTTAAAAAGGGAAATTAAAACCATATCTGATATAGCTTTGCTGTCAGTCTCTCTGTTGACATACTCTACCAAGACTGCTGGCAACACCAAAAGTCTTGAAACACCTGTTACTCAACCTCCTTTAATTTACACCATATATCTTGTTTAATCCCCACATTTTGGAGTTACTGTACTCTTTGGTTTATATCTTTTATATTTAAAACTAATTTTATTTTTATGTGGTTATGTTTTAATAGAAAATGGGACTGAAAATACTACAACTCAATTTTCCATCAAGAGGAAAAAAAAGAAAAGGTTTCACAAGATACTTCAGACAATTATTTCTGAAATCACTATCTTACAGTGTTAAATAATCAACAGAGACAAGAAGAGAATCAAAATCTCATCTACAAATGACTTCACTGTCAAGTGCTTTTCAGATAGTATTGACCATCTTTCTTTATTACTGAAGTGAAGTACAGTTAAGCTGTCAAGAACAATTTGTTGGAACCACATCCTGCATCCTGTCGTCAGAGTCCCTTCCAAACAGGTGTCCCTCTTCTATGCTGAAAAACAAATATTCATCCAGCATGTTCTACTGTGTTCCAATAAGTCCTTCTGATCATGACAGCAGCTGACTACATGGGGCCAGGAAACTGGGTAAGCTCTGTAAACACTTGTAAATCACTAGAGAATATTAAATCTGGCTCTCCTATTTTGTCAGTACTCCTGACCTGTGTTTGGTATCTTCCCAGAATTTAATCTATACTCTTGTTTTCCATTGTGATGCTTCATGTGATAAATGTGCTATTTTCAGTGTGAAACAGACACAAGTGCATCCTGAAATATATTACAAAGACAGGGAAATTGAAAAAATTCAATCACTGCAGCAAAGTGTACTATTGCAAATATGATGGGCTGGATGGTTGTTAATACCTCTAAGTACTCAAAGGAAGAGAGACAAGGTACGAGAAATACTGATGTTCTACTATGTGTTTTATTAAAGAGAATATCCCCCTGAGTTTGTACTAACTCTATTCATTTCCCCCATGCCCTGAACCAAGAATTTCACTACATAAGCCACAGAGTTTAGAAAAAAATTTTATTACAGAAACAGGCATTATACAAGTGTGCCTGCTTTCACTGCTTTTCAGCTAGGCAGTCCTCTCTACTCAGTTTCCTTATTCTGACCCCAGGGATTTCTAGCCTAATGTAATTTAATGAATTACAGAACATGCTTATAAACCTGTTTACGAGTTAGTGTGTTCAGACTGTAACAACATATGAAGATAAATTCAGACTACTTTGGAGAAGTGTTTTGATCCTAATGTTAAGAAAAATATAAATAAAAATTAATCAGATTTTGATGAAAAATATCAAGCTTTTAATCTAGTTATTAATGTGGCCACAATGTCATGTATTTTGTGGGCTGAATTGTGTCTGAAGATTCTTGTTTATATATGTCAAATAAGACTGACTGAGAACTGAATAATTTAGTATGGACTAAATTACCATGGGGTAAGATAACCCATGGATACAACCTTATTCTAAGTGAAATAATGAGGAGTTTCAGTCAGTGAGAAATGAGTAAACTCAGCAAGAAGACACAGACTATTGCCAGAGCTCAGACTCTTTAAATCTCTGAACCCTCCTTGCATTAATTGCCAGTTTAACCCTATGCAAATATCCTGGCAGACATCCTAATTCAAATGAGCACTTGGTCTAACAAAAAACCCATGGGCCTCCATTTGGTTGCAGACCTAGTATCTACTGAAAAGCAAACTTTCTTAGAAGTCTTCTTCAGAAAAAATTGCATTGAAATCTGGCTGGGGGTGCCTCTCTGCTTTGTGTTAGATTGGACATCAGGAGGAATTTCATCATGGAAACGGTGGTCAGGAACTGGAAAAGGCTGCACAGGAAAGTGGTAGAGTTCCCATACCCAGAGGTGCCCAAGGAAGGGCTGGACATGGCACTCGGTGCTCTTGTCTGGTTAACAAGGTGGGGATCAGTCACAGGTTGGACTTGATGACTTTGGAGGTCTTTTTCAACCTCAGTGATTCTGGGGTTCTGTGTAAGTGAGCAGGGTAATACAAAGTTCAGGAAGCCTGGAAAATAAGGAAATTGAATAAATATGAGAATTACAATCACTTTTTGCAATACAGAGTAAAAAAATTGAAAGTTCTTGTTCTGACAAAAATACACAGAGATAAACACAGGACAAAGATAATTTCTAAACTTGATTCTCATTTAAAAATCTATTTTGGTGCTGAATCATATCTTTATCATTTTACTCTGCAAATTGTTTATGTCAACTTATAACATTTCAAAGTATTCAAAAGATGGCTTTCACCTGTTCAGAAGCAAGTCTTAACAATAATTTGTAAGAAATAACCAAAGTCATAAGTTGGAGGTTTAATAAAGAATGTACCTATGATAAGTCATCTATTAAGTGTATATTTACAATTTACATTGGATGTTGGTTTCTTCATGAGGACATATTACATTACCCTGCTCATTCCAGAAATCTTTATGTTGTTTTTGTTCTATACTTTCAACTTAATTAATTTCCTATGGCTTCCTCCTTCCTGGTAAGGTTTTTATGAGGTTTTATAACATTAGTATCTGAATTCAAATCTAGCCAAGTTTTTTGGAAAAATTCCATGATTAATTGTTTTTGCCAATTATAGTAGTTTATAGATTTCAATCGAGAAAAATTGAACTACAGACTATATTATAATAAACACTAAAATGTCCTGCTTTGAAGGATCAGAATGTCTCAAGAACAATCCCTAGGTAACTAATAAAAATAAATCTTCCCTTACTCTTTTCCTATTACTTTTTTGTAATGCAACAATGTTCCTAAAGAAAATGAATATGCTGTGGATTGTGGAAGTTATGCCACAAGAGATAGGATAAAGGTAGCAGAGGACTGAAGATGTTCCATAAGAATGCAATGCATCACCACTTTTTCTATATAACTGAGCAAGATTTTTCTCATTCTTTCTAAAGTTTATAACTGAATACCCATAAATAAAGAGCTAGAAATCAATATTTCTTTCTATGCCATAGTGAAGATACTAATTTTCTTTAAACTACTGGTAAGAGTATGAATGTGTAATAGATTTGCTTTGCCTGAGAACATTTTTCTATTTCTGTTTGAAGTAGGTTCTGATGTCTGTCTTTTCTATCCCTCTCACCCATCTTGGCACTGGTCTGCCCTACAATGCAGCAGCATTCCGTATCACTGCCATTCCTAGATGTAATTCTCATACTCACTTTATGTCCTACTAATCCCACTTAAGTGAAGACAGCCTGAAGAAGATAGAGTAAAAAATAGGTTTACACAGCCTGATACTTCCATTTGGACTGGTTCACTCTGTTGAGGTCAGAGCTTCAACTTGTGAAAAGTTTGGGATATAATACGTGGCCCAATCCATTTCATCGTTACTTTTTCCTGTGGTTTTGTAAGACTGTATTGGGAAAATAAATTCATTTCTTTACAAATACAGAAATTATGGCAGGAAAAATGTTAGGCAGAGGATTAATTCCATGGCTGGAAAAGAGAATTAGAGTATTTATCCTTCTCTGTGTCTTGTCTCCTGGTCTACCTGCATACGCTGACCTTATTATGCTGTATTTTAGAACTAAAACAATGCTTTTATCCTACTGTGCAACAAAGGCTTCTGGGCACTCTCAAAAAACCCAATTATGGCACTATGAAGATATAAGACACTGGTATAGAATGCTTACAGTATTATAACCTAATTACTTCTCTTCATGTAAATAAAGCCTTCTGGCTTAGTAAAACCTGGGTTTGCCTAACTCGAGCCACCTCTAAGCCCCTTCCATACTGTACTCTGCCTGAGGCTGGAATAAATTTCATATGCTATCTGAGGATTATATCTGTCATGAACTTTAGTGCTGCTTGTAGAAAACGATAGGACAAGCCCCATCCCAAGACACGTCAGGCAAAAAGTCTGCAGCAAAGCAAATTGCTAGTAGCTAAAGAAAGATTTTAGAGAATGGCTAAGATGGAGTGCCAGTCTGTCTCCTCTCAGTGACAGAGATGCTCCTTATCTGTTTTGTCAAAGCTTGACATGCATTAGTATGCCAGACACTCATACCAGCAAACTCAGCACAGGGTGGCATGTAGCATGTACCCACAGGCGTTTGGTTAATATAATTTCCTTCATTTTCAATCACGACATATTCAGTTTAATTTAGATACCTGTACCTTCTTTGCCACTGGGGCCTGTGTCAAGCTTACACAGGAGATGCAGCAAGCTTTATTAGCATAGATATTAAAGTCACTCATTACAAGTGACACAGCAGAGCAAGCAATCCAGCACTTGTTCAGTGTCACTAGGTAAAGCTATGTTAAACTTGATCTGAAATTGCTCCTCTCTATCTGAAGATATAATAGTTACAGACTATCAGCATCACCCCAGAGCAGCAACTTAAATGCATTATGTGTATTTGAGCTGATAATTTTGCCTGCAGGGATATTAAATATTAAATAAAGCTTCCTATATGTTTCTGATACTTTATTCTTCCTTAGCAAAAAAAGAAAAGTATATTTCTCTTATTCATTGAAGACCTTTTTCCCTCTTCACAGAATCTTTGTTGTTATTGTGTAACATAGCCATAACAAGATACCTCAATCCAGATTAGGAATTTATTAATTTTACAATTTACTAGTATCAAATGCAAATAATGAGAGACAATCATGGCCTTAAAAAACTATAATTGCAGTCAACAAAACATCTAAGTAACTAGGAGAGGAACAGACTATCAAGGAGGTGAAATTATCTGCCTGAAGTTACAAAACAAAGCACATTCAAAGTAATAAAAGTCTTCATGTCTTCTAATTCCTTATCACTAGGTGAAGATGTCCTCCCTCTGCCTGAAAATAAATGGTTTTGGCCTCCTGCATATAATGTCAATCTGATCAAATCCCCATCCTCCAGTTTTGCTGTTGCTTCTTGGTGTGGTAAGAAATAATGATCTTCTGTAATATTTGTCAAAATGAGAGTTTCAGGACTCCTTTTGTTAGTACATATGAGATGAAAAGACATGGCTCCATTTACATTTGCATATTTTGTAAGACCTTGTAAAAGCTGGAGACAGTATTTCTGCACTCCTGAAGAGTGCTTGGAATAAAAGATCTGAGTCACAGACCCACCACCCACAGGGTTAAAAATTGCTAGGATTAGTAGGGTGCCCATATTTCATGTTAACAGGAAAGAACTTAAATGTTTCTTTTCAAAAAGGTACTTTCCTTCGAAAAATCCTCTTTAGAGTCTAAGAGTTTATGCTCCTACAAAACTCCCCAAATTCAATCCTAATCTTACAGTGTTGCAGTCAATGTCTTGATTATGAGCAAAGAGGAAGCACATCTTATATACATATATCTTATATATATTTATGGTATAAACATATGCACACATATTAAGCCAAGAATGCAATGTCACTATAATTGAAGTCTTAAAATTCTAATCCAATTCTGATCGTTATTGGTCTGGATCTAATTTTCTATTAGTTACTGTAAAGGAAATAATTCTACAGTTAGAATGCTTTCATGCAGGAAAAGTCTCAATAAGAGCAATATGGTTACACTTTTTATTTACATACTTTTTGGTTTCTGTTTCTTTCCTGGGATGGTATCCAGCCTTCCCTTGCTTTGGTTCTTGAGGCCAGTGGTTTCATCTGATTGAAGAGGAAGGTGGGGGGGGAGGGGAAGGGGGGGTGATGGTTTTCAATAAGTTATCAGTGTCTTGGGTTATTCATCATTGCTGAATTTAGATGAGTACCCCTAAAACCAGGCTTGTCCAGCTCCAGGTCTGGATATAGCCACCACTCTCCAAGTTTTCTTGCTGTCTGAAATTAGGTTTGTAGTGCCTGGCAGTTTCTTTCGATAACACCAGAAGAATTTACACAATTTTAAGTATCAGAGCATTCGGAACATTATATGAAGATAGTTGAGCACACACATCAATGCAGTTAATATTTTTAGGGAGGTGATGTGTGCATCTGGTTGCAAGGGCAGAGGAGCTGCATTTTTCTGTGTGAGTATATAACCAAAGCATCCTTAAAAACGGTATAAGTATCTTTAAGATTCCTTTAATCCAGTAAATGGTACTAGTAACTTTACTGAACTATTAATGATTTAAAATGAAGACTCAGATTCCTATCTTCAGCATGAAAAAAACCCCAGACTTAGTTCTGTACCTTATTCAAGACATGGTTGCATTTTCTTTTCTCCTAAGGACAAACTGCTTATCTGTACACACCAGGAGAATTGTTTCCAAATCCTTTCCCAGGTGTGAATCTAGAAATGCAAGGTGATAGGTCTGGTCAGAGTTAATAACTTGCTTTCTCCCTCCTGCTCTGCAGTCCCCTCTGGAATCAATATATTGGCAGATGATTCCTCAGGTCCAGCAGCAGGTTTTGCCCTTGCTTTTTCTGGCTGGGTATTTAACCCTCTTGTCAGTGAGAGCAATTGAATGTGTTCTTGTCCCTTTTTCTTTCATGATGAAAGGGGTCAGCTTGCCAAAATTCTTTCCTTCTTTCATGTTTCATCTGACTTTCTAATTTTCATTGCGAGATGTGCAAGGGAAACACAAAACTGAGTCTGTAAGACTAAGCAAATTTTCTTTTTCTCTGCACTCTTAAAAATGCCAGATCCTGGAGGAGTGTGCATGTGTGTTTTCCCTAAGTAATTCAAAGCTATTTCTATATCACTGTGTGCTTAGAAGTACATTTTACCAGATACAGACTTGGTTCTTCCCCCCTGGTGCTCTGTGCAGCAAACTGTAGGTACAGTGAATCCACCAGTCACAATTCACTCTACACTCTGCCACAGTGATTCCCACAAGCTGTGGTTTCAGGCTTACAGCAGCTAGGACTTCTGTTCTATAGTGACCCACCTGGTTCTGGTTTAGAAGCCTACTATATGCATTAGATGTATACTAATAGGGACTTCTGGAAGGTCACCTAAACATCTGTTCTTGACATTTTGGGGCTTTTTTTCAAATGAAGTAATCAAAGATAGGAAGTTGTATAAAGAGTCTAACAGGACACTCTAACAGTCACTGAACATACAGGAATATTACTTTTAAAAGTAGTTCACAAATAATTGTGATCATTAATCACTGGAAGAATTATTGATTGACTATTCTTCTATAAATGAGTTGACTAAAGAGTGACAAAAATTTAATAAGCATGCACACTGATGAAAACTAGAGTGATACAGATGCTGAGTAATAAGTATGTTGACAGAAAACTTGATCAGTTCTAGTCAGAAATGCCTTTGAAACATCAGAAGGAACTAGTGTCTGCCTCCCACTGGATTCCTATTCAGAGATCATTGGTTACTGACTCATAATTCTGATATGTAGCATTTGGGCAAACCAACTGGCTAAAGCTCAACAGCTGAAGATGAGGAAATTTTGAATTTTGCTGAAACCAGTGTTACATTAAAAATACCAGTTCAGTAATAAAGATTGTACTTCAAGTTATGGGAGATAGGAGAGAAATAAAGAGGGGAAAAAAAAGGTTCTTCAAGTGTGAGAAACGTTAGGTCATCAAGGTATATTTTGAATCCTGCAGATAAGAGTATCTGTTTCTCCAGTCAACATTATACTCAAAACAATTGAGCATACAGAACTATTTTGTCAGATTATTTCTGGGAGAAATCCATGTTTTTTGTAATGTGTTGAACAATATTTCTGTATATTTTCTTGATAAATTAAAAAAAAAACCAGAAAGTGTGCCTACTCTGAATAATTGCAGTGTGCCAATGAAAAATTTATCTCTGAAAATTATAAAAGTCATGCAAGGTTGTGCACACACTAGGATTTCGGAGTGACTCTGAGTAGTTATGGTATTGCAGCCTGTCCTGTGCCATATTGCATTATTCTTTGTTGCACAGGTACCTACTGGAGTGACTGGTGCATCTGTCCCTGTTCAACTGACATATGAAGTCATAACCTCATCTGAATGAAGATATGAATGAATCTAGAATACATGAGAAAACCACATGCTTCAAAGATATTTTGTATTACTCTATCAATAAACCCTTCATAGCCTGTTTTGTGTTGGTATTAAATTACCATTGCTACTTTTTGAGAAGTAGAAAATAACTTTTTAAAAGTTTGGGGTATTTTGTTTGTTTTTCAGTTTTTTCTTTTTCTTTCCTAGATATCCTGGTTTACTATAGAATTTGTGTATTTTTTCTTTTCTTGTGAGATTTCAAGTACTCTGACCTATCTGCACTCCTAAATCTCTCAGGAGAGACACAGGCTCTGAGACTTGCTTCAGAAAGCTCCCACAGGAACTATAACTCCCCATATCCATGCAGAGAGCATTTGAAATGTCGGATTACATGTTGGGACATCTCTTCTGACATAAATCCAAATCTACACAGTCAATAGAGGGGTTTCTCAGGTTTTATGCAGTACACAAATTTTAAAAGAATCTACACTAAAAAACAAAAAATGTTGCTCCTACTTTAAATTCACACAAAAGTAAGTGATGGTGAAGCCAAAAATAAAATGCGTATACTTTTGCAACCTGGAGCTGGTTGACTGCACCTGAGAGAAGAAAAGAATAAAATATTAAAAAATTAAAATTCTTCTCTACTTTGAGTGATTATCTGTTGTTAGCTCTGTCCATCTTAAGCAATGCATCCATTTTGGGACATAAAGATTTCTGTAAAATGTATGTAGCTTTTAAAAAAAAGTGAAAGAGAATAACACTAAGAGTCTTATTATGAGAGATTAGTGGGGAATGGTTGAAGGACTTGTTTAGCCAAGCTAAATAAAATCCACAAGAGCAAAATGGTAAAAAACATTTATGGTGGAAAAGATTGAAGAAAGTAAAGAGTTTGTGTAGGTAGGATGCAAAAATTTTAAGCTCAATATGATGAAATACTGGAGACAGTAGGAGAATTCAGAATATTCATATCTTAGAATGCTTAATGTGCTAATATTCCGAGTAGAAAGCCAGAAAAGCAAAACGAAGCTAAGGAAAATGAAGGATTGCATTAGACAGTAAAGTCGGACTACAAAACCTGTCTGAAGGATTATAAACCAGATTGAAACAACCCTGACTATATAAAATAAGGAGGGATAGACTGGGTCATTTCTGAAATGATATAGGTTCTCTGCAAGGAATAAGTGAAAATTTTTTAACATGAATGTGAATAAAAGGAGCAAAAAGTTTTTCTCTTCTGTTTACTGGACTATGGCAAATTTACCTTTTTGAGCCACGTTAATACCTTAGCTGGCAAATGTTAAGAAATCATAGAATCACAGAATCACTGACACTACATGAAGAATTTTAAGAGACATTTCCTTTGTGATGCTCATTCTTTCATGACCTTCTCATTTTTTAAGGATAAAGTGAGGCGCTTACCCTCAGGCTACAGCCCTGTTACACCGAGGCTGGCAAGCAGTGCTGGATATGACCAAGGTCTGTGCTTGAGCATCCCTGAGCCAGGGAGAAGCCTGCTCCCACCCAGTTCCCTCCCAGCCATCAGAGCCAGGTCCCATCATTGCATCTCAGATAGCTTGGTACCTACTACCAACACCTGCTCAGAAGTAACTACTCAGGAACAGTTGATATTTTTGTTTGTTTGTTGTCCCCTTGTGTTGTGTGTTTCTATTCCCTGATGTGCTATGATTTAAACCTTGCAGATGGTCTCCGTTGTTCTCCAAATGAGCATTTGCCTACCATCTCTACAGTGGCCTGTGTTGACAAATTGCTGAAAAGGGCTGCACAATGAACACCGTAGAAGTGCTACAGCATAATGTGCAAGCAAGATGATAGAGCCCATGTTTGTCTCCTTGAGTTGAAAAATTCACAGTGGAAGTTTGAACAGCTGCACTACTTTGTTTAGTCACCAGAGCTGAAGTCTCACATAAATTATTTTGACTAAAAGAAATATTGGGAAATGTTTGCATTATTAGTCAATGGATAAAGGGGGGGAGCATTGGGATGGAAATGATGCTGTGGTACATGCTGCAAGGATTCTGGATGGTAGCACTTAGGAATATATTGACAACCCATAATAAATAGAAATATAGAGGTGATCACTGAAGAATAATGAATAGCATTATAAGTACACAGTGAAATATGCCTTGTTGTTACCCATTTAAAACTGACTTCAGGTTGTATAGAAATAAATACATATCTGTTGGAACATAAAAGAAAGACCAAGAGTGATAAAGGAATAAGAATGCAAAGGCAAAATGCCCAGTCCTAGTACACTTACTTGTGCAGTAAGCTATACAAACTCAATAGAATGAAGAAATTTTTGGGGTAAAGAATGACCCATTTTGAAATGTAATGCAAAACTTGAGAAATTCCTGAATAGAGGAAATAATAGAATATTCTATTTTAAAAGGTATTTCAGTTTAAAAAAAAAAAATCAGTTTGTCTGAATTCCCTTTGAGACATGGAGGTTAGAAGGCCAGAAAGCCTTTACTGTTTTCCATATCTTTAGTGGAAAAGTTGAAAAGCCTGAAAGCAGCCATGTCCTTCCTCAGGCCTCTGATCTGAGAACCTAAACTCTGAGCCTAATTACATGCATAAAAAGATCTTTAAACATAAAGAGACAGAAAATGTCTCTTTATGTTTCATAACACTGAGTCTACAGGCTCACATGCTGACTGCATTCAGGCTACCTAACTCTTGCTGCTGCATTGCCCTTAGAGAACAAGTAATGGGGCAGGGGGGGTATTTTTTAAATTTATTACTGTATGAAATAATACTAGCAGCACTGCTGCCCCTGGAGTGGAGTAGGTCTGGGGTTTTACAGCATTAATCCACATTGCATGCCTTGGGGCATTCAAAAGAATATGCTTGAGTCTCAAAAATATATTATGGAATAGCAATGGTGTGACAGACAGATTGAAGAAGAATACAAATGTTAAAACTTGGCCATACCACTTGTTATATTGGTCCCTGATCTGGACACCTCCCAAACCAACTATTGATTTCAAAATTTTAAATGTTGTGTGTTGAAACAGAGGGTGCAGTCTAGAATGACCTCCTTTGGCTCTATTAGAAGCATCGTGGTTGAGCTGTCTGTTTGCAAAAATAGACACATGGAGCTATGTCATGGGGCTGTTGGAGTCTTCATTAAATTGGCATATTTCAGGGAAATATCTTGCCCTTCAAAAGCCCAACTTTGCAAAATACCTTTTTAACCACTGTTAAAAAGGCTCATTGTTTGAGGGAAAAGAGAAGCTTGGTGCTATACAGAGGATAATAATTTCTCTGAGAAAATCAGATTGCAAGATGGTTAAATAAATCGAGTTGCTTCTATATCTTCCTCATTGAAGAAACAAAAGGCAGTGACACAAATGGTTAACAAGGCATAGGTTTGAGGCTAAGTTCTTTCCTGGCTGGAGGTTGTTAGTCAACCAAATTTTCTGCTGTCATAAATTCCCGGATGTTAGTGACCCCATATAGGGATTATATGATGGGATTGTATCACTTCACTAGGAATTTATGTACTGTGACAGAGAAAACTTGTCTTTAGCATAGAATTAAAGGATTCAGAAATATCAATGAGAAAGGTAGTCAAGGCCTGGTCTGTATGCATATCCTGTATCCAATCCCCAAAATTTTTCTTCCAGACAAACTATGAAGGTCATATATATTGAAGGCTAGCAAACTAACTCAACAAACAGCAAAGAAGGCATAGCAAGTCATTCACATCCTCTGGCACTTTCAAATAATAAATTCAACAGTAATCAAAATGGCCAGGAAAGAACCAGAAGCTTCCTGACGAGAAAGCAAGAAAGATATAGGACTGTCTGATCTTTCACTAACCATATATCTGAGGCTGATGAAGAGATTTTTTTTTTGGGGGAAAAAAACCACAAACAAACAACAACCCACCCACAAACAAACAAACAAATATATTGAGAAAGTGCTGAAGGTCTTTCAGCCAGTAATGCAATGGAAAAAAAATTAAATTTAAAAACAGTTCCAGGGACAATTTGAGTATGTTGCTCTAGTTTATTTCCCATTTGGGAGAGAGTTAATTTAGAAACTCTTAATCCTTTATATTGCAGGAAACATTGCAAAAAGAGACAGTTGATCACAAAGGCAGAACATTGTTTCACCCAAGAAACCTTTGTGCTGTCTACTCTTGCTTACTTTCACTAGCAGAATTAGAATTGGATGAAAAAGTGGTTATTACTTTCCTTTAGTCTCTTGGCACATTTGTAACTGTATTGGTTTTTGCTACTTGTCTTGGGAATGTAGGGCTGCAAGTATCCATAGAAAGCAACTGTGTAATAAAAGTTGAATCAACAGAACTTGACTTCCACACTACAAGACAATTAGAACTTAAAATAACCCTATGACCCCATATTCCTTAGATGTTTCTTTTTTCCCAATGCTCTTGAAGTGCAGTAGGAAGGACTGTGGACATGTTTGCAGTTTCTTCTGTCAGTCTGTCGGATCAGCCTGCGCTGTAAAAGGAGGGATGGAAAGGAAGAAAGAAAGAAAGGCATCTTGTATGGCTAGCAGAGCCAAACTCTTCCTCTTAGGGAGCCCAGGCTGCCAGTCTTGTCCAAGCCTACAAGTACAAACAAAACCACATAATACCTGTAGTTTTGTTTGTACAATATAAACAAAACAATACCCATAATACATCATAACAGCCAAGTCTGATAGATGTAAAAGGACAGACCTCCAACAAAAAATGGCAAAGCACAGATGGATTCTGACAAAATTTGAATTACTAATAATGACATCAATAACAATAATGATGAATAATAAGCTAAAAATAACAGCAATAATAATGGTAAGACAATTTTAAATAATGGGCTATTTATTATTTACAATTATTTCTACACGGCTTAAGAAAGCCGTGGTCCAGATTATTAGATCTTCAGTCTTTTTAACGTGCAGATAAAAAGCATGGAGCAAAGCATAAGAGAGTGATACAAGCAAGTGGACAATACTACTGTTCATTCTGGGATAAAGTACAATAGTATAAGGTACAATGTGACTAGTAAAAATATCATGACCTGGTCTAGTGTTTTGGAAAGATGTGAGATCTCTCAAAATTTCTCTGATTGTATCCTTTCTAATCTAAATGTATGATCTAACTCATCTTTTTCATGAAAATGATCAAGGCAAAATAAAAAGAATATAATTAATTTATTGTAATTTTTTTTTATTTTTAGCTTGGAACAGAGTGAAGGACAGATAATGAAAAACTTAACAGTTCTAAAATTAAAAACTCTGTAAAGGATCATTTCTCCCTTGCCTCTATTTAAGCCTAATGCTTTAGACTGCCTTCACATCCAAATGCATGCAAAAGTCTGCCCACTCAAGTGAGTAATGTAGACTTTTTTTTCTTAATTTTGTTTTTGATGATCCTAGCTTAAATATTTTTTTAATTATTAAAAATAATATTTTAGTAGACTTTAATCAAGGGGAAAAAAAAAATTTACTTTCATTACCCTAGCAGAGATATCACCTTGTGTTATGACCTATATCTAGGTCAGTGTGTTGCACTTATGCTAAACAGAAGTATTCATAGATATACTATAGAAAATGCAGAGCTTTGTTTATTTTTTGTGCAGTGTTAATTTCCTTAGAAAGGAAATTTCTTTGAAACAGATTAATACAAATATACACTATATATATATAAAACACATATGCTATTATACATGAGTATAGAAACGTGAAATGGATTCATAGAACTTGCTGTCATTACTCTGTACTTGTTGGCCTTTAAAGAAGTAATTTTCTAACATATTTTAAATTAAAAAGTTGGTTGGTTGGGGTTTTTTAATGTGTATAATTTAGAGATTGTAAGTTATTCCTGTTTGGCAATAAAGATCTAGATTATTATTTTTCTTCAAATAATTTAAAATATTTTTTCCTACTCTTATTCTTGACACTAATTTCCAGAGATTTTTTTCTCCATTTAACAGTCAGATTTTGTATGCCAATGTTATACAAAATTTTCATATTTGTTCTTACAGGAAGAATGCATAAAAACAATATAGTTAATATTGTCAATGCTTTACTTATGATCTCAATGATCTTTTTAAAATATGTTGCCATAAATCTATGGCTACTGGTCAGTGTTTTAAGGAAAAAGTATTTGATAACTGCAGTTTACTTTCCTGCTATTCATTTAAACTGTGCACTTCCATGGAAACTTTTTTATTACTGTTATGATAGCTGGTTAGAAACAAAACCTGAGAAATGGTAGCTGAAAACAAAGTTAACTACTAAACTGTACTTAACTGTTTGTATTTCTTTATGAGGTCATTTCAAACTGTGTTACCTTCATAGAACTTACTCTCTTCCTTAATTTTGTACCATGTATTTGAAATGCAATGGTAGGAGGAAAAAGTTAAGCAGCACTTTCTAGTTAATCCAAAAGTGATTTCATGTAGCAATAAAGGTTATTTTATACAAACATATATAAATATAAATATAAATATAAATATAAATATAA
>LTAT01000004.1:87378757-87400377 GCA_003286495.1 Chlorodrepanis virens | reverse complement strand
TTTTAGTAGAAATAAGATAAATATAAATATTTTCTGTTTAAAAGCATAAGTTTGCTAAATTGAAACATGCAAATATTATCTTTTGCTATTTGCAAAAGATATTTCATATTCTACTGTATTTTCAAACTGTAGCTGCAAAAATTTTACTCTGAATTTTTACTTCAATTAAGAAGATGAGGAGCTCGTTAAAAAATAATAATTTAATATTAGATGGCATAGCTTGAGTTTTTCAGTGATCTATATTCATAGTAGTAAACTGAGCTCAGTCCTTTTTGACTGCAGAGAATCTCTGTCAATTTGTACCCAGGCAGAATAAAGGACAACCAGTATTTTTATCTTGTAATTGGTTAGCAAAAAGTTTTCTTACATACATTGTTTCCTTAATTTCTTTGGTGTGATACAGAACCTATATAACGTACATTCTAACTCTGCTGCAAAGCAGAAAACCCGGTGTCACATAGGTAATTCCTTGGGCATCTCTGTGTCAACTGTTATCCTTCTTCATACAGACAGATTAGTGGGAGCAATAGAAGCATTTTTATCCCAGTATTCCACATGAACTAATAGTGCCATATGACCTTGAGAATCTGCATTTGTCCAATTTGCATGACTTCATCCTGGGAAAATATTACTTGATTCCTGAAACGTCTGTACTTCTGATCTGATAAATGTGAGTATATTTTATTCCAGCTCTTTCAAATATACTAGTCAGAAGATTTGACATGGTGAAGGATTACTGTCACCATCACTTCTCTGAAAGTTGTCTTCACAGTGGGAAAATCTGAAAAGACCACAAATGGAAACATGAGAGAAGTTAGAGTTTTAGGGTGTGGTCTTTGAGGTCAGGATTGAAGGCACTTGAGTTCATGTTCAGACTCAGGTGTTTCTTATTTCTTATCAGTGAAACAGCCTCACAACCATGAATTCTGCAGCCTTTCATTAAGAAGGCACAAAATTACTATCTCTTGTTTCAAGGTCTTTTAGGACTAAACTATCTAATTAAGAAATGACACCTAGATTTTTTTCCCTTTTAATCCAATAACTGATCCCTTGAAACTCGCAATGAGGACTTTTCTGTCCAGTTACAAAGTACCACTCAAACCCATGAAGAAGGAAGAAGAAGATAAAGAAGAACAACCGCCTCCACCCTAAAACCTTGCTTAATATTATTTTTTGTATTCTAAAACCCCAAACTCTAAGTTTTCAGCCCTGAGATATTACACACTTCTAACCAACTACACACCCGTAATCCCAGTGTTATTAATCAATTTTGGAAGCCTTCTCCACAGGCTCTGGTCAATTGCAATGTTCTCTTGTGGGCCTGTGCCTCCAAGCACAGAAAGTTTATAATTCTCATCATCCAGGGTTCCAGCACTGGGGGGTTGGTGTTTTGGGTTTTTTGTGGGGGTTGTTTTGACTTATCGGGTTTTTTATGGGTAAGGAAAGATCTGCTCATGTGACTTGTGTCAAAGAGCTTCTTATTTTTTCCCAAGGTTTAAAAGGATGGAACTAGTAGACTGCCCCATCTGCACCTAGTATAATATAACTTGTCAAAGTTAATAAAAACCTCATGCAGTTTCCTGATATTCTGTAATCATTATCAACTCAATTTGCATTTCCCATCAGAGATGTACCCAAATGTGTGGAATTGCCAGTAGTTTTTCAGAAATCTTTAAAAGTGAGATAGCTATGTTCTATTTATAAAATGAAATTTGAAAGATTGGCCCTGGATTATGCTTTGCATAATCAGCCTAATGGATTAAGAAGCTCATTTACAATATAAAGAATCTAAAATGGGTCTGATAAAGGTTTGATTACAGTTACATCTGAAAGAGATGACATCTGTTTCTGCCTGAGACTAAACCTATGATTTGGATCCAGTGAGTAAAGGAAGATGCTGTCCTAAAACAAGTTAAAACAGCTGCTTTCAGGTTCTGTAAAACATCAGCTCACAGATTGGAGCTTCTAGGAAAAAAAGTCAAAAAGCAACATTGGTCTGTTTGCTTCATTTACCATTTACCTCTTTAAAGCATTGATTTTCTATTGCTTCACATTTGCTTGTGTTGGAAAGTAAAAATGCAGTGTAGACACAGAATTCACTCAGATGAAATAATGAGCAACTATGTAACATTCAAATAATACACAGGGCAACTTAGGGACCTCTAATTACGTCTTATCATTTAAAGTGAAATAAAGACACCTTGATACACAAGGAAGTATGAAGTGCTACTTTTTTCCCAAAGTATTCTTATAGAAAAAAAGTATTAAAAATGAATTGTCTCAAAACATCTGGCATGCATTTTATTTTTCATGTTCAAAGAACAATTTGCTGCAAATTTCCATGCATATCCACAATGCTGGGTCTGGGTTTTCTCGGGAGGTTTTCAATTATCAAGCTCCAATGAACACCAATCTCAGCTTTACAGGTAAACACTGAAATTAAATTCCCCTTGGTAAAATTCTGCTAATCACATATCAACATTAATCTGTATTTTAAATTTATATTACCAATTTTTAACCTCTCTTATTCTCTTCTCAAGATACAGCCTTAAGCAACTCTGAAAGAACAGAAAAAGGGATACAATATTTTAATTTGCAGAGAAATAAACATATGTGACTTTTTGTAATTTTGAAAATTCCAGCTACTCAGAATGTTTGGTTTGGATTTGTTTGTTTTATTTCAGTAAAACTGAGGTCTTTATTTCTTGCTAATTATCAAGAACAATTATCAAGATTTGTTCTTTGAAAAGTTATGTTAGCCTCATCTCTCCACAAAATGTTGTCAAACCAAGTTTGAATACAGACACTTAAAATCAATATATGGCTGAAGGGGACTTTTCTTTTAGCCATCAGTTTCTCCCCAGAAGTTTCCATTTAAAGAAAATGCAAGGAATTTTTCAATTGGTTTATTTATCAAAAATAAAGCACATATATGTCTGATGAAAAAAATCTTGTTTATATTCTTCAGCAATAGATGGTTCATTTCTTGTTTAAACCTTAGACTGAATTACTATCCACCACCACATTACAACCCCTAAGACCACAAGACTTTAGGCTAGACAGTCAGAATGGTAGACCGAGAGATGAGGCATGCACTTAATTTTTCTGAATAGTCTTTCCTGCACACATCATTGCTCAAATAACTCTTGTACTCATCATATACTACTTACAAAAAAGCTTCACATCTTGGAAGTCAAATGTTTTCTTAAAAATTTGCAAAAGTACATATGGAAGAGAAAAGACTCAGAGCAGGGTACACTATCTCAGTGATGAAGAATTCCTCAAAAGGCACAGAGCAGTGGCCTGAAGTTGTTACCCTGAAATCCTGAAAGGGTTCTACAAGGTGCTAGAGATGCAAAAATGAGATTGTCTTCAGTCATTTGGAGAACACATGCCAGATCTGATGTGGCTTGTTGCTCTTAGACTTTCCTTTTCTGTCATCTAAAGAGAGAAGGCATGGTGGGATTGGCTGCCAAGATCTGGTAGATAAGCAAAAAGGGCTTTGTTCAGTTCTGCTGGTCATTCCCACTGTGCCACATGGCTGTTGGCAAAAAGCAAGACTTGGCCTCTTTGGTGCATGCCTTGAGGCAGTAGATGAGCAGCTGCATAAGAGAAGGGATGTTTAATCAATGCTTACATTTTTAATGACATCTAGTGGAGAAAGGGGAGGTAGTTTGAAATAAGCTTTGCTGTAAAGCTTTTGCTTCTGATCATAACCCTCTTGATGTGAATGCAACATTTCAGTTGAAAAAAACTATCGAAGTCTTAACTGCGAAAATACACTTACAGTTGATAATATAATCTACCAGCACAGGTGGTCTTAAGGCCAGATTTTATCAACTGGATGTCAGTTGGAGACCTGCATTCAAAAGTTGCATAATAATCCTAGTCTTCACACCACACTTTCACATATGACATCTGAATTGCCACACCTTAGGCTTGTAAAAGTTGTTCAGAGGAACAGCATTGACTTGGGAGTACTCTGCCAAGGGTTACATTGAATACTCTGATGCTCAGATAATTCCTAACCCCAATTTGAATAGCAGATGATCCAAAAAAGAAGACAAATAAATGTAAGTGATTGATATATCTCAGACCACAGTTAAAATTTGCAAGACTTCATAAAGCCTTTTTTTTTTTTTTTTTGCAATGATGAAAATGAGAGGTGACAATGTTCCTTCTACACTTCATTTTGGAGTTTTCTCTGAGTCTGCTGAAGAAGTTGAACCTTACATTTGGAAGCATTGACTTAGAACTCTTTTCCAAATGACTATATTGACGTTGAGTATAATTTTTTCCTTTCTTACTGAAGAGTCACAAGATTTTCATTCAGATAATGGTTCACAGTTACTTGGTGCACAGCCTTGGTGCAGGAACTGCATCAACTGTTTTTTGCATTGCTGGGACAAATATATTGAGTTTTTGAGTTTATAAGCTGGCTAAACCAGCTTGTTTGTCTCTGATCATCACTAAAATCTAATGCAGAGTACAGTTTAGCCTTGAAACTCTGAGTTTGGAGGCAGACACAACTTATGAAGCACGATGAAGTGTGCACAGGAAATGTGAACACTCAGCATGTGAAAGGGACAACTTCTTTTGTATTACCAGGAAATACGATCCACAATATTCTTCAAAGCCAGATAATTAAATCTGTCTCTGCTCTAACATGATCTGAAATGCCCAAAGGAACCCTGTGATTCTTAGCCACTACATAAATATCAAACGTGATAGACAATTTTTGTAACACATCAGACAATTAGCAGGTATCCATTACTGTAATGTTATTTGCATTGCCCCTAATTATTTGTCAATTTTGTCCTACAGTTTTTTGCATTGCAAAAATCAAAGCACAAAAAATACAACCTTCAGCTTTAACAAGGGATTACCATAATATTTCTCTTTCATAAACCATGGCAAAAAATAATAACCCCAAACAAACTAAATATAGCATTTTCACATTCCATATAGAAAAAGCAAATGAAAATTACACCTAATGAAAATGTAAGTCATACAAATGGCTAGAGCAAATGTGCACTTCATACACTGGCACACCCTTACTCCCTAGCTTCTCTCAATAAAGCTAAAGGAAACCTGATTTTTTTTTTTTTTTTTTTTGGGTAAGGTTTTCTTGAGACAAATAGGGAGCAACCCCTGGGATATCTATCAGGTATAGAAGAAATGATAGCTTGAAGAGTTTTATATGTCAGCATTGTGACTGAGGAGTGACATAATATGGATCAGGAAAAGACTTTGGCTTTACATTTAAAATTAAGAAACTACAATATGTATACCAGGAGCTTTCTGTCCTGCTGTTTCCCTATTCGTAGGGAAACAGATGATATAATTCCTTGAGCCTTTGAAGGAGTATTGAGCAGTGTAGCACTGCTTGAACTTCAGGTTTCTGTATGTCATTTTTGATAATGTCTGCACTCACTAATAGAAATATTCTGTTGTTATTATATTTAGATCATTTAACCTCTATTGATGTGTGCTAATGTTGGTTTATAGCCCTATAACAGGTCTTTGTTGCTTCTTTGACTGTCCTTTATATTACACAGATAACAAAACCAAACCAAAGCCAACTGTCCCTTCATAGTGCAATTTTTAAGTCTATTTAACACAACTATTAGACATCTATTTATAAAATATTTCCCATTAAGACATTTACTTTTGGTTCGCACATTACTTTTTCTGAGTATTTAGTGGTGAATCTATTAAATCACTCATGAATTTAAACAAATGAGAGCAGGCTCCTTTAGGAATTTCAACATTTGTGTCAGCCAGACCTTCACCTCAAAGGATTTTAAGATTAAATTATTATTCAGGCAATTATATCTCTCCATTAAATAAATTAAAAATAGTAAAAGTTAAAATATATTAAATTAGCTGTATTTTTAATGGTTATTAAGCACACACTTAAATCTCAGTTGTTGCATGTAATGGTTACACCTATTTGTATTTATAGGCTTTTGTTGACAAATTAGAGATGTCTTCTTGGGCGATATGAAGACATTGAAGTTACTGTAATCATTCAGTCCATCTTATGTACAATTAATTACTTAAGGTGATTGTTAGAAGGAGTAAGGCAGTCCAGCACCTTATAAAGTCTGGATCTCAAAAATGCAATTTCATAAGAAATGTTAGCAAACATGGCTCTAAAACCAGCAGCAAATGTGCTGATGTTTTCTGTTAAAATTCCTTCCAGCGCAAAAGTGCTTTTCCTACAAAATTTTAAATAACCAAGTGCAGGAACATACTGTGAGCATGTCACCCGATTCAAAACATATAAGCAAGAAATTCAGTAGCTCCCTACTGGCTTCCTGGAAAGAACAGGAGAAACAACGATTTATTTAATTTGTTGAAACTTGATGCTATTTATGTGGAGTTGAACTATACATATATTTTTATATATATACATAACTATACATTATATACTATAATAGTATATAGTATAACACAGCATGGCATGCATTTTCTGCTACATAAAACCCCCATGAAAACCAAAACCACAATGAATTGGAAACAAGTGTGGAAAGAAAACCAAAAACAACTAAGCAGATGCCAATACAGTACTGAGTCAAATTTAAACAAAAATTTTCTCATACCTGACCATTATATTTGCATCTTAGTGTGAGGAAGGTCTTCTTTCTTTCTTGTTTCCATTTTTCGTTAAATAAAAACAACTGCTTAATCACTTAGTCATGTATGGAATCTCTTAAGCAAGTATTGTCCTATGTGATCATAGGACAAAATGGAGATCTGATAATATCAGCTGACCTGATATTAGGTCATTGTATTTACAATCTTTAGTTAGGGCAGTTTTCAAAATCTTGAACATGTGCATATGCCTTCAGCTTTTATGTGAAAGACGTGAATATCCTTCAACCAAAATTAAAAGTAGAAATACATATTAAATCATACATTCATTTCTCTCCCTTTATCCCTCTTCAATTCCAAGCATTAAACAGCAGATTCAGCAAAGAACCATTGGGATCAGTATTTTCTAATCTATTGATCAGTCCTTTCCTTTCAGTGACCAGACACTCTCAGACAGTATGTTCTCTTCTATTTTATGGCCAACCTGGTACTGATTAGACAGTCACAAAAAGTTGATAATTGCCAACACAATTGTTCTGACCGGTAATCACAAACTAAAATAGTCATTAATTCTCTTCTAGGTTGGATAATGAGAGAGATTTTTACTCCAACAAACTTTACCCCTTACATATTCTGTTTGAACTGATAAAGATTGAAGGTGATAGAAATTCAGTTCATAAAGGTAAGGTCTTTGAGCAATTTTCCCCCCTTTCTTTTAATGTGCATATTAAGCCTGACGGAAATTTGGAAGAGGTGTTCTAGCAAACATCTGCCATTGCTCAGTTAAGAGTTTTTGCTGCGTATTTCCCTCAAGCCTTCCAGTAGTCATTTCCCGAGAACTATAAATAGAGCTTTTCTTGATGGAAAGTGCAGAGTCTTAATTTCTTTTGCAAGTGAGCTTTTGAGCAGAGAGGCTAACATTTCCATTCAGATTCACAGCACAGGCAAAAACAACTTCCCATCTCCATTCTTATGGGAACTGTTTAGTTCTAGTTTTTTCACAGCAGACACAGAATGAATTGTTGCTGATAAGGTTCAGCTTTAGTTTCAGTTAAAAACACTCCTTTATCCGGTATACTTTGCAATAGTTGTCTAACTTCTTTATAATAGCAACAAAGTCTTTCTTCAGTGGCCAAAAGCCAGTCCAAAGTCCTCATTAGTGCTTTTCTTTAATTATTGCCTCTCATGGTCTCAACTGTGGACCTTTCTTCCACTGCCTGCATGATCTTTGCTGAGCTCCTTGCTCTGTTATCAACTCACATACAAGGTCTGACACACACATATACACACAGAGAGAAGTGTATATACACACAAGTTCCATTCCCACACTTCTTGATTGAAATCTTTTTTCTAAGAGATTGTGTGAAAAAATCAATTCCACACTCCTATCAAACCTGAGCAGCCATGCAGCAATTTCTGACAAGTTTCCATCTTCTCTCTGTTATGTTAATTGCACTGTCATTCATTTCATGGCTTCCATTGCATGTTGTGACTTAATATTTTTTTCTATCAGGTCGTGACCCTTGGTTTTCTATTATAGCTCTGAAGTAATTTTCCATATCTGTCTATAGCGAGAATCTGCTAAAGAGAAGGTTATGCTGAAGGATTTGTACCAATTGGACTTACTTTTATTAAAGCTTCAATTTCCAGGCAAGACTTAATTGACTGTTTTGGTGTTTTATTAATGTTTTGAATGTTGTGCAGCTCTAAAGTCAGAACTGTCAGTTCTTTGCGCAATTACAGAATATGTGAGTAGATGTCTGAGGGATTTTTACATTTCTAACATGGATCAGAAAACCCTCTCGCCTGTGAATCATTATTTTAGCAGTATCTCTACATATTTGAAGATGAATGCTTTTTTGAGTTTTTTTATTTCTTTCTCTTTTTTTTCCTTTAAAGAAGAATTTTAATGTGCCTATAGATATCCTAGCAGAAATTTTACCTTGTAAGAAACACCTCATTAATCCCAGTTTTCCATCGACTATCAGAAAAGAAGTTTTCTCAGCAGCCCATCTGTAAATGTATTTTTTTTAATTTTATTTTTAAAACCAGGGGGGACTATTTCATGAATTTTGAGCGTGTGATGTCAGGAATATGTAATACAGTTCCCAACAATTGACTGATTTTCCTACTATAGTATCTGCGGTCAAAGCCTGTCATGCAGTAAGTACAAGTGGGTATCCTTTCACTTCTACACTTGCATTACTTTCAGAGTGCCGATCTATCACTAATACCAGTTCAGTGAAAAAATCTGATTATAGAATCTGACTTCTAAGTGATCATTGTCATGTTGTAGCCTTGCACTCTGCAGTCAGCACATCCACATATGACATGAATGTTTTACATTGGCTTAACTGTATACCAAATGTGAAGACAAATTGACAGAACTTACATTTCAACTTTCTCAGATGAATTAACATTTCTTCAGTGTCGTCATCCTTAGACATTTTTTAAGAGAATGTCTCATATGAGTCACAATAATCACATTAGATATTTTTAGATTAGAACGTGCTCTGAAAAAATGCTCATATAGTTTTTTAGCTTCAGAGACAAAAGGAAATGTTTCATGTGCTTGCCTAATGTTGTCTGGTCAAATATAGCTAACAGTTCAGTGACAACTTTCTTGCATGATTTAAGACAAGTCATATATATTAACTTACTAGTAAAGACAGTGTAGTTCTCTGGATTTTGAGAAGAGCTATAGGCTAAATCTATTAAAGAAGGCCAGGCATTAAGTTACTTTGATAATTAGGACCATATAAATATAGGAGTGCATAATTTCCTTTTCCCTTCTAATAGCTTAGAGGATATGCAAATCCCCAATAAGGCTTGATATAACCAGTAGACCCTTAAAAAACCAAACCACTCCATCTTTATAGATCTGAATTATAATATTTAATAAATAAATGTTGTAAAAATTATAAAGCCTCAGTGTTTAGAAAACAGAAAATTTAAATTTTACCTTTCAGGTGTGAGAAAAGTATGACCCAACTAGCACTCTGTTGAAAATAAACAGACGTTCTTAACTTTCTTGCTATTTGCATGTGGGCCCATTTGTACTCTATGCCAGGCACATCATAATGAATTTTCTTCTCAAGTTATTGATCGAGTCAGATGATTCCTGAGATTTCGGCTCGTGAGAACTGGAATGACTGCAGCATATCAGCAGGCAGCTTGAGCTTCACATTGTGGCTGCTCAGAAATCAACCCAAGTCAGTCTTTGCTGTGGTCTTAGATCAGGTAGCAAAAACAGAAGGACTGGTGAGTAATGCAAACTGAGTAATTGACAAAGCTGTCATGTAACCCCTGACGCGTTTCTGCTACAAGGCTGCAAAACTATGCTTTACCAAGTCTTTGCTTGTGAAAAATGAAGTAGGAGTCTTAAACAGATTAACAGAAGCTTCTGAGGTTTGTTCTTTCTTGTCTATTTTTCCTTTTAGTTTATTGGCAGACGTGCCAGTTCCTTTGAAAACCGCTGTCTAGAGCAGCCTGAAGATGCTGATTGTCAATAATGGATTATGCCGGGGAGAACACAATGCCAAGGAAACCAGGCTATGAGAAAATTTCAGAGCCTCCTTGTTCTTTTGTACCTGTACAATTATTTTACTCCTCTCAATACCTGTAAAACATAGTTGCAATAATCCTTTACTTCATAAACAGTTTTTAATATTTGCTTTTTTAAGGTATACCTGGTCATGAGGAAATGACCACACTGGCAAAAATGGGCGGGACTTCTCAGTTCTTCTTTGTGTGGTAATAGGTTTGTCACATTAGCTATTTACAGTTTCACAGTGATTGCAGCCACAATCTTAAAACTTAAAAGAAGGCGAACTGTGTGTTTTAGAAGAGAGCACCTAAATATACCTTTAAGTAGGTCTGGACAGGAGTTGGTCAGGACAGGAGAAGGCTATAAAGGAGAACTAAAAGTGAATACTCAAGCTTTAACTACTTTACAACAAACAGTTGTCCCATGAGTGCCCTTAAGCATTGAAGCCTCTGCCTTAATGCTAATAATTTGGCAATGTTATTAATAAAAAGTTGCTTTCTACTTTAAATCACCCCTCTGAAAATTTTCAACTAACTGTGCTAGAGAAGTGAAGCTGGAATTTATCTTGCTAGAGAATTTGAACCTTCTGTTTTGCCCACTATGTAGAACTTTGCCTGTAGCAACACTGTAGTTTCCCTCTCTACAAAATATCTACTTTTTTTTTTTTTTTTAAGGAACATAGAGTAAAGGAACTGAGATACATAGGAAACTCTCCATAATGCTCTGCACTGCTTACTAGTCTGTTAAAAAAGGAATGGGGGGAAGTCTCCTTCTCTTGACCTTATTCAGAATGGTCTCTGATGAGAATATCCTCAAATCAAATTAAAGAATCTGAGAAAATCAAGATTTAGACAAAATAATATTTTTTTTTAAATTTGAATATAAATCTGGTTATTTGAAAGACCTCAAGATTTAACAATCCAGAAATGTCACTGATCTCTGACATAAGGGGAGGATATTCATCTGCCTTAGGGGAAGAAGAAAAAAACAGCTCTGTATATTGACCTTAACAAATAAATCAGAGGAAAAAAATCCAGGAGTATCAAATCAACAAAGTATGTGGTATGGATGTGTGGGATCTGGATATTTCAGTTAAAGGAGTTATCAATATGAAGTTCTAACATAATATTTTCTTTCAGATAAAATATAAAAGGATATGTATTTTCTGAAACAGAAATTCTATTAAAATGAAGACTCATATTAAAAGGAAATTGAAGACAGAGCCAAACCTACCCAAAATATATTAGCAATCAACATGAAGAGTGTTTGAAGATAATATTAGAGGCTCAGAACTCTTGCATAAGGGTTCTAAAAAATATTTATTGAAAAGCTGCAATGTTCTCTGCTTGACAGTGTTCATCTCTGAATGCCTGCATGAGTTATTGACAGTGTTCAAAAGCAACGAGGTTACTTGAGCTCTCTCTGTGTATCTGGGCTGTCCTTCTATTCCTTCTACAAAGCCTTTCAGTGACAGAAAGTTCTTCTTGACTAGACAGTCTCCCAAAATATAATTTAGGTTGTCAGTGACCCGATATGCTGAAAATACAATTTGGGGGAGTTGACTTATACTGAGGAAGTTACCTCTACATTCATATGATTGTATGGTTATCTTTTTTACCTTGATAAAGGAGTATTGAATAATTTTAATTTAAAGAGCTAGGATATCTTCTGTAAGTAAATTATATAGAATATATACTATATATTTTATATAAATAGAGCAAATTCCTCAAAGAGCAACTGTATTTGGACATAAGCTTAATAAACTCATCAAGAGCTACTTATTGGACTGAGACAATATTAAGGTAGAGAGAAACGGGGAATAAATGGAAAAAGAAAAATATTTTTAAGTAGAATAGCAAAATAAGTGCTATTTTTAAAATCAAGTTACAAAAACTGTTAGATACCAAGGATTACAATAAAATGTTTTCAGCAATTTAGTAACAGCATCTTTGTGCTTCTGTAATGTTTCTAATACAAAATGGTGATGAGAACATGCCCTGATAAGAATAAATATTCTCCAAAATCTCTTCTGTCATTAAACATAAACTTCTTGAATAATTTCTGAGCAATTACCTTCTTGAGACACATCATTTTATGCAACAAGTTACTAAGTTTTATAAAACGTCTGAACATCAAATGTCTGTGTTAGTATGAAAAGCTGATAAATCTTCATTAAGTAAATTCCAATTCTCTCTCAGAGGGAAGGTTAATAACTTCCTCACCTTCGATAGATGAATTTATTGTCAAAATATGTAGCTCACTATTACGAAGTTTCAAACAAGAATGAAAGGTGAGAAATCCCATGAAATCAAGTGTCTTGAAACTGTCTCTTAGATGATAAAAATTAATGAAAAATAGACTTCTAAGGTTAAAAAAATATAGCTACAACAATGTAAATTTCCATTTAGCATTTTTGAAGCAATTTCTTAAAATGTAAAAATGTTTACCTCACTGCTTTTAGTGCCTATAAAATAATAATTTAAAGTCAACTTAATATGCAAATTGAAATCAAGATTTAAGAGCAGGCTGCAGTCATGACTGACATGAATAGCAAAAAAGCCATCTCTTTCCACCAGCAAGAGAATATATCTTGCATAGACTACAGGAAAAATAACTCTTTCACAGTAAAAAAAAAAAGTCATATAAATGTTTTGGTTCTCACTAAGGAAGCTCTCTAGTTTACTTTCCAGTGGTCATATATATGGGCAGAGCTGTTGGGAGTAGTTTCAAAATTTTCATTAGATACATCTGCATTTTCATTAGATACATCATTCTGCTTAGATACATCTATCAAAGTCATAACTGTTACCTGTAATGCTGGATCAGACAATATTTATCCAGGAGGAAGACCTGGGTTACCGTCCAGGTTCTGGTTGGGTAAAAGCACATTAAAAATCCTATATCACCTTGACTCTAATTAATCTCCTTTCATACTTCCACTTTACCTGCTGTAAAAGAGAGATAGGAGCACATGGAACACAAGGTAAATTGTGCACTGCAGAAACTACAACAACTATAGTGACTCCTTCAGTGGGCTGATTTAGTAATTTACTTTTGAGTAACCTCATTGTATTTTGTTATGTATTATCCAGCTAGGTTTATATGTGGTTAAAGATCATGTTATAAATAAATTACTTGACATTTCTTTGCCTTGCCAATCATTACATCAAAATTCTATGTGTCCTGGAAGGTTTTTGTTTTCAAGTCATTAGGTAATTAGGTTAGATAGCTGTAAAAGTCAGAGCAACACCAGCCTCTGGCAATGCTTGTTACATAAATGAGTCAACACAAATGTATTTTTTAAAGCAAACATAATTTAACACAACATGGCATTATTCCCTGAATTGAAGATGATCTCCAAAGTGTGTGTATTCCTATTTTTTTTTTTTTTGTCTCTGGATTGCAGTTTTGGGGATAAGGCACACTGATGTGCTAGCTATATGCAGATACACTCTCATGTGAACTCCCTCAGTATTACGTTTAGCAGTCAAACTGATAAGAACTTATGTTCTTGCCAGGTCTTGTTGTGTACAAGTTTTCTTTATGACCTTTTGCTGTAAGGTTCTTTTTCTATAGGTCTCTTATTAGTTCTCCATTTGCATCTGCAAATATGTCCTGAATGACTGGATGAGGGATTCTGATTTGTTTCTTTAGCTAGTATTCATTCTTCTATGTATCATTGTGGTCTCTAAAGTTGAATAAACCAAATGAACCAACCCTTAAAAAAGATTACATCATATTGTGACCTCATTGCATGGGTAAAAACAATTTAACTGTGATTATTATGGTTTTGATTTGATTTTCTTTTTTTTTTTGGCTAGGGTTGGGCTTAGGCTTAGGTTTAAGGGTTAGGGTTAGAGTTAGGAGTGGGTCAGGAGTTAGGGTTTGGGCTAGGTTTAGGGTTAGGATTAGGGTTAGTGTTTAGGGTTAGGGTTCAGGTTATGGTTAGGTGTTTGGGTTAGGGTTTTGGTTTTAAGTTTGTGTCAGGGTTAGGGTTAGATTTAGGGTTAGGGTTATGGTTTATGTTAGGGTTAGGCAATATGCACTCACAACCCAGAAAGCCAATTGTGTCTTGGGTTTCATTCAAAGTAGTGTGGCCAGTTGAATTTGGTAGGGAATTCTCCCCCTCTTCTCTGCTCTGGTCTCTTCTCGTGAGACCCCCATCTGAAGTGCTGTATGCAATAGGCTTTAGAAAGCTCTGGACTGTTCATAATCAATATGCTCTTCACAGACAAAGCAGTCTTTAGGATTAGAGACATCTAACTATTTATAATAATTCTTGTTTACAGTTGTCTACATTCTTCTCTACATTCTTCTCTATCCCAACTCCATTGTAGCAGATACCTTCTCATTTTTGTTTATATCTGGAGATGATTACTGTGCTCATATTCTTTCAACTCCTTTCACTGTGAGGAATAGAAGGCATTTGACATTTTTAAGGCACAGCCCTTTTCACTTGCCACTAAATATATCATAAGCTATGTATGTTGCATCCTGTGACAGAAGCCTTTTTGGAATGAGCTTAACAGCTGAGAAAGGCCAAGTTGATGCCTCCAGTTTTCTCTGAGATTGCTTCTAAATGAGAAGTAAAATTCTCAATGAATGGCAAGAATTTTTAACAGAGAACTTGGATAGAATATATAACAACATTTTTCTTTGAGGCTTGGGTATATTAATAAAGATTGAATTTCAAATTCCAGTATTAAAAATTTCTACTCTCTCACATATGACTTGCAGATGCCTTTGATACATTCAAATATAAATTTCATATTTATTTAATTAGCTACATTTTAATTTTTTGTTGATTTTTCACTGTCTATGAGAATTTTGTTATCCCATGTTCACAATATACTGACATAGTAATGGTTTACACAACTAAAAGATTGTGATTCATTCTGGTTCAACATTCTGAACAGTTTTGGTAACACAGATATATTTGTACCCAAGAAATTTATATATTTGTGGTTGAAGTTTAAAATCAGACTTTCATCATGAATGGTCATTGTGAAATCAACTAATGTCAACATGAGAGATGTGCAGCTTAATTCTGACCATATTTGTCATACAACTGGAGGCACTTAAAAATAAGAAAGGTAAGCCTAAATAAATCATAATTTTATCTTCTTTGCATTCAAACCCTCCAAAGGTCATACTTCACTTGCCAATTTTTACCTTTAATATTTTATTTATATCTATACTCATATATATACATATATTGGGGAATATGTGCAGGGAAAATGCAAGCCATACTCACTGAGAGTACTCTTCCTTTAAGAATAATTAATCAAAAGGGCTAAAGTTCACAGTGTTGTGCTGCAGTGAGACAAATCTAATACAGACCATGCCGCAACAATGACTCTAGGTAAGCACCCACCTTGCACAAATAGTAAAATAGGGATCTTCACATCTATTAACTTCTGACAAACAACCTGTTATAATCATTGAAAAACTTGTTTGGTCTGAAATGCTTAAAGACATCTTTGTGTTTGCATATTCAAAACACTTCTTTGCATATGCAATCATAATCACCAATTGCTTAAATTTCCATGTAATTACATGCATGTCAGGGTCTTCAACCCTTGGAAATAGCTTAGAGCCAAAACAGCTGTCAGAACCCATACTCTACATACTTTTTTCTGTAGGTCAACTTTGGTTTTCAAAAGGAAGTTTCTTTGAAGCCATTTTGGTGGTTTATTAAAATAGAGAGGGGGTGTTGATGCAAAAGAACCTTCTAAAAGTGATTTTTCTTTTTCAAAAAAATCACATAAGTCATTAAACATATAATAGCTATATTTCTGTATACAGAACTTCTATGAATAATAATCCTGTTAAGTAATCATGTACTTTGATCCTGTGCGTCTACCTTCCTTAAATCTGATGATGATGATTTCCTTTTTTGTTTGTCTGGTTGTTTTTTTCTGGAAGAGAAAAAAGTAAGAATTTATTCCCCCTAATGCCAGGCCCATTCCAGCAAAATTTTAGTTACTTTTTCCTTTTTTGCTCAGGTGTGTTTCTGGTAAAGATTGAGCCATTAAGAAGGTGGAAATATGTTTTAATTTTTTTTTTTAATTAGAGCATTATTTGCCATATTTTTGTGAAAACATTTTAGCCTCACATGCACAGAAAGAAATATATAGCTTTGCAATATGAACAGGAATCTTTTCTGTTTGGGAAAAAACATGCAAAATTCTATATGGCCCATATAAAATGTTCTGTTTTATTATCACAATTTGATGTTAGATAATCATTTATTTATCAGCTTGAATAAACCACTAGGATGCTCTGAAGGGGTACTCAGGGAGTATTTATTCAGAATCTCACAACTCTAAGTGCTGTTAACCAAGCTGTATCGTTTTCTGAATATTCATCATAACCTACATGATTTTATCCCTCAGTGTTATTAACAGAAGAAAAACACAACATTTAACATAAAATCATGGTTTATCAAGGATTATGAATTCTTTGTTATAAGCTTTAAAATTACATATAAATTTCTAAAATCATCTCGTTCTATAGGTCTGACAATCTGAATGTAAAACAGAGTGAATTTAACAGAGAGAGTCACGAAATACAAAATAAACAATGTGATTCTTTTTTCTATAAAGAAAAAACCCATAAAATAAAAAATAAACCATCTCATTTGCAATATGATAAAACAAAGCTTTTCTGTGCTTTGGAGGAGCTTATAATGTTATGACTGACATAACAGTGAAAGCTGTAAGCCTACTGAGGAAAAGAATTGTGAAACTCATATTGTCTATAGGGGGTCACGGTGCTTTGACCCATTAGCAAGAAGGTATGAATTTTGAAAGCTGGTGGAAATGTGCATAGAGCAGTGTAAAGGAAGATTAGGTGAACGGGAAATGTCTGTTATTAAATATGCTGGACTGCTTTTTCTGAACAAAGTCACAGTGTAATGAAAAGTGGCAAAGAAAACATGAGTTTTTCAATAAATGCTTTGAGGATTTGATATGGAGTTTAAGTTTATTAACAGATAGCTTGAAGTGGACTACTTTATACTTTTATGAGTTCATATTAGCCTTCATCTATTGTTAGAAACAAGAATGGAGAAGGGTACTGAATATTTTTTTCAAAATCCCTAAATATATTTCCCTAGGGGACAGAAGTCTTTTACTAGATCATTTAATTGATACAGTTAGAATTAGCATTTAACATAAGTGTTAACCTATTATCTGTACACTGATAAAAAAAAAAGTGAGGCCTTTTGACCCAACAGAGCCTTGCATAAAAATAAATCATATGAACTTTTCTTGTCAGGAATAATGAAGCTCACAAAGGTTCAGAGGTTCTCTTATCTTTGAAAGTCTGTTGAAACATCTTTGAAATTGCAGGGATGATTGATTGACAGTTCCTTCCCATTTTTAATTTCAGAAGATTTTTTTTTTCTGATTTTATGGTTAAAGTTCCCATATATGCATAATTAATGCAGAGTTCTTTGGGAAATATATCACTTTTACTGCAGTCTCTAGAAACCCTGAGATATTACTGTCAAATCATGATTATTGTATTAGGCTTGTAGAAAAGATTCTCCACCCTTGTAATTCCAGAAAACATTAGCAACGGCGTCTTTAGTCATCATATGCAGTATATTATGCCCTACCTTTCACTGAAAATAGTAATATCATTTTGTGAGGAAATATATTTATCACATTCTGGTTGCCTTTTAAAATGTCTCAGCAGCTTTCAAAAAAAAAGAGAGTTAGCATTCAGTGATTCACCGTTGTTCTGTTGACAGCCCATAATTTATTCTGGGTAAGCATTACAGTTTGTAATACAGTTAGACATCTTTGACTACTGAATATGGTTCTTAAAAAGAACTGTCTTGCAAAAGTTCAGATTGTTTTACTTTACCTAATGTGCAGGTACAAGATGACAGGAGCTTCAGACTTCACAATATGTTTAAAACAGGAGATGTTTCTTACTGCTGCTCTTGAATATGAAGAATTTCAAAATCAAGACCTGATAAATAGGATAATCTGTTGCAAAAAGTAGACTTCTTAAATAACTAAGCATCAGCTGAGAATTATGGATATTAAAAATAACAATTTCTTTAAACTTGTTTGGAGTTAGAAACAACTGTGTTGATAGTTCTTTAACTTTATTGCAAAGCATATAATGAGCAATTATATCACACATGATAAATTCAGCAGTGAAATATTATCAGTTGGCTGTTGGGTCTTTTACAAACATAACAGAATGGAAACATGAAAGAGACTAGAACTAACCATCTGCTGAAAAAGACTGCATTACAAATTTAATAAAGAAAACCAACAAGAAAACAAAATAAACTTTAGAATGCAATTTCATTTACATCTCTATATTAATCTTCTGGGACATGCATAAGGATTATATGAAGTAGATGATGGATAGTAAAAGATGCATAGTTGTATTTGCAAACCAGTTAGTTTTGGATTCATTGAACTGTAATCTTGATAAAGACTTATGCTGTCTGTGTGTACTGATATAGATTGCTTGTTGACTTTAAGAAGGCAACCAATATTAATTTGACAGCAGAATTTAACAGTCAGGCATTACCCAATATTGTTCAGAAGATCTGTGAAAATATACACTGGTCTCAGTCCAGGACAGGCATTCCAGCCAGAATAAAACTTACTATGGAGATTGGGAGAGGTAAGAATCACCACTGACATCTTGAATGCCAGAGAGCTATCCTGAAATTTCGAATGTGAACAAAAATTACTATAAAGATTAATCAGCATAATCCCTTCTTAAGAGAGCAGAACAATGTTGAAGATGGGGAGATTAATCTATTCAGATTTTATTTTATTTTAATTTTATTTGCTTAAATGTAGTACTTATAAACTCTTAAAGAAAGCAATATTATTTTATATTAATGATATAATTCAACATAAGAGAAATAACAGTTGCTGAAGAAAGAATCAGTTTATGGCAAGGCTAAGAGGGAGAGACATCTGAGCAGTACTATATCCTATAAAAAGTAGTGTTCAAACCATGGTTCTGATGTTGAAAATCCATATAGATCTCTTTTCTCAGATTTATATTCAAGAGCCAAAGGCATCCTCCTAATTGTCTCATTCAGTTGATGAAAAGTGCCCTCTGTGTATGTCTGAATTTGCTTATTCAAACCTTGCTCACGACCTTCCTAAAGTCTTGAATTTAAATTCTCCCCTGATTTCAATTCTTGGTTTTAGCTTTGAGATTAAATTTTAACTTGACATGCACTTAGCAAGCACACCTGACATTTACGATAAATAAAAAGCCTAGTCTTTCCCAGGTCACCTTGTGGAGAGAGCACGATAATGAAAATTACTCATACTTAAATAACACCTTTTAAAAGTCCTTCTGAACCTGATAGTTCTCTTCTGAGGTCACTGCACTTGTCTTGTACATGAAGTAACCCTTCCCACCCCCATTTCAAATAAAACATGTAAATATTTCCTAAAGCAGCATGTAATATTTCATAAAATATAAGGCTTTAATTTCATAATGAAATAGGCTTTAAAATATTATACAAAAATTTCACCTGCTTATTTAATTTGTGTTTCATGTGATATACTCACTTTTCACAGTGATATTAGCAAGTTTAGAAATTTTTTTGAGGGCCCATTCAGAAATTATATAAAGAAGAGTTTCCAGGTCTACAAGACTCATGAAAGAAGGACTTATTAAATTACAGATCCAAATGCTCACAGTATTTATTGCCTACATATTTACATATCAAACTAGAAACATCTGTAACTAATTTGCAAGGATATTGAGCACCCATAATTCCACTTACAGTCAGACTGTTAGTGCCTGGCAAACTGAAAATCTGGCTCTATGCATACAATCCTCCAATATTTCTGTAGGTCATGACCAGCAATGAATCTGCAAATTTCCATATGCATTCAATGCCAGTTGTTATGTGTCTTTTTTTTTCCTGGTGTGTCCTCATAAATGAAGCTAAAAATGTCTTTTAATTTCTTTAATTTTCAGTCAGTGCTGCAGCCTTATTCTCCACATACTCTGGAATGATGCTTACCCAACCTGAGAAAAGCCCAGAAAGCAGCTGAAAACTAATTAAGCCTTTTGACTCAATACAGCAGGAGCCAGCTATGTTTCAGCTCAGCTTAATCTCAGGTGTTGAGCACTGATGACATTTACTTTCCCTTTCCACTCTACCCCAGGGAAGCCACACCTCCAGCCCTTCCAGCTTCATGATGAACAATTCTCCTTTTGTGCTAAAGATAGCATGCCTCTGTAATCTAGCAGATGAAGTGTAGAAAGAGACCCCTAAGCACCTGAAACAAGAGTCCAAAATTCTGTTGACGTTTTTAATCCAGGTTTGGGGGGTTTTCTGATCTGTCAGTTGTAATTTGTGTGTGAATGCCTATGAGGGAGGTAATCACCCATATTTCTTCAGGGATGGATTCAGATGGTAGCTGCGTGCCTGTGTAAGAATAAATGCACAACATTTCTCTTATAGCTGTAACGGGGTAACTTTTCTTTAGAAAAAAACAGCTTTAATGTGCCTTAGATAATACACTACACTTTTAAAGGAAAGATGGTGCAATTCTGCCTCAGAGAAGAGTAGCTCATTTCATGCGAAGCATATCTATTACCACCAGGACAAAGTACATTCTATCCATCAACAAACCTTCCAACAACAAGACCCAGCATTATCCACAGTTTTCTATTAGCAGGTAACTATCCTATCTCACTGTTAATACTTATGACTGAGTACTCAGCCAGGAGGTCATTGAGAAGGACTAGTGTCTCTTTCTTGTGGTGGGGAGTTAAAGAAACATCAGTAGCAGCAAGTTTTGCACAAATGACAGAGGGTCCTGTAGAAGAAACAAGTCAGGAAAAGGAAGCTCTGTCTTTCATAGAAAGTTTCCTTAAGGCATTAAAATTGAGGAGACTTTCAAGTAATTCCTAAGATTTTTCAATGTCATCTTATAGGAAAAGCCAGCACTGAAAATATATTAGGTTTTTCGTAGTTAGAGTTTCTGCCATAAAACACTAGCAACTCTGTTAATGAGAATCCAGGAGAAGAATGACACAGGTGTTCGGATGTAAATGATATTTTATGACTTAAAGCCTTATCTTCGTTACTGGAAAATTTTATTCTATATTTTATTATATTTTATTATATTTTATTCCGTTTTTGTAGGACCTGGTGTCCTATAAATGCGTAGACAACACATAAAGTTTAACAAGCCCACCGTGTTTAACAATTAAAATGTACAAGAATTCTGACAGAGATAGCTCCCACTACATCCTGAAACAAGAGATCAGAAAGACACAAATACTAAATATCTCTTTGTAGTATATAGTAGAGATAATTCATGCTATATACGTGTATTAAATATTGTAAGATCCAACTTATGTCTTTGACTGCCCTGGCTGGGAGCAGTGTCTTATTTCTATTCAATTAGTTCCCGGACATCGGACATCGTTCAGATAATATCAAGTCCGTTAACGTAAGAATGAA
>LTAT01000004.1:87352049-87378747 GCA_003286495.1 Chlorodrepanis virens | reverse complement strand
TGAAGGGACACAAAGGAACCTTCTGTCATTTCTGCCTCAGGCAAAATAAATGGGATATAAGCTAGCGGCATGAGCAGTCGGGCTGAACCGCTGAGGAGACGCTGGCACTCTGTCAGTCGAATCCAGGTTCACCCAGTGCCGACACCCAGGGTTGACGCTGCCTTGGCTGTGGTGGTTTTTCGAAATTCTAATTTTGTTGTTGATCTAATAAATCTTGGTTAAATTTTTAAATAAATTTGGCTGCCAATTTGATCATTTATAACACTCTTTCTCCTACTTTTACCCAGAGGTTCATGTAAACTTAAGGGAACTTTAACTGACTTGAACTTTCCATCAGGAGCTACTTTAAACAACTCTCTTCTCTTGAGAGCTACATAAGAAAGGGTGTTTTCCACCCACAACCTCCCTTTTCTGTTATCAGCAACAAACATTTGACACTTTTAAGTTTAAACTGGATAGATTTTATTTTTTTATGAAAATATGAAAAACAGCTAATCATCAGGATCTTGATTCTTTGACTGAGACTAAACCATATGTCCTCCATAGTAAATTTGCATGCCCCTATGTGGCTTGGGCTGAAAGAACCTGACCCCAAATAAGAATCAGACTTATTGATAACCCCACATTTCTGTTCTAGTATTGATCTCTGTAATTGTTTTCTCACCAGGAACTAGGTCAGTTATATTTTATTGACATGCTTCTATTTAGAGAGAATTAACACTCTCTTGAAACCTAATAACTGTACATAAAGCAAAGCCATTAAACAGTGGGCATCCCTTTTCCAATAGACAATAATCAGAAAACCTCACTGTTAATTTCAAAGGTCACCTGAAGAGCCCATTGGCAGTGTGAATTTACTATTGGGGATTCAGAAATTCCATTTTCATGTATCCTTAACCCATTTATTTACCAAGTAAAATTACTCAGAACCTAATTAGAGGACTCTAATAGAGCTTGTGTGATCTAAGTCTGGTATCTTCATATGACACAGATTCATACATTCAGCTTTGAGTTCAGATGGAGAGAATTACTTGTGTGTCCCTAAACCTGCATTACAGTGAAGCCTGATGAATGTCTAGCCATGGTATAATCAGATCATCCACACCTATTGGACAACACCAGAAATTCTTGTTTTCTAAGATCTTCCTTTAAAAATCACTAAATTTTTTCCCATCCACCATAAAGTCAACCAGATCAGTATATTTCAACATAATCTATCCATGATTATGGTATAGTACTCCACCCAGCATAGGGGTTCTCTTGACAGAAGTAGCATCTATCTGTTAAATCTGACCCTTCATCTGACAAAAAGAACAATAAAAAACAATCAAGAAAACCCCACACCAAAAAAACAATGCCCAGGAAACCACTGTCACAAGGGCTGAGGTTTAAGTCTGTACTGACACAGAAAAAATATCAGAAACTATTGATTATGTCAATGGATAAAATAATGTCAGATATACACTACTTTAAATTTTGGTTCTTCGTGTGCATATCTATAATTAGGTATTTTAACATAGCCAAAAGTATCTTGTCAACCTAGCCTTATCTCTAGTACTTCAATTTTCAACTTGTGGTCAGAATCCAATATAACTGTAGACTACTTGTAATAGATCCTAAAAGGTAGCTTTAAGGATTTTGTTTTATTCTAAAAGATAATATCTGGATAGGAAATTCCAAAAAGGAGATTGCCAGGGGAAAATGGCATATGTACATCTGTAAACTCAAAGCAATAAAGTGCTGAAATGTAACCCACTAAAATAGCCTATAAATGGTTTAATATACTTTATATATCACATGGACATAATTACAATAGTAGTAATAATAACAACAGCAAAAATAGCAATAAAATTAGATCATATAAGAAAAAATCTTAACCTCGTATTATATAGCAAATCTTTATTGATTTTACTGAGCACATTCTGCTTAATATCAGTTTAGGAATTAATATTTAGTTTCTCCTTGTGTCAGGAAAGGCCTTGCCTTTGCAAGCTGGATGTGTTTGTTCTTTGACCCAGACCTTAAGCTCATTTATCAAAAGAGGATCATTGTTTCCATGTAATTGATCAGATGGCTGTAAATTAGCACCATAAAAAGGAATCTAAAATTAATATGGGGTTTTTCTGACTTAACTCTAAATTTAGAACATTTGGTGCCTGTGTTCTTAAGTTTACTTAGAAGGAAGCCTCACATTTAAATAACCATGTGACTGCAGAACCCCTTATTGACATCTTGCTCAATTTTATGTTGAAACTATTTAGAGCTTTCTTTAGCCATCTTCAGAGAAACCCTAAGGCTTAAGTAGTGCTTAGCAGATCATTAGTGAGCTTGTGCTGGATCTCCAAACTAGATGTTTCTCTTCCTCATACTAATATGGGATTCTGTTTTGCAAGGTATGTTCTCAAAGTGTCAATGGATACTCCCAAATTATGCAATAAAACAAAAACAACTCCAGCCTCTCCTCTTGGAGATGTATCACTGTGCTAACAAAATAATTAACACATTTTAGTCTTGAGAGGGAAAAGCATGAACACGAGAGATTATGAACATGTTTCCAGATTACTGATGGAACAAAAGGAGATAAAAAGAATTTGTAGAAAACAATGGATGGGATAGAAAAATAGTTGCACAAAAAGGTTATATAGAAATCCCAAAATGTGGATAAAGGAGCAAGTGAATTAAGAGCAGAAAAGAATAAGAAAGAAAATACAATATAAAGTATGAAACGGATATTTTTCTAACACAAGAAATTATACCCTTAGCAAATTGGTAGATGACACTGAGTGGTGTTGTTGAAACACCTGAAGGAAAAGATGCCATCCAGAGGGATCTGGACAAGCTCAGGAAGTGTCTCATGGGAATCTCATGAGGTTTAGCAAAAGCAAGTTCGAGGTGCTTCACCTCCAGTACCAACCCAGGCTGGGGGATGAACAGATGGAGAGCTGCCCTACTGAGAAGGCCTTGGGGGTGCTGGCAGGTGGGAGGCTGGACATGACCCAGCCATGGACGCACAGCCCAGAAAGCCAAACATGTCCTGGGCTGCATCCAGGGAACATTGCCTCCAGCTCTGGGGGCCCCAGCACAGGAACAACATGGCAACGACGGAGTTGGTACAGAGGAGGTCACCAAGTTGATTAGAGGGATGGAGCATCTTTCCTATGATGAAAAGCAGAGAGGATTTGAGTTGTTCAGCCTGAAGAACAGAAGGCTTTAGGAGACCATACTGGGGCTTTCTGGCACCTGAAGGGAGCCTACAAGAAATCTTGAGATTGGAGGGATGAAGGGAAATGATGAAGGGAATGAATGAAGGGAAATTACTTTAAGCTGAGAATAGGCTTAGATTGAATATTAGGAATAAATTACTTACTGCGAGAGTGGTGAGACTGGAGGCCCAGGCAAGCTGTAGATGCCTCATCTCTGGAAGCGTTCAAGACCAGATTGAATGGGTCCCTGAGCAACCTAGTTTACTGGTAGAGGGATTGGAGCTAGACAATCTGCAAGCTCACTTCCAAGCCAAACCATTTTATCATTCTGTGATACTGAAAAAGTGGCCTTCTTTAATTCTGTTTGTAACTATACTATTAGTTGTCATACTCACCAAAAATTCTTATAAGTTTGTTTAATGTTTTTCTCATCTGAATGAAAGGGATGAAACCAGACACCTTATCTTGGAAAAAGTGAAAGAAACTTGGCATTTCCATATATAAATAGTCCTGTTAATATTATAAATGGAGTTGAACATGACAAACTAGAGAAAAAATATAATTATGCTGTCCAAATCATCATTCAAAACCCAAAGTAGATATGACAGTGTAAGTTCAGACATTGTGTTTGTACTTTCTCACACCCCAAGTAATAATGCTGTATTGACCAACTGTAGAAAGTCTGGTAATGAAATGCTGATGTAAGGAGCCTGAAACTCTGTTCAGGAAAATACTTTTGTGTTGAAGATTTCAAAAGGCTTCCCCAAAGCACCTGATTCTGTACAGTATTTAAAGGGACTATCTGATCTTAATGGTCTTTTAAGTTTGCACGGGGAAAGAAACAAGTGTTAATAATAGACACTCATCTTGGCCAATGCAGGTGCAATTAAACTGCCCACAGGATTGACAGCATGTCCTCTTCCATACCTTGTCTTCATGAACTTGTGTAATTTATTTGGCAGCACTCAACCATGACCCTTTTTAGCTTAACTTATAAATCCATAGCTGCTTAACAAATGCTTTTTACTGCAGGGCTTAAGGCTCAGGGGTTGAGGTTATAAACATTGAACATCAATAGCCCTGTGTTTAGTCAAAAATATAAATTTTGTCTGAAAAAAACAAGGGGTAGGAGCTGCAAGGCAAAAGAAACTGGATAGGAAAAAGGGCCACAGGTAAAACTGTGGAGAAGTTTGAGTCCAAGCTCTGACTTTCCTAGATGTCCCCACTTTTTCAGACTACTCAAAGGAATGAAGACCTCTCAGGAAAGATTGTGATATCTTAAACTAAGCTTGTATGTGCATGGAACTGTTAAATCTAAATTTTGCAGTTTCTTTTTTCTGAAAGTAAACAGACAAGTGGAATTATAAACCACTGCAAAAATAAAAGTGAAAGAAAGTTATCTTGAGGTTTGGTCCTGAATCAGCATCCAGAAGTAGTCCAAAGCACAGCGAAGCACACCTTAATCTATTCTTATTTGATGGAGAAACAGCAATGATTACCATTTCTCCTACTATCCTCAAAGGTAATTGCCCTTGATATTCAAGAAAAAATGTTAGTTGTATAATCTGTGTACTGAATCAGTTGATATCAAAACTGAAATAAAGCATATAAAACTATTCCCAATGCCCCAGACTGCTGACAGAACAGCAAAACATTTGGACATACTATTTTTCACTTGTTTGTAAGCTAAAAGGTTCTTATGAATCAAATTTGTTCTTAACCACTTGTTGGTCAGCAATGCTCCTACAAATGTCTTCTTGGAATTAAACAGATACTGAAAAGAGAAGGACGAATATTCTTATGCTTCTCATGGTTATTCGGGACATTTGTGCCTTTAAGTACAAACACCTTCATACTATTCTGCCCAATACAATAATTTCAAAGAACTTGATATACTTCTGATGTGATCTTGAGTACTGAATTTTGGAATCTGACAACTAGGGTCAGTACAGACTAATTAAACTTTGCTATCTTTCTTTAAGACTGGAGGTACTGCATAGAGTCAATTTCCCACTAAATGAATTAAAAGAAATGAGCACTTAAAACATACCTGAAAATTCAGAACAGTACCTTGGAACAGCATTGGTTAGACTAGTCTAAGATAATATGGTGCTAGTGTTAGTCCAATAACCTTGGAAAAATATGTTGGATTGATTTTAGCAGCTACTGAAGGATGAAGAAATGAAGGTTTAACTTAGTGTCAGTGTAGAATATTTTTGTAGTTTGTAAAACATAAGAATGTCTAAAAAACCTCCTCAGATAGTAATTTTGAAACAGCCACGTGAAAAGAAACACTATTGAAAAGGATTAAAAAGAAGGTAGCTTCCCTATTCAATCATTATTTAAAAGAAAAGCAGTAATACTGAGCAACTTCAAGAATAGAAGTTAAAAGAAAAAGGGATTTATGCATGTTATAATTTTATAACCTTTTTCTGAGTCCTAAACTTTATCAGCAAAAAATAGCCTTTCATAAAGTTCATCTGTAAAGATCCTTATAGCTGTTTTAACTATTTTAATTTGGCTGCATGTATTATTGAAAATGTTTCCACTTTGATTATGTGTAGAGAAGGGTCTCTTTGCCTATGTAAAGAGATCAAATTGGCATTTGCTTCCTATCTCCTTCAGAGCATTCAGATAAGGATAATTGCATTAGTTCCTGTCTAAACAATGTTTCAGACTAAAGCCCTAGGGCCAAAATACTAGGTCTTAATTGGCTGCACTACCTACTCTAGTCATGTAGACAAATTAAATTAATTACAATATTTTGAAAATGCTTCAGCAACAACTTTTAATCACAAAACAGGGAAAAGGCCTCAGGAATTCCACAAAGACTTAAATATAAGCTCTCTTTGGAGAGACAGCTATGGCACTCCATATAAAATACTGCTTTTGTAAATTAGGGGGGAGGTGAAAATAGTTCTGTTATTCCTGGATGATTTTGCCATTAGTACAGCCAGTTTCATGCTGGTTTGAACATTAGGGTTTTAGATTATGAGCACTGCAATGTCCTAATTTTTTCTACATCTCGACTAATTAGCCAATTCATGATGCAAGTATCTTGTAGTTGTAAATATCTGCACCTGCACACTTGACCATTCCTTTGACATCATAATTCTAAAATATGCAAAACAAATATAATTTACAATGCTGTCTGCTTTCACGAACCTAGGCTTTGCCAGACAAGTGGTATAGAAAGCCATAATCTTTTTGTAAAAATCTGGGAAACGGATTTTTTCAGTTTATCTTAGAAAATAATTCCTAAGGGATATTTCTGAGAATTATACCAGTAAATATGAGTAGTACCTGTGCAAATAAATGTCCAGGTTTTAATCTGAAAATTCTTGATCCTTTTATTGTTGTTTTTATTAAACATATCAGATGTTTCAATTATATGCTTAAAATTCTATTACATTTTTATATTTACTTAGAAATGTGACACAATTTGATCCTGGTTTCTCATGGAAGCAAAATGTATGTAATCATCCTATGTATGTGTAAAATCTTGACTCATTCTCACAATATGTGAATCTGTTAATCAAATGGGGCGACTGGATAGAATCCTCATTGACAATAAAGCTACAAGTTTTGTAAAAGAAGATGGATGAAAACACTCATATGTCAGACAATTCACATGGGAAATAAAACTTATACATTACCTAACACAAAAATCCACAACAGCCAGCTACAACAATGATATCATTAGCATCAATGCCAAGGAAATCCAAGACATGAGCCCATAGGGCATGTGTTTAATTTGTTCTTCAGCTTAGGGAAATTCTCGCTCTCACTTTGATACCTTGTCAAATTAATACATGCATGAATTTTCAGTAACACGAACTCACAATATTGTTGCTAAGAAGATGACAGGTGATTTCAGGTACTAATCCTGAAAGTCATATGTTTCTTATACAAAGCAGACAAAAATCAGTCTGCAAAAACATATGCTGAGTTTGTTCTGTCCCAGAGAAGTTCTCTCTACTAGCTTGTAGAAAATATTGTGAAAAGTTACAAAGTATAAAGAAAGAAGGTTAAAAAAAGCACAATTACTCAAGAGGGTTATGAAATTTTGTTATTGAGACATAATAATATTAGCATAAGTCCATAAGCATAATGGAAAAACATCAAAAGCCTGAGTTGCAGCCTTCTTACAGCACAACTGATCTAAAGGTTATCAAGTTCAAAGACCCTCAGAGAAGGATGTCTTAGCAGCATGACAGGAAAAGTGAATCCGTGATTTTAATATAGGACCCTGTTTTCATGAGCTAAGGCTCCCTTAAAAGACACAAGTATGATAAGTAGGGTGGTGGATTATGTCTTTAAATGAAATCAAGCAAATAAATCAGCCTGGGAAAAAATGTTCTGGATCAAAAAAAAAAAAAAAAAAGAAACAGTGAATATGAAAACATTTAGTATCACAGTTTTATTTTAATTTCATTTTCTATTTTACATCACATATGTAAGAAAACATTATACAAAGAGTTTCAGACAATTGATCAAGTGCAGCATCTTCCCCTTCAGTTTAACTTGTTCACTAGTGATAAGACCTAGTTTAGATTTCATCAGTGTTCCATCATAATAATTCTTATTTTACTGAAAAGAATTCACAGACACAGCTTAACGTTTATTGCTTTTATTTCCAACACTAACTGCAATGGATGACTCCCAGTAGTGTCTCCCAGAAACGTGTAACTAATCAGTTTTATAACAATTACAATATATTCTTAATAGCTTTAAGAGGTAGGATTCTAATTCTACAGTTATCATGGGACCACAGAATATGCTAAATTGGAAGGAACCCACAAGGATAATGAAGTCCAACTCCTTGCCCTGTGCAGGACCACCCACAAAAGTCACACCATGTGCTTGAGAGCATTGTCTAAAGGCTTTTAAAACTCTGTCAGACTTGATTCTGTAACCACATCCCTGGGGAGCCTGTTCCAGTGCCCAACCATGCTCTGGATGAAAAACTTTTTCCTGATAGCCAACCTAAACCTCCCCTGACACAGCTTCATGCCATTTCTTGGAGACCTGTTATTGGCTATGAGAGTGAAGACATGAGTGTCTATGCCTTCTCTTCCCCTCACAAGGAAGTTGTTACTGCAATGAGGTTGCCCCTCTCCTCCAGGATGAACAGACCAAGCGACCTCAGCTGCTCCTCATATGGCTTCTCCTAAGGCCCTTCACCATCTTTGTTGCCCTTCTATGGATATTTTCTGATAGTTTAAGGTTTTTTTTCATATTGTGGCACCCCAAATTGCTCCCAACACTCGAGGTGAGGCCTCCCCAGTGCAGAGCAAAGTGGGACAATTCCCTCCCTTGCCTCGCTGGCGATGCTGTGCCCCATGCTCGCCAGGACAGGGTTGGCTCTCCTGGCTCCCAGGGCACTGCTGACTCATAATTAGCTTTTAATTAACCAGGATCCCCAGGTCCCTTTCATAGCGCCACTCTCCAGCCTCTTGTTCCTCAGCTGGTCTGTCCAACCAGAGTTGCCCCATTCCAGGTACAGAATCCAGAGCTTTCTGTTAATCTTCATGTGGTTGGTGATGCCCTGACCTTTAATTTGTTAAGATTATTATTGTGGAGAGCTGAACTCAAGCTACTCTTGTATGTAAAGAATTCCTATTTCAGCAGGCATATAACAATTGTCTGGTCTGGCAGAAATCTCAGGAGATAACCAATCCAAATTTTGCAAAAGAACCCACAAAACTTATCAGATTCTGAGAGCTGATTGCAACAATGAATGGGCAACAATGAAAATTTTAGGACTATTTCAATCCTCTAGTTCCTTTTCTGACTATACATGAGATTAATTAATTTAACTAATTTTAATTTAAAAAAAGATGGGCCCAGACTATTTTCTTCTGACATTGTCATTCACCAAAATACATGACATATAAATAACATAGCAAAAAGTAAATGTCCTAGACTAAACTTCTGTGATCACTGTGGTTTTGGTTGTGGATTTCAGCACTCGAAAGAGAAGGCTGAAAGTACTTATTTTGTGTATCACGGTTACAGGCATTGAAAGAACTTTGAATGAACCCACATTTTTTAGTAAATGCCCAAAAGTTGTAACTATACTTGAGAAGGGAATCATGACACCAAACCACAGTTGTTTAAAAGTTAGACCTCTAGTCCAGGTAGTTGTCTGTACTCTCTGAAATAAATCAAAAAAGGAAGGCATACTTTCCATTTTCCATCTTTTTCAAAAATCTCTTAACAGGACAGTTGTATTTCACTAGTAAAGATAGAAACCTAAATTTTGGAGAGCAAAAGATAGATGAGACTGATTTGAATTTGTATCATCAAAACAAAGAGCATGACTATAAAATATTCTGAGAATGAAACCAAGAAATTAAGGATCTAGGGAGAAATAAAAAATTCTCACTTGAGGAAAACCATCATATTGAGTAGAAATCTATGCCTTATGAAAAAGAAAAGAAATTTTAGAAAAAAATTGCTTGTTTAAAGCACTGTATTTAGGAGGTTTATTTACACTTTTAGATTACTTTTCTACTAAGGAAAATTAAAGTTATAGAAATATTTCAGACAATAAGTTGGGGAGTGTGGGTACTGAAATCCTAGGAAGAGCTTAAAATTATAATTGAAGGGCAATGTGGCAATTGTATATCGGGCAATAATATTTAACCCAGATTATAAAATAAAATCCCTTTAAAAAGTATTTTTACATGACAGTTACCAAATTATATAAAACTAACACAATAATTCCAAATTGTAAAAGAATAACTGTAAAAAGGATGGCACTGTTTCTGATTTCATAGATAATTCCTGGCATTAAAATAATAAAACACTGCCATCAGATTTGAGATTTTTAACTCTTCTTTCATGATATTTGATTTGGAATTTGTTTTATACCTCTTAAAAATCTGTATCTAAGATCTTTTGATTGCTTGAAAATATTAGAACTTATTTTGTGAGAGGTAGATTTCCATCTTCCTGCCTGCAAACAAAATCTTGAAATTAAGAAACTTGAAGGCGAAAAACCAAAGGCAAATATATTAATAAGTGGACTTATTAAATCCTCATCATTTGTAATCCAGTCTTCTAATATTCAGATGCTTTGGCTATGATTTAAATGTATGTGCAACTGCAGCACTGAGCAAATTTGTTTCAAGTATAATAATTTCCTACTTATGTTTTAGGAGAATCAGAAATTCTAAAGGAATCCAATGGAATAACAAAGAGGGGCCTGAGATAATGCAGAATTATTTGTATATTCTAGTACCTACTCCTTTAGTTGCTCAAACATTTTTGTCCAGGACTGAGAGTTTTGGAAAGGTCAGTTGTGAATCTCTTCAGAAAGCAAAGGAAGATAAATTGCCATCATCTATATCCTGAATGCTCTACTAACTGAATGAATACAATTGAAAAGATAACATCCCCATGGGTTTCAGTGTGCATGTTTGTAAATCTCAGTTTAGTATACTTATGTCTTCACTGATATAGGTTTCATAGGACCTACTAAGGACTGTGAAACAAATTAAAAACAAAACAAAACAAAAAAAGAGAACTAGATCATGGAGACTTTTGTTAGATCCCTACTTTAGAAACCATTTAATCCAAAACTTTGAAATGGAAAAAATCAGTATTTGTTAGAGTTTAGTGATACCACTACGATATATATAACTGCAGTATACAAAGTCTAGGCTTAGATGCAAATATAAAACAGTATGTAGATGCTTAACTAATATTAATCCCTTTAGGAATATCATCCATAAGCAATAAAGACTGTATTTTCTTATATAACAGAGAAAATTGGAATAACAAGGTGTTTTTCTTATCTTTAACCTTTTAAAAGAGAAGATGTATTCTCTTTGTTGCAAACATTAGCAACAAATGATGTAGTAGTCTCTGTTCATTTCATTGTTCTAGTCATTAAAATCTGGAGATCTGCAAAACCAGCCCTAGCCATGTGTGTGCTTCTAATTGAACAGAGGATATTCTTATAATATCTGTCTTCCAATTTGCATGGCTAGGTAATGATGTCAGTTTTACAATGACAGTTAACAAGCATAATGTGATGTTAATCGAATGACCTTTCAGCAATAAGTGATTGAAGAATTAACTTCTCCAGCCTTAAATCACATTTTAACTGAATAAATTAAGTGGAGAAATATCTTTCCTAAGTATCTTCAAGCACAGGAGCAGTTGTACTAAGAATTAAAAGATCCTGCTATCTTGAGAACAAATCATTACTTTATTTTCTTGAATGGCAAGGATATGAGGAGAAATGCAGACTAATTAGTCCCCAATAATTTTAAAAAAGCCTAACATTCAAAAAGCAGAACAGAATTACCAAAATTAACACACACATGCATACGCATAAAAGCTGAGAAAATTTTTTCAACCTGAATTCTTCCTTATTTTATTATAATGCAACATCATCGATATTTTTTCATTTGCCCATAAACTATTTTTGTGAATCCATTTTATTTCAAATCAGTAAAGTTTTGGTCATATTTACTGCATTATTTCTAAAAAGTAGGCTCTTAAACAAATTCAAACAAAACAAAACAAAACAAACAAACAAAAAAACTGACGTCCAGGAGCAGCATACCTCAGGCTCACAAATGTTAATGCTCATGCTAATACTGCTTCTTCCTAAACACAGCTTACAACAGAAAGAAGAATGGAGTATAAGTCCTTCCCTCCTCTTTTTTATCCTCCTCAGCTCACTTTGCTCTAGGTTGTTTCCACACCTTACCTGCCTGGTTCTGATACCACTCAGCTCTGTTCTCCATGAAGCAATGACATCTGTAGCAGATTATAAAAGAAGTTTTCTTGAGAAATATAAGTTATAATAAGATATAAGGACTTAGCTATAAGATATAAGGGCTTAGCTATAAGATATAATGGGCTTAGATATAAACACATTTTTTTAGTAGGGTACTGCTCAGCTTAAGGAAGTAAATCAGAGTATATCTATGAGAAGAAACTATTCTAATCACTGAAAATGCTGGATAAAGAAAAATATATTAGTATTATGCTTTTCTATCTGATAAAACCCCAGGCTTTAGCTAAAAAGAGTAATTTTACTGTATACAGATCAAGAAAAACAGTATACAAATTCTGTATTGATATAGGCAGATGATGCATTCATAAAACATCATTTGGCCTACTATACTTCCAGTCTGATATGTGTTGCAGAATATGAGTGAGATGCATCTCGCCAGACCATGCTCTTCAATGTTCTCCAATGATTGCTTGGCAAGAGGTTGGAAAAATTTTACATGTTGATACTGTTCAACCTATTTTATTCTCTCTGCTCTCAATTTCCAATAATGTAAATACATATGTAATTGTGAAGAAATTCTGATTGTCAAGAAGTGAGAATCTGACTTAGATCACTAAATATCAAGGAATACAATAGATGATGCTTTTGAGTATAGTGCCTCTGTGTGCTTTTCTGGACAGCTGTAGAAATGCTCATGCACAGATAATGACAACCACAGAATAGCTAGAAAGAACTTTATAGTTACCCTGAAAAAAATAAATGAAGGTTCCAGGCAGCATAATAGACATGGTGTCAATCATTAAAACATGCATCACCAAATCCCTCTAATGCAAAACCTTTCCTAGATTGCAGTACAGAGTAATTACTTTTTGGATTTGTAATGACTAATAAACTGTATTTCAGCAAGTTGTTCTCTTAAACATATTTCACAATTAATTATGAATACAGGTATTATAACATCTCTTTGCTTCTTGTTTATCAAGGTTATCTTGTATCTTTGGAGATGTTATGTAGAAAATGAGGAACTGTTAATTTAAAAAAATATTCTCAACCCTTGCCATAATCTTTAAATGTCACATCAATAGCTATAGGCAATGAATTTCGAGAAACATTGTGACTCTACTTTTCTGTCATTAATAAACTGTAGAAGGGCACTCTATACTCTCAGCAACTGTTTACATCTCTGGACCACCCTCTTCATTCTTGCTCACCATTAGCAATGTAAGTTTATAATTAAGGATGATCTATTGAAGGTCCTTTCTACATATCAGAAATCCCAAAGCTTAATTAATTGGAATGAACAGAGCATCTGGCTGCTTGTGATCTTATAGCTTCAATGTATATGATATTTAATTAAAATAAATGCCCTCCCTCCCTCTTTCATAGGGGAATTAACTCATTAAAATTTTCAAGAGTGAGAATCAGTCCTACAGCAAATATTAACATTTGGGAAGGAGCAGCAGACTGGTTGGATAAAGCAACCTGTCTTCTGTGTTATACATTTGTCCCTTGGTGCTGGATGACACTGCTACCACTACTCATTCATCTTAAACTTGAGGTATGAATCTTCGATGTTCTCTCAAAACTATAGGTTTTTAAAAACTTTAAAAAAAAAAAAAAATTGTGTCATGGGTCTTTTTGAATTCTCCAGGTGAGCACACAGAGAACTACATAATTCTGTTGAAATTAATTAGTTACTATGCATCTAATTAGCAAATATCCATAAACTAGAAAATCTTCCTCTATCTTATGGACATAACTTACTCATTAGGTTCTTAGGTATTCTGTGCTTATCTCCATCTAGGCAGGGACACCCTGTCTGATTTGGAGAGCCTGCATACATGTGTTGATGAGGGTAAGGTTGTGGATGGAATCTAGCTGGATTTTAGTAAAGCCTTTGAGACCATTTCCCACAGAGCTCTCCTGGAGAAACTGGCTGGTCATGGCTTGAATGTGTGTACTGCTAAGTAGGTAAAAAATTGGCTGGATGTTCAGGCCCAGAGAGTGGTGGTGTTAAAAGAGTTGTCATGTACATGGCTGTACCTTGGTAGAGGCTTTCCAGGGAAGTTGTTGCATCACCATTTTGTAAGTACTTAAAAGACATGTAGATGCAGCATTTGGGGATGTGATTTAGTAGATTTGGCAGTGCTGGGTGAACAGCTGAACTTGATGATCTTAAAGGTCTTTTAGAACCTAAACGGTCCTATGATTCTATGTGGCATGGGTTGTATGAATTCTTACTTATACATGTGGATTTTATACAGCTAGATGAGGGTAGATCAGACCATAATTCTATTGAATACCTTGCTGTACGTGAGAATTCTACATGCATTTTTATGCTGCTTTCACTTTCTCAGCTGACATCCAAAGTGTCCTTTTCCTTTGTGCAGGAATGACAGGACTCCTGCATAGTCAGTACCTGAGATTTGAGGAACTGAGTTGTTCTTGTCCCTGAAGACTCAAATTTAAGATGATCCTGCAGATTTGACCTTGAGGGGTAGATGGGGGAGCAGATGGTTATATCTGCAAGCCTATTTCTCAGATTTCATCTGGTATAGTCCTGGTAGTCAAGCACAATACTCTGCAACCAGCTTGCTGTCATTTGAAACACTGGAGTGTTAAACAACTGACTTGTCACACTTTATGCTTCCATCTCACTGAGCCATGAATTAAACAGACATCCATAAGAACAGTTTGACTTTATTGATATCAAATAAACCCAAAACTGGGCTCAGATAGAAGAGATTTAATACAATATAAAGTGCAATGATACTAAAACTTTGCTCGCTTTTGATTACACTGATATGAATGTGTCAGGAACTCTGCCATTTTCCCTCAGATTTGACACAATAAGTAAAACACTTCATAGTTTAATATTTTTATTTTCCCTAAGGCTCCCATGAAATATTAATTGTTAGGAGTTGCTGAATCTGGTAGCCTCACAGAGGCAGGACTGCCACAACCCAACACTTCAAGGCCCAGCCAGTAGTAGAGCAGAGCTGGAATTTCCAATAAGCACTCCTACAAAAGCAGCATAAACAGCACGGGTGCACATGGCCAACAGAATTAACACAGACTCTCAGAATCTGGGCTAATGCCAACAACTCCAACAGCACCATCCTGGCTCCCTCACTGGCTGGTCATGATAAGACCCCTTAATGGGAAACATATGCACCTATATAATAGAGATACCATGGCTAACTAGCCTTAGGCACTCAGTCTGCTGGGTAACTAGTCATTGGATTCTCTCCTTCAGCCTCTCCACACAGGGTAACACACATGCAAACAGTTTTCTTAGGCTTGGACCTCCTTGTTCCTCCAGACTACCACAGACCACAGTCAATAGCACTTTTTTCCAGGGATTTGGGAATGCTATATTCTATCAGAGCAAACTTGAAAATCCACCACTAGACAAAGCTGTTTGGTAACCACTCTATCCACAACTCAACTTGAAAGCATTTAATATTGGATAGAAATTTAAAACATTTTTTGAACAAATTTTATTATCAGAATCTACAGCTGGGTCACTCTTCACATTTCCAATATTTATGATGCCTTTTTTCCATGATGTCCTACCTTATCTATCTAGGTACATAACCTGAGTTGTAATTTCCAGTAAGCAGTGGTACCTTAAAAATTCAGTGATCTTAGCTGTGCATTGCTACATTACTTGCTTTTTATAAAATGGCTCTTAAGTTATGAAGAGAGAAAAAAAATACAATATTGAAGTAATGAAGCAGTCCTGGTCAGAGCTAATATAAAAGTCATATCAGCTAGGGCTTTTGTGGAGTGGTGATAGCCAGGTTTAAAAAACATCACCCAAAACCTAATGCACCCATTTTCTGAGATTTCAACAGTACAGTAAATTTATCTGGTACAGTTCTATTTTTCTCTCCTCTGCCACAGAATTCCAAGTCATGAATGGCATTAAGAAGAAATAGTCAAAACCGATTTAAACAGTATTTTAAATCTGAGTAGAGCCTAAGTGAGATGTGGATCATAACATTTTTGTGGTTCTGTTTTAGTGCACATGGTTGTATACAGACTTAAGTACATGCATACATACTGTCAGGTGCTGGACTATATACAGATATATTAAAAATGTACTTTATTAAAAAGTGCTAACATATAAATGTCTACATCTAAACATGAAGATTTTGGTGACAAGTATGACTATTTTGACTTTTTCAATCAGTAAACTGAGTGTGCTGTCTTTTGGGAACTGCAGATCAATTTATATAATGATCAAGAATCTATCAACCATGCACACAGCTGTTATAACTTTGCCTTCTCCTTCTCTGTCATGACGCTCTGAGAATTACTTCAGTAAAACTTTAAGGTAGTTACACAAGGGAAAATTTACTTCTGCCTAGACATGCAGCTTTAAAGAAAGATAAGAAAGGACTGCAAGAAGTAGCTGGTTTTTCCAAAAATATTCCCAAAACAATATTAGAGAGCAATAAGCAGAGATTTTTTCTAGTGTTTCAATAATTTTGATGTTACTGTGTATTCAGGTGTCGCATCAAAGTAAAACTACATTGGAGATTGAAGTCTAACTAATATTTGACTTCAATATTTCAACATAATTCAAAGGGGAAAAAATACCAAAACAAACATTATTCAGTTGAACTTAATCCATTTCAGATCAAATCTTTGTCCTTTTCAAGTAAATTCAGCACCCCTTTTTAAACTGAAACTCTCTCTCTGTTTTATAGTGACTCACAAATGGATATTTGTTTATACCATTACCTGCTGTACCAAATTTTGAAAACTCGTTCTTGCTAGTTGTTATTATTGCTAAGTGCATTCAATATATTCTGAATGAAAATTTCTCTGGATGTATGTTTTCGGTTGTTTTTTTTTTCAGTAGGAGTTGAACAGAGAAAATTAAGCTTCCTCTTTACAGCCACGTGAATACTTCTACTGGGAAAGCAGGGATTCAACTAGTTGAAAGGCCCCAGCATCTCTTGGCAAGCCCCAGAGTTCCAACTCCCCAATTTTTAACACCCAAAGTGTCCCTGGGGCAACCCATCACTCCTTTACAGCCTGCTGACAAAGGTAGAAAGGCTGAAGGAGTACATTGACATTTCCCTAAGTCTCCCTACAATGTTGGGTTGCAACCTTGTCCCACAAACTTTCTCATCCCCACAAATGTAAGCATATCAAACTTTGCTCAATATACTGTAACTGGTATATATCATAAAAACGTCTAGGATTGTAGTCATGTACTCTCACTTCCTTTAAAACATACATGTATATTGCTAGGATCCTAAACTTTTTTCTTCATTGCAAGCCAGATAGTCTAAATTAGTTATTAAAAGACAGCAATTTTTATGTTTCATTCTCAGAACAAACTTTTCAGCACTTGTTTCTCTCTAGAGCTAGAACTACTTTGAGGAGGTCAACTACTGACATTCCTATAGCTTCTACTTTGCTTTAAAAATTCTCAGTTAAGAGTCAAGGTGATATATTCTGAGTATAATATTAGTTTCCTTCTCTCACTAATCATATTATCCCACTAAATAAGTATGATGCAATTAGCCATGCAAATACTGAAGTCCTGGGTGTTTTGTTTGGTGCTTTTATTACATTTTAATTTTACTAATTATAGACTACAGGTTGAGAATATTTGTAATATGTGAATAACAGTTGAAGACAGAATAATAAGTTCACCTGCTGAGTAGATTACTACTTCTTGCTTGCTAAGCAAGTAATATATTGTGTAGATCCATATCTGCATATTTTACCAGATGTAGAATAGGTCTTTTCCTTCCCAAACACCAAACAATATCTTGGCAGGTCATTCTTTAGTCAAATTGAATTTTGCTGGTCATCTTTCCTCCAAGGCAAGCTCATAGCTGTAAAATGGCTGTCTTCATTGCAATGTTTCCCAGAGTGTAGAATACTTACCAAAACCCCCAGAATATGCTTTTCTATTATCAAAATCCTGAGTGATAACATCATCTGTACCGTATCAGCATTAAGTGCTTTCATGCATTCATAGTGCTGAAAAACTGACTTATAAACAGTCATGTAAGATTCATACTATCAAGGAAATTTTGAAGAGTTCAAAAATCTTCTCCCTACTAAATTAGATATAGCTTGTTAAATTGATTGAACAGTTACACCTTTCCAGGTTATGTTCTCAAAGACACAGAACTGCTGTGAGCAAGTCTGTGGGTTAATTTGGTACTAAGAAACACAAAAAAAAGTATGAGAAAGAAACTCTGCCTCTCAGAAATACAATCAAATACTGTACCAAATCTGTATAGATACAATTATCAAATACTGTATAGATACAACCTGAAACCCTATGTACTCTACATGATGCTATTACTCTAGAAATATATGTGGAATCCTGAGACTGAATTCTGGTACTGTCCTGAATGACTTTAACTGAAATGTGTGACATATGCACTGTTATTTGTCTTGATTATTAAGCTTACAAAGAAAAGCAAAGGGTGCCATTCAATTTTTCATTTGAATTTAAATTCAAATGAAAGGGTTAAAAACTGTCATTTTAAAAGCACATGCATGGATTTTCTGGGAGTCCAAACAAAGGCAAGAGATTTTAGGCCAAATATTCTCTCTGACAAGAGTGAAGGTTAATACTTTATGTTATAGGACACTCTACCCTCAGTATCACCTACAGCAGGTACTTGTAAGTTAATATTATGACCAATTAAGGAAAATTAATACAAATGATAGGACATATGGCTCTGGCAGACATTTGGTTAGAATGCATGAATGGTCACAGAGCAACATGAAGCTAGCTAGAGAATTAATTTCAGTTAGGTAGATTCTTATACCTCTACTGATTTCTCTGTTCAAGGTCTCACAGCTTGTACAAGATTTATCAGACATACAATAGCAATTACCAAAGTATTAGGAAAGAGTAAATTCAGATGTTCACACTATGCTAGATCTGCTGTAACAGTAGGAGGCCCTCTTGGTACAAACAATTAGTACTGAAAGTGGGTTTTTTGTTGAAAAAATAGTAATTAATTCTCTGCCGTTTTGTTTGCTACTGCCTCCTAGATAGTACCTCTTTTGGATAATTCAAGTACCAGGCATCACAGAAAATCAATCAGAACTGACTTTTTTTCAAAGGAAATCTTTGAGTCTCAGAGAAAAATATAGAGAAAAAAGGTAATCTTTTTTGGCCTAGAGCTGGGGAAAAAGCCACAGGGTCTGCTCTGCTATCAAAATAATCTGAGAAACACTGTCGAAATAACCTTAGTAGGATCTTTGCCCTGGAAAGTTCTTGTTCTTTTTTTTCTATGAAGGACTTTTACCAGAAATTTTTCTCTTGTCATTTATTGTTCTCCAGAGTTAATTGTGTGACACCACATTCCATAGTTCATATTACTATCTTGGTGCTGCTGCAATTGTAGATGATATTGAAACGACGGGTGAACTATGGAAAGTTCTTGGTACTTCAGAGAATTGCTTCCTATATCCATGTCCATCCTGCAAATTAGAATGCCTTTTTTGTCAACTACAAACTACATTATTAGAGTCTGAAAGTATTAGTATGTTTTGGAAGGTATGACTTATGTTATAGAGAAATTTGAAACCAATTTCATCAAATCAGATGAAAGGACTATCAGACATAATATCCATTCTTTGATCATAGCAAATAGCAGAAACTTGCAGAAGGCATTATGAATTGAGCAGGCAGGTAGAAATACCAGTTCTCTGGTGAGAACAGAATCCTGGGTTACATCCATCTGAAGTTCAAAGATTCCATAAATCACAGGTCATATTTTTGTATTTAGAGGTCTGGTGTGGATTTTCTTCAGCAAACTTTAGCTGATTTTTGAAGTCTTGAAAATATGTAGCACTCACAATATCCTTCAGGAAGGATTTCCTTGCCTTACCTACATAAAGAGACAAAAACCTGTTTTATTTTGCTTTTGAATTTATCTCCTGCTAGTTTTTGTTTCAGGTTTCTATCTTTATTGTTCTTAAATAAATGAGACACTTTCATGTTTGCATGAAGCCATTAAACATAGTCTTTTTGACTGTACTAGAAGCAGGAAGACAGCACCCCATCTGTGGTATATTAAAAATATATGTGCTTATTTGCAACATGGTTTAGACTCATAAGTAACCATTTAGGCACAAAGCACTGCAAGAAACATGTACCTTATTTGACAGTAAATCAATATTAAATCTTGATATCTTTGATACTATCAGAGAGCTATCTTATTTTTTCCCCATTTCATACTTCAACTATCAGGTTTCTGTTTTCCTGCCTATTATTCTTACTTGAGTGTAACTAGTTGATGGATTTGCTGTCCTTTCTTCTGATGATAATGACATCTACTGATGCTGGCATTGCTTTTGCAAAGGAGATTAATATACATGAGGCTCTGTGGTTTGTCTTTGCACTATGAAATCACTGAAATAGCCATCCATCACTGATACATGTCTAATATGTTCTAAGAAGCTTACTTTGGATGTACCAATGCCTCAGTTATGCTACAGAGACAGTTAAATGATGCACAGCATCTTTTAGGAGCTGCACGACAATATTAATTTCTGATTAACTGTGGACAGTTCTGTCTCTTTGCTTCAATAATTGATTCTAATCAGTGAAAATAGGCCCCTGCCTGTGAATCATCAGCATATGCCTTTTGTCCAAGTCTTCCTTTTATAGTAATAAAAGGAATGTGAAGAAAGATGTAGAATGTTCTTATGCAGAAATGTTTTCCGTTTTGGGTTTATTAAACCCTCTTTTGTGCAGGAATGGCTCCTGCAGAATCTGCTTGTTTGATGTGGAGTTTTTTGTTTTGTTTTGTTTGGGGTTTTGGGTTTTGTTGGGTTTTCTGGTTGTTGTTGTTGTTGTTGTTGTTGTTGTTTGAGTCTTTTGGTTTTTTTTTGTTGGGTTGTGTTTTTTGGTTGGTTGTTTGCAGGCACTAGCAGGGTTTCCCAGGACTTAGTATTTGGGCTAGTCCTGTTTCATATCTTTATTGATGATGTGGTAAAGGGATCAAGTTCACCTCCAGTAAGTTCACAGACAATGGTAAGTTGTGTGAGAGTGTTGATCAGCTGGAGGGTAGAAAGGCTTTGCAAAGGGATCTGCACAGGCTGGGTCCATGGGCTGAGGCCAATGACATGAGGTTCAACCAGTCCCTTGCTGTCTCTGCTTCTCAGCTTCTTAGAAAGAAAATCTGGAATGCAGTAGGAAACACAAGACAGGTCTTCTAATTTCCCTGTAAATTTACCATTGCCTCTTAATGTAATGAATAAATTACTAATATATATACTGTACATCTGAAGAGCAGGAAAATGCAGTCTCTGGGAGGAGGATGACCAGATGTTTTCTGCTTGTAGCAGCCAGCTACTCAGAAAAATTTGAGTCCAGTTCATATTCACACATTCAGAGCTTGATCTGCATACATGTTGCCAGTAGCTCTGAATTGCATTATCTCAGAATGCTGAGAAAAACACTATGTCTCTGGCAGACAAAGTACTCCTAAAGGTATAGTACAGTACTGTCCAATGCAGAAAATATAAAATATAAAGGTATATTCCCTTCCTTCTTCCTCACGCCATGCAGAAGGCAGTTTGAACAGGAGAGAGGAGCTCCGTGCACTCTATTTACTGGGTCCTCCACAAAGTGTCAGGAATCTGCTGTATTTAGTTGCCACAAAATCTCTCACAATAAAGCTAAATTAAAAATTTCACTGAGAATTTTGTGTTTGTTTTTGTTCTGTTTCTGATATTTGACTTCCTATTTTCACAATTAAATTCCTGTGATTTTTTTTTTATAAAAGTAAGTTCTTAGATGCTTATAATTTTGGTGAAATTCCTCTGCCTGGAATACTTTTGAACACTTAAATCTTACAAGCTGGTTTCATTGAGAAGCAGTTACTGTCCAGTTCTTTGTAACAGAGAGATGACTTCAAAGTCTTTAGACTGAAAACAGATAGTAGAAAGCAAAGCACAGTAGAATTTCAGTCACAGTAGAATTTGAGGATTTATCCCCGTGATGTACTGTACCAGCTACGTTTTCTGCTAAGTTAGGAGCTCTCGTCCTTACTCTGTCTCCTCCAAATAAGATACTGATTAGCTACTCTGTTTTGTCTTTTTTCCTTGCCTGTGAGATATTTGTGTTTAATAAAGTGTCCTTCTGGAAAGGCCAGGAGTCTAATGAGTGAGTCTATTTGCCAGTATATATACCTATACTCACAATTTGATCCCAAAGAAGGGTTTGTCTTGAATTAGGAGCCAAAAAAAACTTGGAAAACTTTACATAGAATCAAATATCTCAGATTGGAAGAGTCCCAATAGTAAGGGTCAATAAGTCTAAATCCCTGCTTTTTGCAAGACTTCTTAAGACTAATCCATGCGACTAAAAAGTGTCAAAGACACTTGAGTTATGACAGACTTGGTGCTGTGACTTCCCTGGAGAGCCTGTTCCAGTGACAGGCCAAACTTTTTAGTGAAGAATTCTAATCTCCAACATGAGCTTACTCTGACGCAGTTTCATTCAATTTCCTCATGCCCTGTTGGTGATCACCAGAGTGAGGAGATAAGCACATCCCCTCTGCTGCCCCTCTTGAGGACAAAGCATGTTTGTGAAGAGGTCACCCCTCAGCCTTCTCCTCTCCAAACTGAACACAGCAGGTGGTCCCAGTAAAGCAGAAATTCATCTCTGAAAATGCCCTCATAGGATGGAAAATTGCAAACATATGTCTCAGTTTAGCTGTTTATCACTGAGATATTTTGTTGTGCAGTAGATTTCAACACCTACTTTTTAAAAAAAATCCCTTCCTTACTGCCATGTCCCTGACTAGACTCATGAAGGCAGGGAAAGAGAAGCAGATCATCCCAATGTCACTGGAGATGGAAGTTAAGGGAAATAGAAGAGTTTTTGAACTACTCAAATACTGGTAATGTAGAATTCAGGCTCATAACAGAGGCAGAAAAAAAGTGATATAACATGGAAGATAAGTCATCTTTGTGATGGAATTCTTACTAGGGCAATGTACTAGAAAAAGTATGCCAAGTATATACCACATGAAATAGGGATGTATGCAACTATTTCCATGCAATGGAAAATTACTCTATATTGCCAAAAACTAAAGAAGGACAACTAACCCAAGTCAAATAAATCAACTACCATGAAATTTGAAAGAACTTAAACATAAATGCATTTGCATCTGTAACTTGTTACCTTTCATGACATAAATTTCTAAAAGCTGATTGCAAAATCTTCTGGGTTTTCACCCTGAAAACCCAGAACATATTTGCCTTAAATATTTGCCATTCTTTATTTCCTTGTGAGTTATCATGAACACCAGCGACAGAAAATTAATAAAGATAAATCAAAAGTTGTACAAGGAATTGCTAGAGTTAGCAACAAAAGATACCATCTGAAACACAATGTCATGGCACTTGTATGTGGTAAAGGAAAGGAGGATGCTGGGAGAGGTGAAATAAACCTGGGATAAGCAGTTATTGGAGACTATTTAGATTATTTGCGCTAATTTTCCAACATACCATTATTTGAAATTGTGCACAATTCAAACAATTCCCTTTGATTCTTCATTCTGCCAAAAACTAAGTTGTAACAAAATAAGATTCTGTTTTGTCTTTTTAATCCAAGCATCTATAATAAATTTCTAAAAAGAAACAGAGAATGGCTGAAAATTGTAAGCCTATAGGACAACAAAACTGTTATTTTTTGGGTTTTTTTCCACCTATGACAGTTTAAATTGTATCTGTGTCTCTAAGTGTCCTTTTAAGGTTTTGCTCATCACTGCTGTGGAAAGGCATCAAGACATACTCGTAAAAACTGTGTAAGTAAACCTTGCTCAGATAGTTTGAGGGTTCTGTCCTTTCATGGAAGCTTTGAGTGAGGCCCTTTCTTTGCCTATGTGAAATTATTTTCTTGTCTTTCTTCTCAGACAGGCATCAGTTCATGGTCAAAGTCTGTTTGCTGTATTGATCCATCAACCTTTAATTTTAGTTTTGGAGATATTTCCAGTAGTACCTGCAAACTGTGTGGTTACAAAAATAGGTGTGTTGGTGTTCCCTTTGTTCAGCTCTTTGCTTGCATCCTTTTACAGCACAAAGACAGATAAGAGCTTTAACAGTAGAAATATTTTATATGAGCACTATACTTCTTTACTTTCTGATTTTTTTTGTACTACTTCTTTTCCATATGGAGTATTTTGGGATGACATCAGCTAAGAAACAGTACAGGCATAGGCCATGATTTAGCAGATACAGAGTGTAGGCTCCTGGAATCAGACCTGCTCCAACCACCACCTTTTACTCTCCATCAGGACACCAAAACTAGAGAATTACACCCTTTTTTTTCTTTTTTCCCCCATAAATTTAAGGAAATCAGATATAATTATACATCTATTGTGCAATTACTTCATTGTAATTAGAGCCAGACATCATAAAAAAAGACCTTACCAAAGGCATTTGAAATGTGGAAAGATATTGCCTGTTGTATGGGGGGAAGGTGATGAAAGATGACGACAGTATCTTTACAATGGGTTGGACAAAAACCAGAGAGAAGAAAACCCTGAAGTATATGCTCCTGAAATGTTCTGAGTATATACCAAATTTGTATTGTATTTATAATAGTTTTTCAAGTAAATAATATGTTTTTTATTATTTTGAGAAGAAAAGTATGAATTTTTATCCCTCAGGTTCTCAATAAAGTGTGTAGCTGCTCATGAAGAACACGAAAAAAACAACACCATTTAAAACAACAAAAAAAATCATTCCAATCAACAAAACCAAGAAATATCATCTAAGATGCAGACAATTTTCTGAAAACTGGAAACTTTAAATATTTCAGGAAATCCATGATTTCTAATTCTATCAATTACTAAGTATTTCAATGAGGTTACCTGTGTGTGAAAACTGCATTTTCATAACTAGAACTTAATTATGTTGTGTTGAAACACATTTTAAATTCATCTTTATCCATTTAGGGGCTTTTATTATTTTCTTTTTTTGTCTGTATTTCTGCAAGGGGAAACCTGACAGGTGTCTCACACAGGGTTTTTTTCAGATGCATGACAGTGCAAAAGGACCACAGATGTCAGAATGGTGTCATTATGAAAACAAATTCTACATTTCCAGTGGAAAAACGTCTCGACTATTTTTTGCTCAAAACCATTGCCTGCTGTCTGCTCCAGCTTGCCTGAATAATCTCTTAAATTTCCACTGTGTCTGAGATAGCTTTATGTCTTCACAAATCAGTGTGCTGAGATTCAGTACATTTTACCCTGGGCACATTTATCTTATAACAACTTCCTGTTGTGAAGCAGAAATAAGGGGAACCATTTGTCTATGTGCAGTTAAGACCTTGAACACAGATTGTACCACTCTCAGAGCCCTTACTTGTTTGTGAGCAAGGCCCCTGCTTTGCATATTGTGACTTCTCTTTTTATAGTGTAATTTGGGAAAAAAAATGTCGGTGAGTCGTTTCTTAATTTATTGTACTTATTATATTCTACCACCAGCTACCAAATAATTTGTAGAGATGCGTTATCTTTTTGTGAATGTGTCCTAAGAGAGAGACAAATGTAGAAAGGGTGTTAGGTGTATGACAAAAGAAAAACAAATACTGTCTTCTGGAAAGCAATTAAAATAGATCATCTCTCTGGGGTAAGGATTAATTAGAGAAGAAGTAAAAGTAGCATTTTTATTTAACCTCAGGGAAAAAATCATTAATTAATACAATACATTCAGTACAATAATCATCAATTTAATGTTTAATTACATACGTTAAGCATAGTTCAGTGCAAAGCCTGGCTTTACCTTCAATGTCCAGATCCTCCTCCAGGATTGCCTTTCAAGCATTTCTATTCCCTCAGTTATGATTTAAACTCTCCTTGATTTCAGCTTCTTAACTCAAAACTGAGGTGCTTCTGATTCAGGGACCTGTGTTTTACTCACTGATTCAGTCTTGGCTCTTGGCGCATGGAAGGGAATCCATAGGTATTTGTCTACCTAATTCCTCTGTGATTTATTAGACATCCCATAATACATGTCAAGGTGACTAAAACTTCAGCTATTCAAGAAAAAAAATGGTGGTAATGTACTTTGTAGAACACTACACGAGTACTCACTGACAGGAGAGTAGCTCTGAGCTTCTTTTCTTGGTTATTTCACATAAATTAGGCCAAGGTGGTTGTAATACCAGTTTTGCAAAGATTGAGAGGTCTTCTATGGTGAAACTCAACTAGTATTTGGGGGTAGGATGGGATATGTTGAATTCTTTTGAGTGCAAATTCAGAAACCTGCTAGTTTAAATAAACAGCAATAAATAGATTAAAAAGCAGAATGGATGTGAATGTGGAACAAAAAAATCTGATAGCCCAAAAATAAATTAAATGAGGCTTACATGAGGTGTATCTCCAGCAGAGTTTCTTGGATAAACAGTTTTGCAGCACAATTTCCAAGAAGAATCACTATTCCTTAGGAGAATATAAGATGACATTTTGTTTCTGTTTGTTTGAAGAAGTTGGTGTTCAATATTTTAGATTCAGACACAACAAAGACAATCTCCTTCAGAGACAATACCAAATGGCATCACAGAAGATGAACATTGACAGCAAAAAACTGAACTCATTGGAATCTGATATACTTTTAGTTCAGAGTTGGATTTGATGATCCTTGTGGACCCCTTCTAACTCAGGATATTCTATGATTCTATGAAAAATCACTTTGTATAAAACAATTTTTTTTTTTTTTTTTTTTTTTT
>LTAT01000004.1:87318113-87352039 GCA_003286495.1 Chlorodrepanis virens | reverse complement strand
TTTTTTTTTTTTTTTTTTTTTTGCTTTTGGATGCAGAGTGCCTAAAGAAAGGGTTTATAGACTCTTAAATCAAAAGTTACTGAAACTGACAAATTCATTCTAAAATTGTACAGTATTATTAATCAACAATACCCAAATAACCTTCTTGTAACACTTAAATTTTATTATTTTGCTCTGGAAGTCAATGGTACTTTTGTTGTTTCCACTGCTGTAATAATGCTTACATTACTAACAAAGATCTTCGCTTTTTAGGGAAATATCACCTATATATGTATGACTGAAAAGTATTTCATTACAGTGATGACTTTTAAAACCTAATTAGAAAGTTAAAGCTAGACCAGAGCAACTCTATTACTTTGTATTTCTTTTAATGAATTTTTTTTCTCCTTATATTTCATTTCCATTGAGTCCAAATATAATGAGGGTGGTAAGAAGGCTTATTATGCTCTATATCTCAGTAATTAATTATCATAACTTTATTAGTGATGATTTAGAATCCAACTCATTATTTTGAATCAGTAATGTAATTAGTGTCAATATGATTTCTGGCAGGTGAACTCCGGGTTAGCAAAGTCTTAACAGTTGTTTTTTTTCATTAATAGCTTAATGTTTTTCTCTTTGTATTTCTTTACATGTGTTTTCTTTTTTATTTAACTTGACTGATCACTACAAAAATAAAAAAAGACCCATTTAGATAGCTTATTTTACTAATACAGAAATATTCCTGTGACAACAGTAACTTCATCAATGACCATTGAAAATTAACCCGTTAACAACCTTTGGAAACAAACTTTTTTAGCTGTAACATTTATAAGTAAATTTTCAAAAAATCACATTTTTTTCTTGGTTGCTTTTTAATCTTAAGTCATAAATAGATGTTATTTCACAACTATGTCATCATGATAAATAAAATAAAGGAGGCTGATTCTCCCACTTGATACCCAGTCTGTGTAGTTCCACAGAATTTCACAGAATGGCTAAGGTTGGAGGAGACCTCTGGAGATCACCTAGACCAACCTCCCTGCTCAGTGTCCACCAGAGCACATAACTTGGGATTGTCTTACAAGCAAAAAGGAGACAAATGCTACACTAGCCAAATCAGAAAGCAAGAAATCAATTCTCTGAATTTCTAAAATATCACATCATTATTTTTCTAATGAGGCACCTTTTTCCTTCCTGCACTGATCCATGGAATGAAGGAATGCATTTGAAAAAAATCCACTGTCTATCATATGGGAGCATTGTATCTCAGTGATTAAGCTATAACTGGGCTGCAGTATAAGTATTCTTTGCACATGTAGCCCGTGTCTGCATTGGTGAGGTTAATAAGGTCCATGAACAGATAAAATGGCCCATGGCATGATTTTTGGCTTGCTCAACCAGCCTGGTCCAAGTTTCCTGCAAGGTGCAAGAGTTGGCCCTGTCAATGGACTTTCCCAGTGGTCAGTGTGGTGAGACTGATCTGTCATGGGGTTAAAAGGGATCTCAAAGTGATGGATACTGCTGTCATGTGAAAGGTGGTCTCAGTGTCAGATAACAAACATCTCAGTTAACATACCAGTAACTTAGAGAAGAAATCTTATTTTCTTAATTAATTTAATCTCAGATTCATCAGAATGCTTAGAGAGCAAAGAAGTTCTTCTTTTCTGTCCTGCTCTAATTTTAGCAGCCTGTATTACGTCCTCTTAATTTCTCCTTCTCCAAAGCCAACCAAGCTTTCAAAGGTTGTTTTTTACTCATTGCTATAAAGTAAATTAAAAAGTGTCAGCATGATTTCTTGATGTGATGTGAATACCAAAGACTGAAAGATATTATGGTTATATTACTATGTTTGCCTGGAATAAATGAATGAGTTCTTCTCTGCGTAACATAATCAGTTCGACTTTGCTCTCACACCAAATCAGTGGAAGGCAAAGCCTTTGAGAGATCTGCAGGCAAAACCTCTTCTGTTCATGACATCAGGACTCACGGTAGTTACACCACTTTATAGGGTGAAAGCCCCTAAAAATATTTTTTTGTTCAGGGGAGTTGTGGAGGATTGGGGGTGCATGGATTTTCTTGCTTTTTAATAGCCATGTGTTAAGATGGAAAAAAAGTAATTTGATTTTGTTGTCTTCTGTATTTATTAGTGTTTCTTTTCAGAATTTAATGCAACAATAATCTTTTAAATATATACATGATCTGGACATTTATTATTATTATACAGATAGGAAAAAATATTTGTCTAACTGGCCAAAATTATGTGTTGTGACCAACGTATGGTGACAAGCAAAGGATAAGAACAGGACAGGAAGGAGAAGAATGTTTGAGATCAACTGCCTTTAGCATTGGTTGATTACATCCTTTGGTCAGTCCAAATAAGTGTTCATTATTAAGTTTTGATTTTACTTTTGCAATGATATAAAGACCTTAAATGTTTCATAAGCTCCCAATGTCTTGTAGAGGTGAACGTCAGACCTATCCTCACACTTTCTGCATGAGTTTCTATTATCCACATATTGTGCTATTGAGACTTCATTTGTTTTCTCTCTAAAGTAATACTGATTTGCTATGGCTAAGTTCTTCATGGCATATTACGCTTCAGAATTTGGTTAATGTAATGCACAGAAAGAGAAATCTGGCATTTTTACTATCTCAAAAATAAAAGTATATAGTCCATATCAAAAAACCCAAACCAATAAAACAAATTATATGTGGACACTAACAAAGAGAATTATTGACTGAGAACATGGACAAAGAGCAAGATGAACTGAGAAAAAGTCCTTCAAAAACCTAAAGAAGGAGGAAGAATAAAGACAATTCCTTCAATCATAGCAAATTGCCCCAACACAGTCCAATTTTTCTCATTTTCACTGTAGGATTTTGTCACTAAGATTTTCCAGGATTTAAGATAATACTTATCTTAGCCTTAACAAAAAGGAGGCTACAACTGCTTCCCATGATGGTAGTGCACAATAATCCTCTAACTGCTTTTGTCTTAAGATTGAATGACACCTTCAACTACAGCATCAACAGTGTAAAACTGAACGAACAGCTTTCACACACTATTGTTCCAGTAACGTGTACTTTAGTGCCCCTAAGGGTGTATTTATGGGGATAGGCCAAATGATTCCAGAGGAGCTATAAGTGTCTTTTAAATCAATGATGCCTGCACTGAGGAGTCCCTAGGCTCTCATTGACACTGTCATGCCAAACAGCTCCCTTGACACCTGCAGTGAGGGAGATCTTCCATTTTCAATGGTAGACAGGGAACCTGGCCACAGAAACTGGCTACAGCATTGCCTCTGTTAAATTGCAATCAGTCCAATATTACCACTGAATACAAAATTCTACTAGCAAGTGTAGATTCTGAAAAACTTATCTACCATTCAGTGTCTGCTTTGTAGTGCGATTAAGGCAAGTAGAAACACTAACACAAAAAAATCTGGGATTTTTAATTAAGCAACCTTTTAAACATATATCCCTCATAAGTAAGAGAAAAAAGGTAGTAATTTTTGAAAATCTATCTTCCAAAACAGGTAGAACAATTATAATTTTGCCTTCTTGGAGATTATTAAAGCTCTGTCTATTCCCCTTGCTCTAAACTAGCTTAAAGGAGCTAAAACATGTGCACATGGCACATACACAGGAATTTTTATGCAAAAGACAATCACAGAAGGAATTAGATAAATGCATGTCTCCTAATGGAATAAATTTGCTTTCTTTGATAAGATATGAAGAGACGAAGATATGAAAAGCACATGTTTACACAAAGGCATAAATAAAAATCTAGAAGCATTTGATATAAAACCACATTATATACATTCATAAGTGATGCATATCTGTTTTGGTATTAGCAATGAAATTTTCAACACTACTTGTGGATCTTATTAGCAAAAGCAGCTATTAATCACATTCTTCAGGAACTATTGTACAGCTATAGTTGTGACAAGAGTGGAAGAAAACTATAGTTGTCCATTTTACTTATGTTTTGCACTAATAAGTGTTTTTACTTGCTTGGCGACAGCCCGCAGCTCTGCACGTCAAACCAGTGCCTTACCTAGAGCAGGGGATTGACACTTCACTGAAGAGCTGTCACTGAGCCACTATGGGGATCCCCTTGACTTTGATTGTCCTGGAAGCTGCTGCTAAACCTGGGGAAGAGAGTTTGGCTTCTACAAGAACAGGCATGATGAGGACACTGGGAATAGGAACACACTTTTTAAGAACATGACATATTGGAGAGACGAAAATTACACTGTGAAATGCAAGCATCTGCTGTGTACATATAGTCCTGGACATCTCAGGTCTTTATTATAGTCAAAGGTCAGTTAATGTTTCCAAAGTTTCAAGTGGAAGTAAAATATTTGGTTGGGCACTTTTTAAATTTTTTTTTTTCCTTTTTAAATACTTACGTGTAGAATTTCAACCAGAAGTACCCAATGTCCCAGTACAGGGCTCAGGTGTGCCATACAGCTTCAGCTGTCTCTGACAGCCAAATATTACTTTCTTTGCTAAACCAGTCAGATATAATGCCAAGTCTGGAAGTGTTTCCTGAAGCCTCCTCAGCTAAAAATAATTTCTGTGGTAACACCTGGGAGTTAGTATCAGTTATATCCAAATATGAGCTTTGCACTGCCAAAATTCAAAGTTACATAACTTCTTCCTTAGACAACCCCTTGAACTGGTCCTGTTCCCTCTCACAAACTGCACTGATAGGAAAAATTTCATGAAAAAAAACTTGAAATGAAATCCTTCCAATTTAAAGGATAAACTCTTTGGTCAAATATCTCCTTCAAGAGACTGGATAAGATTTTCTGAAGAACAGATTTATGAGCAGTCTAAGCCAGTTTTACTGAAATTACTCTGACTTTTACAAGTGCATAAATATTATTTGCAAGAAGAACTGAAACTTGAGAACCCACCTCCAAGGTGATTACCCTTATAGTTGGACTGCTGGAGCATTCTTACCCTTCCACCTTCCCAGTAAATATTTATCCTGCAAAGTCAAAATTTTTACATGGAATATTTCTGTGTAAACAGAATCAAACAAAAATTGTTTGATTTCAGCAAACAACTTTAGATATATTTACTTGCTTACATATTGGTATAGCACCTTTTTTTTTATTTTTGAAAAGTAATCAATTGTTCACAGCATGCAATTTTCTTCTAGTAAACGTAATTATCTAAATTATATCTGGAAATTCTATTCATTATAGTCCTACTAAATCAATATCTTTTATGGATCACATACTTTCTAGTAATATGCTTGAAATAATGAATGCTTGTTACTGTAGTACAAGGAGAGGGTAAGTTAAAATCCACTTAGTCAGTCAAGAATGTTAGCATCTCAGATGAATTATTTTTTCTTTGCTTATAGAGTAGAGTTAAACTTGCTACTTGAAGGGGACATTTAACAGATTAAACTGAAGTTCCTAACCTGGAAGATCTCATCCTTGGAATCCTAATGTGGCCAGATTATTTCAGACAACAGCAAGGCACCACACAGTGTTAGGTTGCTATGTGCATACTTGCAAAAGGAAAATTCATTGCTATATAGCAGTTTGGGGAAGAAAGAGATCATAAAAGAGTTTAGGCATCAAAGTTAAACCTATGCAAATCCTGTATGAAGGTCTTCAAAGGCTTTTCCCTCTGACTATCTATGATTAGCTCAGGAACACGTATATAAAATAGGCTGCATCAGCAAACACCAAATGTGAGGGAAAAATTATACTCTGACCACTTGAAGTGTCATATCTTTTGTTATTTACTGGCTCCATGCTTGAATTTCAGAAAACAATTTCTCTTGATAGAATTTGTGTATATCACTTTTTCTCTAATGATATGTTTTTTAGTTTCATTTGAAAAATGCAAGAAAGCCTTGAGAATTTTTTCTGTCTTTTGTCATCTTGGCTTGAGGATGAGCGTCATTTTGATTTTCCTTTCCCTTTTCTCATTTTTGATAGAATGATTTTATCTTTCAGGACTAGGCCTCAGAAAATTGCAAAGCTGGTTTTCTCAAAGTCTGAGAACAGTGATATTAATAAAATACAGCATTAGTTAACTTTTTAAATAACAATGAAAAGTGCAAGTAAAAAAATCTTTAGACACTTTTCAGATTTTACTTTTTAAAAGCCAGAGTTCCTTTAGAAGACTAAAAGTCCCTTTAAAACCAGATTCTATTGTGCTCAGCTTTAAGCTGGGGAGGCAGCACATGAAGCTGAAAACCTTAGAAGAAGGAGGAGGGAAAGCACTTTACAAAGGTGTAAAAACACCTGCCTTAACAGGCATAGTCAGTTTACAAGTCCTAAAAGTCATTTATGTTTTCATCCTGGTCAAGAATGTACCCAAATATCCATTAGAGTTTTCATAATCATCAACTGAGTTCAAACATTGGATTGAATGAGCACCTAACGTATCGCATCACCCTTAGGGAGAGATGCAGCAGCATAAGAAAGGCAAGTGTGCTGGTTTCAGCTGGGTGGAGCTAATTGTCTTCAGAGTGGCTAATGTGGGGCTGTGTTTTGTATTTGTGCTGAACACAGGCCAGAACTGATGACATAGAGAGGCTTTTGCTGTTGATCATGGTTTACACAGAGCCAAGGCCTTTTCTGCTTTGGTATTGCCATGTTGGTCAGGGGGCTGGGGGGATGCATGGGAGGTTGGGAGGAGACACAGCCAGGACAGGTGACCCCAGCTGACCAATGGGATGTTCCAAATCATATGACATCATGCTCAGTATATAAAGTGGGGGGAAGAATGAAGAAGGGTTGGGGGGACATTTGGTGATGGAGTTTGTCTTCCCAAGTAACCAGTATGAGTGATGGGGCCCATCTCTCCTAGGGATGGCTGAGCACCTGCCTGCCCATGGGAAGCAGTGAATTAATTCCTTTTTTTGCTTTGGTTGTGTAGATTTGATTTTCTTATTAAACTGTCTTTATCTTGACACATAAGTTCTCCAACTTTTGCCTTTCTCGTTCTCTTCCTATGTGAGTGACCATGAGGTTGCATGGGGCTTGGTTGTTGACTTGGGTAAAACCATGACAAAAAGCTATTCAAATTTAGCTATGAATTTCCACAGTTCTGTGAAGGAAAAACATTATAATACTGACATAACTGTAGGTATTTTTTAAAGCTATCAGACTTAAACACACTGGTATCATAGAATTAACTTCTGTCAGCTGCTCATTATGTGACTTAGTCTCTTGACTTTTCACCAGCTTAGCTGCCCTGCTCTGGACACCTCCAGCACTTAAATGTCTTTCTTGAATGAGAGGCCAAAAACTAAACACAAGACTCAAGATGTGGCCTCACCAGTGTTGAATACAGAAAGACATTCTGTGCCCTGGCCACCCATGCTCACTCCTGGCTCATGTTCCATTCCAAATACTCTGCCCCCAGCCTGTAGTGCTGCCTGGAGTTCTTGTGACTAAAGCACAGGACCTGCTACTCTGATTGTTGACCCATTTTGTTGATCTCAGCCCATGGATCCACCCTGTCCAGACCCCTCTATAGAGCCTTCCTTCCCTTCAGCAGATCAACACTTGCACCCAACTTATGTCGCCTTCAAGCTGACTGAGTATGCAATCGATCCCCTCATCCAGATCATCTGCAAAAACATTAAACAGGACTGGACCCAACACATATCCCTGGGGAATCCCACTATTGACCAGCCACCAACTGGATGCAATTCCTTTCACCACTACTCTCTGGGTCCCTCCATCCAGGCAGTTTTTAATACAGAGAATAGCACACCTGTCCAAGCCGTGGCCTGCCAGCTTCTCCAGAAGAATGCTGTGGGAGACAGTGTCAAAGGCTATGCTGAATTCCAAGCGGAAGAGGATTCTAAAATTAATGGCTTCTGGTTAACTGTCATCTGGCTATTATACATAATTATTACAAAATGTAATGTTTAAAAATGGAAAGGAGAGAAGTGTACAAATCCTGTAGAATTGTAAAGCAGAGTAGGAAACTTGGAAATTCAAAGTCGAATTCCTAAGATACTGGAGGACTACATCCAAATACTTTAAAGGAAATTACTTGGGTTTCAGAAACAGAGGGCTTATACAAAGTATTTAAGAGTACTAGTTAATAAGCATTGATGTTGACCTTAGCCAGAGTTTAAGAGTTTAATACAGGCCTGATTTGATTTGGCTGCCAGTCTTTTTGACGGAAGACTGCCTCATATTTCTAAGTGAAACTTATGGTATAAATCTTGTAATCTAAATTTAGCCCTCTAAGAGATAAGTAACTGGTTCAAGCTAATCAACCAGTCTGTCATAGAGGCAGGAGAAAGTTTCCATTTTAATGATGATTTAATCTATTTATGGTATGCCCTTATTTCAGTACTAAGGAGATATGACTTCAAAGTCTTCTTCTCTCAGTACTGACTATATAGAAAACTCAGATCATTCCCTTACTCTAGATGTTTCCTTTTTAGTTATACAAAATGTTAAAGAATAAACCTCAATTGAATGAAGTAAAGGCTTTGAACTACTGTCAATTTTCATGAATCAGTCTACAAGGTTTGTATACAACCAACCAGAGAATGCATTGCCAGATCAAAAAATCTTTTCAATCTTCCATTTTTTTCTCTCTACAATGATGTTTTCTATGCCTAGTAGAAGCCCTTTCTCACCCCGATAAACAAAAGCCTGAAAGCTGATTCATTGTTTCTCAAGGAAACTCAATTGACAGCTTACTATGAATCATACCATTTTTTGTGGAACTACTTTGTAAAACTTCTTTACATGAGTTGGATCTTTCCGAAATTCAAAGTTACTTTTCATGTACTGAGATTTGGGCTTCTGAGACATTTGTTGCCTGGAGGGTAGAAAAGAGATATGGAGAATCCGCCTTGCTTCACTACTTTCCTCTCATTTATATCAAAAAGACTCACAACTGGGTCTCTTCCCTCTTTGTTTGCTGTAGTGCAGTGCTTCTGAAATGTCTGCCAGAGCTACAGAATATTGTAGCACCAGACTTTGATTTATGCCTACATATTGCATTAAACATGTCATGCATTGGCTTGTGCAATCCTTTCATCAGTCAGCTACTTAAGCAGAGTCCATCTGTATTCCTGTAGTGCATTAACTTGTAGAGTATTTCAGAATTTCAGATTTGGTCCTTGACCTCTCAGAGGGATAATTATGAACTACAAAAGCACAAAATTATTTTCACATATTGCAATTTCAGGAAATTGGAATCATAATCTCTCATTAGAAATGGCAATTCGTATAACCTCTAGAAATTAATGGACAAAAAATTGTGAAATAGAACTACACTGGCATTTATGACATTGATAGTTTTTTTTTTCTTTCACCTTTATGGAGGGTTTATCTCAAAATATTTAAATAGCCTTTTTGTGATCAGTTTTTATTGAACTTGGAAAACAAGGTTTTCTAAACTCAATCTACCATCCAATAAATGTGATTATTATCTTACTCCTTGATTTTTTGTTTAAATTCTAAATACATATAACTCATGATTTTAACACTGGCATGATTTTGAAGTCCTATACAGCTCCTATCTAGTGAACAGAACTCCTAGCTCTGTCCACTATATAAATTTCACAGGCAAACCTAAAACTTCTATTGCTTTGAAGGATTGATGCACAACAACATATATAGACATTAATTTTACAATGCCATTAATAACATTATGCAATCCTTTTTCATTTAACATCTTCTCAATATCACAATATTGCTCAGGAATATATGTTACCCAATAAAAAATCTGCTTTCAGAAAAATCATTGAGTTCTGTGGATGGAAAATTAAATGGTCAATCTTGTCTTATTACATTTTCCATTTTAAATGGGAATGTAGCATGACTATTGAATGAGATAACTTTTTTTCAGTACTGAGTCTCAGCTGAGACCTTACAGATAATAATGTTGTTACCCATGCTAAAAATACCACAGCTGCAATTTTTGGGTGCAATACAGTACCACGAAGAAGCTGAACTGATAGAGAGATTCGGCATGAAGAACTGCAGATGGTCAAAGTGTTAAGAAAACTTAAATCTACAAAGTGTTTGCAGTTTGAGCAAATAGGGTTGGAAATCTTCTACATCAAGCAACATTCCAGTCAATCTAATATCAAAGACTTTCAGTTACTGAGTTCACTGAAAAAACTGAGGCAAACTGAGAACCTTTAGGAGGAATAAACATTAAATCCAGCTAAACACTAGATCTAAGAACAGTCTATGGTCTACTTAGTCTTAGTTACAAAATGCTTATCTCAGGAAATAGGCTGAGGGCACAAGGGATCCACAGTCAGAAAATCATTTAACTGTTCATTCAGCTAGAATGGTGTGAGTCTGGCCACTGAGATTTAAGCCCACATTTAAAGACTTTGTTTCACCAAAACCTAGGTATATATTAGTAAGAAGACATTGTGGGGAAAGGTCATTATTATATAAAAAATAAACAAAACAATAAAAACCCCCTTTAATGCAATATTTTTTCAACGATTTAGATCAAACAAGGTGGAAAACAGTTCTTCAAAGTGCTTCAAAGTACCATAATTTAAACTACTTTGAAAAACTATGCCAAATGAATCCCATCAGGCAGGTCCTATTTCTTACTGAAAAACAAAATTGTGGTGCTCTACCTGTAAGAATAATTACCTTTTGAAACACTATCCAGATCAAGTTACAGTGTAATTTTGTTATGACTGCTACATTTACAGGAATCAATCACAATCAAGCAAAAAAGGACAAAATAAAAGGTACTGCAATGTCACTTTGATTACCCCTCTCACAGTAACACTCTAACCATGCAAGTATCTTAAGAGCAGTCAATGAAGACAATCTGGTTATTTTAACTACGGAAAATCAATGGCAAGGAAAAAAATTACTTTGTCTTTAAGCTGTGAATACTTTAAAGATCCCTTCCAACCTAAACTCTTCTGTGGTTATACGATTCTATATTTGATCATATCTGTTTAATGACCAACCCCCCCACCCTGCCTCCGCAAAAAATAGCCCAAAACCACAAACAACCAAAAAACCCCACAAAACCCCCAAATGTAATGTACTGTTCAGTTTCACTTTCTACTGTCAGGTTTAAATTTGGAACTGCATAGCACCACTATGAAGATTCATACCTATCTTTGGGTGAGAAATTGCTTTGTAAGTATGGCACAAAAGAGCAGTGCCAGCTTACAGTTTTTTTCATAAGCTACAGGCTCAACTGATGAAGTTTTATTAGGGATAAAGAATCAGCTCACATTATTTCTACTTCTACTAATTTTGTGGGTGGTAGCAATTAGCAGAGGATTTGGCAGACAGCTGGGGGTGGAACAGTAACCTCTTAAGTGGCCTTACATGATTCTCTAAAGCTCATTTGTCAGAGTCATTAAGCTGTATAAAGACATCCATTAGCAGAGTCTTGCCCTACTCATGTATCTTTTGAAGCACCTTTGTTAGAGATTTGCTGTCATGGTTCACAGAGAGATACACAAATGAAATCTATTATGGTAATGACTAGATCTAAAATTAAGAGAGCTAAACCCACATTCGGTGTTGCGCATTGCTTATTCTTGGGTACTACTTTGTCTTTGGAGTTGAAATAAAAGTGTTTTGGAGCAGGAAATGGTTCTTCAGACTGGATTTATGAAATACATAGTACAGAAATGGTTGAGGATGACAACTGCTACCATTGTACAGCAATTACACTTTAAGTTAACAGTGTTTTGCAATGCACATTCGCAACAGAGAGGAGCAAAGGCCATCTCCAGCCCATAAATCCAAGATTAAAACATTCAGAGGCAGTTTCAACCTATTCCAATACATGAATCATCTGTTAGTGAAAAAATGATGAGGGTAAGAGGCAACTGTTGCAAAGGAAGTTCTGCCTGAACATGAGGAAGGACTCCTTTCCTGAGTGGGTGACTGAGCACTAGGAGAGGTTGCTCAGAGAAGTTGTGGACTCCTCATTGCTGAAGATATTCAAGAACCTTTTGGATGCAATCCCGACCTGCACCCTCAAGGACAACCCTGCTTAGGCAGGGAGGTTATACCTGTGATGTATCTTCTGCAAGGTCTAAATTCCAGCTACTGGAGAATCAGTGGTGGCCACAATGCCTCCAGGTCTAGCTGCCCAAGGTTGGAGGGACAGAGTGTGTATTTGTACAGACACTAAAAAGTATGTGCAACAGTGCATGGAGGAGAAACTTTGGGATGCAGATCCCATAGGAAGCAATGGAAGAAACCAGGGTGTATGGGGGTGTGAGTGCAAGCAATGGGAGGAGGATCTATCTGGGGGCAGTGCGCTACCTGGGGACACTGTTCCATCTCTGGCCACTGTTTCATCTCTGGCAGCCTGTGTGTGAGGCCATGTTGGTGGCCTCTGTGAGAGTGTGCACTGGAAGAGGGGCATCTCCAGGTCCTGGAGGGCTTGAAAATTCTCACAATATCCTTAATTAGGGTTAAATTTAGCTTTCCTTTATTTTTCCCCCTGGAATCTCTTTCTAGTAAGAATATCAGAACATCATGTCGTATAAAAAATGTGTGCAGAACAGAAATTTTCCTAAAGCAAGATACAAATCCAAAATAAAATCAGAGATCACTTGAAACAAAATTACTTATTGTAAGTCTTCTTAAAGCAATAGTAAAGATACAGATACAGGTTCCAAATTACTCAAACTACAATTTTGCTTTTTTGAAATGCTAAATATTTCTATTTCATCTATCAATTTATTATCAGTAATTTAAATTTATTTGATCTTTATTCTGTCATCCTAGCAAGAAAATACAGAAGAAAACTCAAGATAAAGTCACTAACTAATTACTTCTGGAAGTGTAAGTGGCATTTTTTAAACTATAGGAATGTTTTTGCTTCCCCTTTCAATGAGGCAGACAGGGTACTTTAGAAAAATATCTGGTTGCCACTGATAAATATTAAATTATTGGACACTCAAGGATTCAGAGCATTTAATTTATATCTTGATGAATATCTGCAATATGTAGTTGTGCTTTTGAACTTTTAAAAATGGAACTTAAAAGGATTAAGTCTCTCCACTGCAGAGTACTACTTCATAAATTTCCAGTAAATATATTTAAATAAGAGGAATTTATCAAGGAGAGTAATTTCTAACTGATATTTTGAACATGTCATATATTAATTGCGGGGCAGTAGTTCAGACATCAGCTGACAATAGTTTGATTAACTTTTTGAGAAGCACTGTCATTTTATACAGTATATTAAATCAATTGTTTCATTCTGAGGAGGGACAAAATGTCATAATGAAACAATTAGGTGGTAAGTGATTTAATAAATTGATCAAGAATGTATTTGATCATAAAACCTCATCTTTCATAATATATTGAAGAAATATTGTCAGTGAACTTACTAATTCACTATGGGCATGGTATTATTTTTGATTTTGGAAGGACTGCGAGGTATAATATCCTTAAAATTACGTTTTTTCTAGAAAGAGGAAATAGTTTGCAATGAATTGATACTCCCTTGGGATTATGCCTAGTATATTTGGAGTAACATGATTTATTTATTTGATTAATTTCATCAAAAAAACTAGCTCCAATTTTGCAAAAGAGGCTGGGACCTAATACTCATTGACCCGAAATATCAATAAATTATTTTAGAAAATACTTTTAAAATTATCATTCTCTGATCTCATAAGGTACCAGCATCTAAGGGTATGCATTAGACTAGCAAGTCTGTGTGTAGGTTGGATTCAGTACTATGACTTTTATGAACAAGTTTCTGATGTTCAAGGTAATGTTGGATGGGGCAACATGAGCAACCCAGTCTTTTGAAAGATTCTCCTGCTAATGGCAGGGTGGTAGGAGTAAACGATCTTTAAAGATTCCAACCATTCTATGGTCTATGTTAATGCTGGAGCCCTGGCTACAAGCAAGCCTCTGTCTCTGGACAACAAGTCCTAGAATTCTGCTTCCCATTCCACAATGGGAATCCTGTCAGAATATAGGAGATATGCTATGGTATGCATTAGGTCCTTGAAAAACAGCCTTGCCTTTCTTCTGTAGTTTCTGTCTACCCAGCCTCCCTAGACAGCACAAAGAAGTTATAGCTTAAAAGTAGTAATAGTTTAAAAGAAACATATCTGTAAGGGAAAATGAGTTTTCATATTTTCCCCCAACAGTTATCACTTACTTAACAGTAATGTCACATTAATCACACTAAAATTTAAATTAAAACAAAACCATTTTTATATATTAGCCAGCAATATTGTATTACAGTTTTCTAAGACTCTCTGCAATGCCACTTTCAACTTGTAGTTTTAATCCAAATGTCTCAAATGTCATTGTTAACAGTTATGCTAAGATGCAGTGTTACCTTTTTGTTTCCTAAGCGTAGAACTTGCAAGAGAAAATTAAATAAGTTGATCATTACTTGCCAAAATTCCTACATCAGATGTGATGCCAGTGCCAATGTGCAGTGCTTTGAGTATAAGGAGTCCTACAGTTTAGGGAATTGAATATTCCTCACACTGAGCTGATGGAATAATTTTGCACCAGAAGAATGTGAAATAATGATAAATTCAAATAATATTATGTTTCTTTTGTATTCCAGGATATGGAAGAATACAAGATTAGAGAATCACAAGAAGAAATGTGAAACAAAATCTGAATTTTAATAGGGACACTGAATAACATCTAAACATGAATTTAGGAGTATCTTCAATCATTTTGTGGTATTATTTAGTTCAGTAGGAGTCTGAACCTGCCTGGGTCTCACCTCAAAACTGTCTTGAACAATCAAAATGACATAAACACATGACTCCCAAAGATGCATAACCCCTCATTTTTCTTTTCACTGTTTTGAGACACTAACGAGTGACCAGAGATGAATCAAAGTGCCCTGCTGAAACACGTGCTCTCACACCTGTAGCAGAAGAACAGAGGGAAGAAATCTGTGGTGGTACTCCCTTTAATTTACAAAAGAATTAGGCCAGAATTAGCATAGAATTATAATGGTTATCAAGGTTCATATCCTATTATTGTAGTAACAGTGACCATGCTATGATTTTCAAAAATTGAGTTCTGTCTTCAAAGTATCTTGTTATTCCTATATCACATTCCTCTTGGAAAAGCCTTTCCCACACTGAACATCTTTTTGCCAAATAAAAGCAAATTTTTTTTAAAAAAACTTTTTTCCATAAAACTTACCATCCCTTTTCCCACAATTTCCAAGATTTTCTCTAATTAGCAGACTTAACTTTCCTTGAAAAGTTAAATGCTCACAGTTAAGTTCAAGATGTTTTAACTGCCTGCTCATTTGTATTTTGATGGTTTATCTGTATAAATACCATTTACTTATCAGGTAGAAATGGATACCTCACATATATTGGCCATCACCTTCCACTGAAATCCATCACTTAAAACTACATCCCTTATGTCACATTTCCCTTTACCACACCAAGCATTGAAATGTGATTTGTAGATTTCCATGCAATTGTATGGCATTAGAGTTATTCCAAAGAGGTGAAGATGGGAAATGTCTTTAACACATCCATAAAAATAGTTAATATTTCTAGCTGATTAGAACAAAAGCTGGTTTAAAATTGCCACCATTTTGGAAGATTTAGATTATCTAGGGCTGCTGTAGTAGTAGAAAAATTGTTCTCAATAAGAAATCAGTAAGTTTGTAACAGTTTGCAGAGGTGTTTCTACTGAGCAAACAGCAACTTAATAAATGTACATAGTAATAACATTTCATGTACTGCTATTCAATTTTGCATCTTCTCTTCTAATAGCCATTTCATATTCTAAATTATATTTCTGAGCAAGAATCTCTGCCTTCTAAGTTTTGTTACAGAAAATCACATCAATTATACCATCCGCAAGGAACTTGAAGTTTATTGAAGAAGAAAGTCTAAACTATTCCTATAGGTACACATTTATATTGCACTCTCTAATCTAATATACCTGCCAGCACTGTTAATTTACTTCAAGAATAGAGAGTGATCATATCGCTTAGAGAAAAACAGCAATGGGGCTTCATGTTATTGCTAACAGATTCAGATATATTAAGATATAAACACAGGTAATACAAAATCCTAAAAGGGGGGGAAATCAATTCATTGAATTACAGAAGCCTGTAATTAGGAGAAAATAAGATACTTTTAAAATGCAAATATATTCCAAAACCAGCTAGAACAGACCAAGAGCTGAAAATGAACCACCATCCATTAGAAGAGAGGCCCATTCTTCCCTCAAGAGGTGTGGTGCCATGTGATGTGGAAAACCTGTAGCTATTGGTAGAAAATCTTTCCACTTCTTGCATGAGTAACACCAAACCTACCTCAGTAATGTAGTTTACCACCAAGATATAGATATGTTCTTTTTTAAACTTGTGAAGTTATCGGAAAGCCTGCTCATATTCCCTTAAATTGTTTCATAGCCATTTCTGTTCCTCATTGACTATCATGGTTTTGTAGACTTAGAAATTACTTTTCCTAATCAACTGCTCATCCTTACTTGCCATTGTCACAGATGTAGCATTTAGGACAATTAGGGCTATTTCACAGGCCAGTTTTGGTGACAATGTGTTTCATTATCATGAAAGCAATGATGATGTCATAAGTGTTGGAGATGAGCATTACTGAAAGAATCAGACAAAACACAGAGATATTTAATCAGCAGTGAGGAGAAAAGTAATTCAGAAAAGGACACAATGTCTTCAAATGAGGCTTGGAAATTGCATTTTATTTTCTAAAAAGTGTACTGGAGTATAGAATTATCCATTAAATAGAAACCCAGGAGAAACATCCCCTGCAGTTGATCTGAAGAGACAAGTGAAAACAGCTCAATCTGACAATGAATTTCTAATCAGTGACCTGACAATTTGTTTTTTACTTGCCACAGATGTTTTTTGTAGCATTTTCTGCATATTCAAGATCAGCTGTGACTGTGATTTTGCATATATTAACAAAAAAACCTTTTTCTGACTGCACTTCAGAACGGAACTTAGGAAGAAGTGAAAAAGTGCAGCAGGGCAACTGAATATGTTTGCCTTGCCAAAGGTCTTATGTTATTGATTAGGAATAAACCTCTTTGATTATTGATTAGGAATGAAATGTCTTTTACACAGTTAGCTTTTATTCTTCTATTATACGACAAACTTTCAGTCAGGAGAAAAAAGCTAAAATTCTATCTGCAGTAGCCAGTCCTCATTAGTGGTTTGTCATGAAACCACTACAGGTTTACCCAACCCAAATCCATACCTTATGGGTCCTGTTAAGCCTAAAATATTTAAAATCCTTCCAGCACACTTTCTGAAAGATATATCTGTCTCTAAAAGACTACAGAACCCATTGTGAGTTAAGAATCACACAGAAATAGCTGGGTGGCACTGTGAAACATCTATCCAAGTTCAACATGTACTTCAGCAACAGTCTGAGGTAAATTTCCCTTTTCAGATTCTAAAATGAGGCTGTGACCAAAAGTGACACAGTTTTGTTAGGGCATTTTCATTGTGTGAAAAGGAAAATATGTTCCTTCTCCTAAAAAACATACATCTCATAATTTTTCATACAGCTCTGGGTACAATATTACCACTATAATAATTTAAACTTCCAAACACAGAATTAGATTCACATAATGAATAATTAACCAGGTGTGAGAACCCACCTGCTGCATCCAACTCTGACATTCCCACCACAGAAAGGACATAGATCTTTTGGAACAAGTCCAGAGGAGGTTCACCAAGATGATTATAGGGATGGCGCACCTGTCCCATTAGGAAAGGCTGAGACAATTTGGATTGTTTGCCCTGGAGAAGAGAAGGCTTTGGGGGGACCTAATTGAGGTCTTCAGGTACCTGAAGAGAGCCTACAAGACAGATGGAGAAGGACTATTTACAAAAGCATGAAGGGACAGGATGTAGGGGGAATGGATTAAAACTGAAACAGAGTAATTTTAGACTATATGTAAGGAGGAAATTCTTTACTATGAGGGTGGTGAGGTACAGGAACAGATTGCCCAGAGACACTGTGGATGCCTCATCCCTGAAAATGTTTAAGGGCAGGTTGGATGGAGTTCAGATCAACCTGATCTAGTGGAAGGTGGCCTGCCCACAGCAATGGGAATGAAAGTGGGTGATCACTAATGTCACTTCCAACCCAAGCCATTCTATGGCTCTTTGAGTGTGTAAATATAATCGTCAGAGTATAGTGCAATCTGCAAAAATCCAGATTGATCCTCATACTGTCTGATGTCTGTCTTTGGTTCCCCAAAGAGCATCCCTAAGCATTTTACTTCCTTCTAATGAAAATAAACACAATAATATTTTGATTTTCACAGCTAGTTCATGTTTGCAGCCTATTAAAATTCGTGGAAAGTTTTTGCTCCATCTTGTAAGACAACTTCAGGCAGTTGTGCTGAGGGTACTAGTCAACATTTTAGAAGAGTGGCAAAAGTAAGTTAGGCTTAATGACCATTTTCCAACTATCTGATACTTCCTGGAAATTTCCAAATTATTCAGCAGATTATTTTCTATTGATGAGAAATTTCTCTTCTATTTTTTTAGAAGACTACTAAACTTCAGGGTGATATTTATCTGTCCCAGAAAGAAACAGCAATCCCAAACAGACAAGATTTAAATGTTCTACATCCTGTAAAGAGAAAGACAACTATTGACCTTGTATTCCCCATTCTTACTGCTTTATATTAAGCAGTTCCCTGCTTTTTTGCTAGCTTTTGTAAAACACATTTGTCCTGGGGTGACCAGCCATAAAAAAAAAACAGGAAAAGAAAGGAAAGCTATAAAACAAGGCGAATTAGTAAGCAAGAATTCAAACTAACAGAGTCTGGTTGGAGACTGCAAGGAGTAGATTTAGCAAACACTATAATCATTATAAGTCATTTAACCTAAAAATATATTTACTTTAAATGTATTTGCGTTACATGCTCATCTGATCCAATGCATTCACGGCTCCCCCAACTGTTCTGTGAGAGTAAGCTGTAATAGTTACTTGCATAGTGCAGAGTTTTACAGTTTCTAATGGGACAAACTTCATGTGAGAGAGGTACAGTGGTTCTGTCCCCATTTTAGGAATTATAAAGGTACTTAAAACCACAAGATGGATTGTCAAAAAATTATTGTCCAATATTTTAAGTTAAGCTGAAATTGTTGTTAATGTACCTTCAAATGTCAATTAAGTATCCCAAGGAATTTATAATTTTGAACTAGCTTCTCAATTCCACCTTGTAAGCAATCATCTGTTACTTTATTCTCAATATGTGTATGGCTTGGACCAAACCTCTACCATCTGTGTCAGTTGTGTTAATCAGCTCCCCACAGATCCTTGGCCAAGTGGTGCAGAAAGTTGATAGCCTTTATGATAAACTCCATGCCCTTCAAGCTAGATTCCATTCATGCTCAATATTACAAGAGTGCTCCATGGAGTAAGCATTAGTCTCTGTCCTGGTTCAGGGCAAATTTTGGAGAGAACCCCCAAAGGGCTCCTCTAGGAAAGCAGATTCAATCGGACCCTCCTCCCAAACGGTCCAGGAGAAAAATAACTCCTTGGAGAAAAGTGGAAAAAACCTGTTTATTAAACAATAAAACCTAAACAATATTAAACAATAAAACCCCTTGCTGCTCCAAAAGAGATGACAAACTGAGAAAGTCCCCTCCCCGGGCTGCAGCTCAGCTCACTCAGTCCCTCCGGCGCTGGAAGTGCCGCGGCCCAGGCCCGGCCCGGTGGGCCTCAGGTGTGAGATCCGGGTGCTCTTCTGGGTGTTCAGTCCTCAGCAGGTTAAACAGGTACAAAGAAAAGGGAAAAAAGGGGAAAAAAACCACAGTCCAGGGAACTTCTTTGCCTCAGCTAGATAAAACTAACTAAAAGCAAAGGAGAGCTCTGTCCCGCTGTCTGTCCATCCCCAAACAAAGGTCCAGGAGCAGGAATGTGGAGGAGTGAGTGCAGTGTCTGAAAACAAGCTGAGCGCTTCTCTGCCCCCTTCACTCCCTGGAACAAATCTTAAAGGTTTATTTATTCAGCATAAACAGAACAAAACGACTGGGGATAAAAGCATTATATAGTCAACCTAGGACAGTCTCTCACGCTTTTTTACTTAAAAATAAATTAGTTTTAGAGAATTACAACAAGTAAAAGGAACAAAATTCAGCATAGATCACAGTCATGGTGTATTTTGCACTTATATCAGTCAAAGAAAATACTCTGGACTAGCCTAAGTTTCTCTGCTTTGAAACTCTTGATTTTACTTGCAAAAGAGCTTGGGCATTAAGTACCACATAATGGGCACAAGTGAAGGACCAAGACCACAAACCAGAAAGTAAATGAGCTTGATAGAACAGATTTTCCCAGATGAGACTAAGAGAGTAGCCTGATCTTTTGATGCATGATTTGTACTCATCAAAGTGAGAAGTGTTACCATGGGCTCTTGTTTATTTTTATGGTTTTTTATTATTTCCTCAAATCTTCCTTAAATACCTCTGTCACTCTCAACTATATCTTCCTTCTCAAATATGACTCTTAATCTGAAGTTTTCTATTTAATTTGAGTATACTTAACATCAACTCTTTAGAGGCCATGCTTGCTTAAATATGATCAATTTAGCCCTTTAAAATTTTCTTCAGTAGAATAAAGCTTTATTTATAATAAAAGAGTGGGTGTAGTGTGAATTTCCCAACATGGAACAATACAAATATAGTATTCTAAATGTGTGATCTCAAACTGTTGCAATTATGTAATAGCTCATTGCTCTGTCCCCTTTGTCACAGGCAGATATCCCAGGAGCAGCCTGCAGACAGTCTGTGTAAGCAGGTTTGGCAGCAGAGTGACCTGCCCAGTAGGCAGAGTCCTGCAGAGTCTGGAGGCACTGCCTGTGTCCTGTCCTGCAGCTGCTGCTAGCAAAGCAAGCCCAGCTCCTCCCGAGGGTCTCCTTCCCAGGCAGACCAGGTATAGCCAGTGGCATGCAAAAGGCCTCCAGCCTCACCCACATTTTTGAAAATTAGTTAAAGCAGAAGAATTTTGTGAGTGAGTAACCAGACCTGATCATAGAAAACAATCTTTCTGTGCGTAAGTCCTTTAAAATTCCTGCCTTCTAATTTTTGCCATTTTTAAAAGTTAATATGTGTATTTAAGACATTTTTGGATGCGTTAAAGTCTGCTTTCTGTTACTGTGCATCATTCAGAATGGTTCTTACATCCAAACCATACACTTCCACATATTAAAGTCATCTAAGTGAATGGACAGAAATACACTTAAAGCTACAAATAGGGAGGTGATGTAGTGCTTAAATAAATTAGTAGAGAAACGCTGATAGTTCTGCCAGTTTCCATGCATGCCTAAAATATCTTAATCTACTTCTCTTATCTGTGAGAAAATTAACTTCTCCCAGCAGCAACAGTATATAAAAATAAAATTGATACCTTATTGGAGTATATATCACGAATCCATTAATTATATAAAAGTATCCAATAGATCCTTGCATATATCAAAGTATGCAACAGTGTTTGAAGGCAGGACTGTTTGGTCATGCAGAGGACTGGCAATGTGACCAGCAAGAGCAGATATTCTTTCAAATTAAATTGCTGCTTGAATAAAATCAAGCAGAGGATCTTGGGAGTTACTCAAGTGAGGCCCCTTATCTATAGGCAATAATATTTTTTTCAGACCCACATAAAGCAACACCTAAGAAGTTTTAATTTTTTTTTAAGGTTTTTACAGAACCTCACTGCCCAGATAATTATTTAAATCCAGATTAAAGCTATTTGTCCAGCTACTTTTCTCAGGTAAACCTTAGTTAAAGAAAAATAAACCTATGTAAAACTTATTACTATGATATATTGAATATTAGAAAATACTCTATTAAATTGTGTAGTGCCATAAAAAATACTGTCAATTCACCATATGATGTTAAAGTGTGCTATACTAACAACATTTCTACTTTAAATGTTATACATAATGTATACAAAATCCTTTAAATATAATTAAAATGGGAAAATTAAAACATTACATATTTTTGAACTAAAAATTATATCTGAATAGGAAATCTGCAAGGCATTCTAGTCTCACATAATTTTCGGTAAGAAATTCCAAATATGTAATTTTGTTGTGACTTGGAATAAAAGTAAGTTCTGAACTGCTGAGCAGAAAATGTAATTATGAGTTTCAAACAGTTCTGAAGAAGAATAATTAATCTTCTTTTTTCCCCCCTCCTTTTCCATCAAAGTAAGACTTAAGAATCTGCAATTTCAAGGTTGCAGTGTAAGCAGTGATATAACTCAGTTACTGCTTTTCAGGAGCAAGAAAGAATATAGATTTTGAATAAGAAAAAGGCCTGAATGTCCTCAGCCAAATAATTTTTTGTTATTCCATAAAACAAATGTATTCTAAGATGAAATAGAAAGGTTGATTCTAGACCTTGTCAATGCAAGTTTCATGATGGATTATTTAAAAATGAATCGGGCAAAATGCAAAGCATTTTTAAAAGTTTGTAATCTTGCTTTTAAAATAACACTAACAGATCAGTAGCTTAGAAACTCAATATTTTAACACAGTGTACTGTGAAATCGTAATGTTCCTAAATCTCATTACTGGAAAGTGTCACTGAAATATCTGAATGCCTCAGGTCAAAGGAGAAAGTGATAAAAGCAGTAGAGGGGGACAAGTAATAAACTTCTTGCCTACATATAGCCAAGGCAATGGAACAAAATACTCAACAAGAGAGAAAAACCCTCTGAGATAGTAGAAAAAAAGCACAACAACTTAAAACTAAACAATATATCTGTACAGAGCTATGCTGGATAAAATTAATGTCAATCTGTTGTAAAATATGAAGTCCTTATAAATGACTGTGAAATTGAGCTGTTTAGAAAGTTTTCTTTTGTGTACACCCTTGTATATGTTAGAAGATTATTTTCATGTTAAAATACAACTATGGTTTTTATAGCATTTAAAAAAACCCCTAATTTGATCTTTTCCAACAAACTGCTGCTTAAAGAATTTTATTAAAAATCTGCAACAGATTTTGATGTCAGTAGGTTATCACCTGTCTTAAAGGCATTTCTGGATCTTCAGTCCCACAAATGATTCAAACATTTAGACATAAGTATTTTAAGCACAAGTATATTTAAAGAGATTTAGGAGTGTACTTTTCCCTTGGACAGGGAAAAGTTTGCAAAGAACAAATCCAATTTTTCTAAAGGCCTGGACTGAGTGGGGGTTTTAAACACCTGCCAGTGAGAACAGCTTAAAATAAGTACATCCTTAAATATCTTGCTCAACTAGAATTTCTACAACTACACATCAGGAAGCATTAGCCAACCAGCTGCTGTATTTCATTATAAAGCCAGTCCCTTTCACTTTTAGGACAAAGTGATTTATTTTAGGGGGTGCTGTTGGGGTATTGTACTGAGTCCAGCTAAGTTACCTCACCGTGAGTCTAGGGCCTGAGCAGGCAAAGAAGGAAGAGCCATCTTCCAGGGTACACCAGCCTTGAAAGATGTGGGTGTGAGTGGTCATGGGATGTGGAGTGTGAGTGGTCACCCACAATGCAAGCTTTAGTAGTGCAACTCTTTCTTCCTCCCAGTGCACATTTTCCTCCAGACAGTATTGTAAGGGTGTGTGGAAGGAGAGCATCTGTTCCCTTAAGGGTGTTGGGTAAGGGACTTTCTTCACAGCAAGGACAAAAATAAAGGGAAGAAGCCACAAGCAAGAACATTCAGGGACACAGACCTGACAGGTGAATGATAAAGGAGGAAGTGGTGAGAACTAAACCTGATGAATATTAAAGGGATGACAGCTTGTGCAAGCAAGAGAAAGCTTATTCCAGTGAATTTATATAATTGGAGAACATAACAATTGGGAAAAAAGGGGAAAAGGGGGAGACCAGAATCAAAATACACAGGGACACAGGCATGACAAAACAAACACGTAGACAAGAAACAAAACTCACCAGGCACTCTAATCGACAGGCTGTCAAGGAAGGCACCACTTGCAGGAAGATCAACTTGGATTTGTTACTGATAAGACTGTAAACCAAAGGCCTGGACTGGGAGGGGTGAAGGAATAACAGGAGTGATTTCAGGGAAGAATAAAGCAAGGGAAAGGCAGAAAGAGGTCAGTACAGATGTCTGTCTGAGCTTTACACCTGATGAACACAGTCCGTCCTATAATTTTACTAATTCTTTTTCCAATGATGTCTCTGAATAAACCCCTTCTCTGTGTATGAGCACCAAGGAGACTAAGGACCAGACACTGGTGAGACCTCTTTGTGTGTGAGTGAAAATTGCTGGCTGCTACTGGAGTCAGAACAGGGATAGTGATGTCCCTGGACCAACATCCAGCGATGGGGGGGGGATCTTCAGGAGTCAGGTGGGTGAGTCTAAGTGTCGATGGTTGAAGCATGGTCACAGGTGTGCCTGTGTGCCAACTGTTATACAGCGACTGTATCTTCCACAGTCCTGGGGTGTAAACCTGTATTTGCTGGCAAACTTGAAGCTGGATGAGTCATCAAGTAGCTGGGTGTCAGATCCAGGACAGAGTATTAGAAGGGTGGAGGATCTGTGCCAGTACATCTAGGAGACTTGTGAATGTGCATTGCAAGAGGCATGAGTGTCTGTATGTGTGTGTGTGTGTGTGTATGTGTGTCTGTGTATGTGTGTCTGCGTCTGTGTGCATACTCGTGAGTGTTAAGCTGGACCAGCTGGCAGCTGGGGACCTGTGGGAAGGGCTGGGATCTAGGCAGGAGAGCCAATCAAGCAGATGGATCATGCCAGTGATTATGGGATCCACAAATATGTGTGTGTTTTGGGGAACATGGAGAGTATCCTGTGTGTGCCTGCACTGGTGGCCTGTCTCAGACAGCTGAAGAGGAGGGGGCCATGGCTATCTGGGCTTGTGTTTTATGAGCATTCTTACATAGGCAGGATGAGGTGGCTTCTAATATTCCTCTATAAGAATAAACTTCTGCTGTCAGATCGATGCAAGCATGACATTGTGGTGAGCTGAGAGCCACCAGGGCACCCTGACCCATGGTCTATTTTAGTCCACAAGACAGATCTCAAGCTCTTCCACCACTCATGACAGATTCACAGATTTACGTCCTCCTTAGTCTTCTCAGTCAGGCAAAAAAATGTGACATCTGATAATTATGTTTTCTAAGGTCCTGACGAGAAAAACCAGACACCTAATATGAACTGAGGAATGAAGTTACCAGCTCTTAAGTGTTGAACACAAAATATTTTAATGTTATCAATTAAACTATGCTACTCATACTTCTCCTGATGATCATACCTGTATTATTTTTTCATGAGAATTCTAATAATCATTTACCATTTTGGGGGTCTGCTCTTTTTCTGCTTTGGATTTGGTTACATGCTTGGATTTTACTGTAATTAAGGGGACTAACAGCTAAGCAACATAGCAAACAGTGACATTATTAAACAAGCAGTAACTTATTACAGAACAACATATTAAAAGTGTACCAAATTATGAATAATTATGCAGTTATTAATTTTGCTTTTTAAAAGCTACATGAATAATCATTTGGTCAAAATGTCACATCACATAAATTATGTTATTGTTCTGCTATTATTCTCTTCTGCTCTTTCAGAAGGCGTGCCCCATGCATTTGCACAGTGTTATTTCTAAAGGCTTTAGGAATAATAAAATGCACAAAAAAGCAGATTTCTTTTAGTGAGGTTAGACTTGTTAATGTACACATCTCAAATATGTCCGTGACAGCAAAGAAAACATTCTTGCTTGTGCAGAGGTTGTAACAGATTTACACTATTAGACCTTACTGGAACAAAAGCAAAATTGACAGAGACTATAAAATGAATAATCCTTTTAAAGTGATCTCTCACAACAACAGAAATTATGTTAAAAGTATTATATACAAAATTTGCAGATGAACATACTATGGGGATTTTTTTCTGCACTAATAAAAGTTTTCTGGCCTTTCTCAAAGTATTTGGATTCTACTTCTGCATAATGTGAGGTGATGATCTTTAACACCCAGTGGATGCTCAACATTTAAATGAGGTATGAAAAGAGTAGAAAAGCAAATATATTTTAAAAATTCATTTTTAATTCAGTCAAAGAATTGGGCAGAAAAAAGCTCAGATAAAGGGTACTTTCACAGTAGTACTGAGAAGAGTATGTATCCCAATCTCTAAGTATCCTTTCCACGGACTTGATCTACCCTGTATTGTATTAAAGAACTTCAAACAAAACCTGCTGGATAAAAGGAAGCTTAATCCATCACAATCCAACAAATTTGCTATCAGGGATATCAAGAGATGTCCAGAGCCTAAAGAGGGATTGCAGGTCATCAGGAGAAATCTGAAGAGCAGCACAGAGGAATTCCAGTCACTCCAGACGGTAAGACATTCATCAGGGTATCAACCCAAATATCGCTATGGAAACACACTCAGCACGGGGAGTAAACAAAAGGATTTAGAGCCACATGCATGCCTGCAGGGCTGTCATTTTATTGATACATGGTGGGATGGCTCTTGTGGCTGAAATGGATGGATACAGGCTCTTTAGGAAAGAAAGGCATGGAAGATGAGGAAGTGTTGCCCTCTCTATAAGTACACAGATGGAGTGCATGGAACTCCACCTGGGGATGGATGAGGAGCTGACTGAGAGTTCAGGATTAAATGGATAGGTTGGGATTAAGTGGAGGACAGGGACAGGAGACAATATTGAGGGTCTTCTATGTGTTGTCTAACCAGGAAGACTGAGTAGATGAGGTTCTCTAGATGGACAGGAATGGCCTCGTGTTAACAAGCCCTGGTCCTCAAGGACCCTGACACTTCAATCACCCTGACACTTGTTGGAAGGGGAATAGAGCAGGGCATAAGCACTCCAGAAGGTTCCTAAAATGTGCTGATGTTAATTTCTTCTCCAAGTGACAAAGAAGCCAATGAGAAGAGGCGCTATGCTCAGAAAAGGGTTGTGGGGAATGTGAAGCTCAAGGAAAGCCTGGACTACTGTGTCCATGAAATGGTGGAGTTCAAGATCCTCAGACAGTGAGAGGGATGCACAACAAGCTCACTGCCCTGGAGAACAAACTTAGGTCTCTTCAGGGATCTGCTTAGTAAACTACCATAATATAAAACCGTGTCAAGTAGAGGGGCCCAAGAAAGCAGATTAATATTAAAGGATCACCTCCAAGATGCCCTCCCATTCATCCCAACAGAGAAGAAGTAGAGCAAAAGTGCCAGCAGGCCTGCATGGATAAACTAGGATGAACTCAAACAGAAAAAGGAAGCCTACAGAGGATAATGCAAACACAGGGAGCCTGAGAGGAATAGAGAGAAATTGTCCAAACAGACAAGGATAAGGTTAGGAAAGTTAAAGCCCTGATGGATTAAATCCAATCATGGAAGACAAGGGCAACAAGAAAAACTTCTACAAGTACATCAATGATAAAAGGAAGACTAGGGAAAATATGGATCCTCCTTGGAAGGAGTGGAAGACCTATTTGCTCAGGATGTGGAGAAAGCTTGGATACTCAACCACTGTTGTGTCTTCGTTATGCTGCTCAAAGCATTCAGAGGTTCAATGAAAGAAGAGACAATTAATTTAAATGAAATTTATACACATTCATATGATGGCAGATTATGTTTCAATGTGATATAGGCTGGTTTTTGGTCACAGAACTGTCAGAGGAAAGCTGGAGTTACTGATCTCTGAATAAGAAAAATGTGGAGATTCTGTTCCTGGGGAAGAATGGGAGGCAGCTGAAATAATTGTCATTGATGTATGTTTTTGCTAAAACAGTCATTAGTGCAATGAGAAGTGCCACTGGCAGTTTGTCATCATCATGTTTTCAACAACAACTTAATAAAATAAATTTGGAAAAGCTTCTTTATTCCCACTTGTAATCATGTTTTCATATTTGTCTTCATGGCCTTTTCCTTTTGCATTAAAATTTAGATGTTACAATATTCAATTCTAGAGAAAAATAAGATAAAAAATTTTTGGCCAGAAATATTCTGAATTCTGAGCAGAGGATTCCCATTTACCCATTCCCTCATACATATTGATTTTAGTGATGCCATTAATTTAATTATTTATACCCTATCAATATCAAGAAAAAAAAATCTGTAATTTTAGTCACGGCTGTTAAGTTCAAGGTGTAACTTTACAGTAATATTCAAAAAACCCCAAAAAACTAGGATAAAAAAAAGTCAAAATTTTAAAGAAAAGTTTTGTGTAGAATCTTTTCATCAACATGGTACCTGATCATTTGTGGGAGGAACATGAACTAAATCCAACAGTGCTGGATTTGACCCAAGGTCAGTGCAGAAGTGCATCACTGCTTTGGGAGCAGCACTGGGGATATAAAGAAAGATCTGAGGACAGAGATCAGAAATTCCAGCTGAAAAATTCTTCATCTGAGGACAATGGCAATGCAGGGTAAAGCATATGAGATATCATCACAGAAATGGTAAAGAGCATCAAGAATATGTGACAAGCCTAGACAAAGACTTCTGCAATCTCTTTTACTAACTCCTTTGCAACTGAACTTCTCTGCCATCTCATGCCCGGTACTTGATGTTCCCAGAAGTTTCCACCTGCCAGGCTGGAGATTGTTGCACACAGATGTACCTTGAGACACACAGCTTGTGACACCACAGCTGTACCTAAAGAAGATTTTCTTGGCCTAAATACACATCTAACAGATTAATTCCCAACAGAGATTTAATTTTTACAACAAAGAAACTAACTAGGCTGCATGTCTGCTTGAGCAATTTAAAGAGGTTTCATGACCATGCTTTCACTGCTTGTAATGGCATATGTTCCCATCTTTCAGCATATCAATGGAAAATAAGATCTTAGGTATTTCATATATTATGATTCTAATCATATCACAAAATAATTCATATTCCTCTTCTCTCTTCTTTCAAGACTCAAAGGTTGCAGCAGGAAATCCTCATGGAGTTTTGCTATTATTTCTGATTTTCTTCCTACATTAAATTTCTTCCCATCTTAATTTTCCTTATTTTTTACTCCTTCACATATCAGTGAATGCTCACAACTCACAACAAGAGCAGTGACATATTTGTTGAAGTCCTAACTCCACTTGCAATTATGTGGTAGATTTTATCATTGCATCTGATTCAAAACCCATTGAAACAATACAGACTGCAAATTCCTGTTGTAGAGCTGTTTTTCAGTTTATTTTTCCTTGTGTACACTGTAAGGCATATTTCTCTAATGAAAATTTATTGTGCCTTCCTCTCCACATGTCACTTAGAAGTGGATGTTCCTCATTAGAGAACTGTAGATGTTCCAATTAAATCCCTTAATAATATAAAAAACTCAGAGTAAGTTCATGACAGCTATAAAGCATTGCATGGAATAGGTCACACAAGAACAGCTGAAAAGGAAGGTAGAGCAGGTATGGAATTAAGTGTGCTATGCAGTAAAACTGATGGCATTGCAATTTACTATCCACTCTCAAAAAAACAAGAGTATCTTTTGCATATGTGCCTGTATGTCCATCTACAAGTCTACAAGCAAATAAAAGTCTGTATAATACATGAATGAAAATTTCATACTGAAGGACCTAGACATGTTTCTGGTACTTGGAGGATCACTGGAAACTGAGGATGGTAGTCTCTGGCTACTGTGACTTGAAACTGAGAGGGCTTTCCCCCTACATGGCAGAAGAAAGCCACAACAAATATCTGAACTGAGACTAGAAATATTTCCTTGAAATCTGGGGAACCATTGTCATATACCCACAACCTTCATTGACTTTGAATTAAAAAATTTTCAGCTTGTAGACTTGGATGTTATTGGCAGGTGTAATTCTTTTTCATCATATTAAATGGTGCTCTGGTACCTTCTTGGTGATTTTTTTTAAATCTTGATTTGGTTTTTTGAAGTTTTTTTTCTTTTTTTTTTATAAATCCGTTCTTAAATCTGAAAAAATACAAAGTAAAAATAGTTTAAAAATTCTCTCAACTTCAGTTTAAACCAAATGATCAGCTTATTAAATAATTTCAAAGGAGACAATTGTCTTTCCTCAAAGTTTTTTAACACTTATAGCAAGATTTGGAATCCCATTTCTGGAATTTAGTCCTTTTTAATGTTTCCCAATGTATTTTATTTTCTATTTTCAGCAACTCAACGCACTATCACTAAAATAAGCTGGCTGTTATTTTTGAAGGGTTTTTACAAAACTAACTGTAGCATAAACACAGATTCAGAGCCTCACAAGGTTGCATGCTATCTGAATAGATTCAAATAACATTTTTCTTGCCTAAATAGGTGAAAACAAATAAACCTGTTTTCACCTATTTATATATAGAGAGAAATTAAAATTACTATGAAAATAGGTCTCAAACCAAATCTTTGTTTATTCTTTAGTTTTTCTGCTTCCAAGAGGCCCTGTGACTTGCATGGGTATCTTTCCTGTGTGTACCTTTATGTTGTGAACTTTTATCTTTTTGATCTCTGCCTGTTTCTCCAATGCAAAAATAAGAAGACAGCTCTTAGAGTACACCTATAATATAAGAAAGAAGAAAAAGGCTCAAGATACTTAGGTTAATTTATTTCCATACTTTCCAAGAATGTCTCCACACTTTTTCTTCTACAGAACTTTTTTCTCCTACTTCAGACACGCCTATTCAAATGCCAATTCCAGTTTTGACCAAAATAAGCACTTCAGCGTCTTTTTCTGTTATGGAAGCAAAGAAAAAAAGTATCCCAAGCTTGTCAATGCATGTCAAACACAGGCTCTAAGCCAAGAGCTTGTATAAAAGCCTCAAAAGCAATAAGCATAGATACAAAACAATTGTGACAGTTTCTAAACCTGTTCTCTCTCAGACTGCTACTTATGTCAGCTGCGCTGCTTCTGGCAGGAACACACAGTGGTTAAAAAGTGCTAATCATGCTGCAAATAAAAAACACCCTCTCTGAAAGGTGAAACAGGAAGTTTTAAGACTACATAATTTTGAAAATGACCAGAATAAGACTTAATTTGTCCTTTCTCTAATGAAATCACATTATGCATATATATATATATATATATATATATTTATATATTTATATATATATATATATATCTCTACCTAATTTTCTATATTTTGAAGTATGCAGATTGTATAAGCTCATTCTTATTCAAAAGTTTACCAGAACTTTTAATGGAAATCTACTTTATGGTCATATGGTGGTGTGATTCTAAATTTCAGCTGATGACAGTGTTGAATGTCTTCAGATAAAACAGGGAATGTCAGCCCATTACTAGAATTAGGATCAAGAGCAGAGTTCGAATAGACCTCAATTACATTGGAATAGCTTGATTTTTTTCATATTTATCCAAAGTTAAGGAAAACATGCTGTTCCCAGCAAAAAGTAATTTTTGTATCAATGTTGCAAAAAACTTAAAGTATCTGTCTTTTGTCCTTTCCTAGGTGATGTGTCTTTCCTGTAAATCACACTGGACATCACATTTATGACAAAAATAGGTAGGTTTCATTATTTAGCAAGCTTCTTTTTCAGACTATGAACACCTTGTGAAAGTCTCTTGAAATTAAATTTAGAATGTTACACCTCATGAGTTTGTTTATTTTTTTGGTACTGAATGATGTTATTTCTATTAACTTCAGGAGAAACTGGAATTGTTCAGCAGCACCAGTTATCAATAGCAGTTTAAGAAAGGAACAAGGATTTAGTGCTAAAGAGAAGAACCCTAAACTTTAAATTGTTAGTCTGAACAGCAAATAAAGGATAAATGTATTTTCTGTGCTTAGAACATCTGAAAGAGAGTTTGGGAAAACGCATTTTAGTTTCTGATTTCTGCACTGACATTCTTGACCTTAGCTATACAAAGGAAAAAGTATTTCAATTCCTTGCTGCAACATGAGAATTTCAGTGTTTTCTATTCCCAGTATTTATCCTCTTGAGATGGCAAACTCTCCAGGGCAGGATACAACTGTAACACCAGGTTTGTGCATTGCCTGTGTATTATTGCAAGGTAAAGAATGAATTAGATTTGTACTAGGAGAAAGGGTGTAATCAAGTATTAAGCATTTGAATTGCTGTCTTTTGGAAATATCAGATTTTGATGATGATAATAGTTATTACAGTCCTCTCCCTCACAGACCTTCTGGTGCCCCAAACCATATGTAATTCCCAATATTTTTGGTCTTCTAACTTTAAGCATGTTAATTTCAGTATAAAACACTCCATACATATTAAACTGTTATCTCTAATATCACAGATATGATATATAGATTTAGCAATAGATTGGTATTATCTTTCTATATTTCTTCCTTCTACAAAGGAAGTATTCATTCAGCAATCCCCATACTTCCAATAACAGGTAAATTAGGCATCTTTCATGGTGTTAAGAGTTTCACCCAGATGAAATAGAAAATACAGGTCTAACTGTGTAGAGGACCAGACCTTAGCACGTTTTGTCTAAAACATTCTGAGTATTGCTACAGGAAAGGTGGTTGAAGGACAGGATCCTGTAGAGGTGGGGCAGTGCTGGCTGAGCCAGAGTCCTGCTCTGCATGCTCAGTCAGCAGCTTTGATTGTGTGTTATGGCTTGTGAGTCAGCACCTTTGAGGAGTTTGTTTTGGGAGTTGAGAACTTATTGAAAAAAATTAAGGGCTTGTTAGCCAACATTTTTTGTGGAAGAGGCTTGTGAGAATTTAAGGGCTTGTTAATCAACACCTTTGAGTCCAAGCAGTGGGCTGGTTGCTGGAGTTACAGAAGACTGTATAACAAAACACAAAGAGCACCCTGACACATGTCCAGTGTCTTTGTTCAGCCTGACAAGAATTTATAATGAACATCTCACCTCTTACTGATGGGTCATGATAAACTATAAGAAAAATTACCCCAGTAAATTGATAAACCTGCATGTGGAACAAGCACAAATTGTGCATGAGCAAAAAATGTCTGCTGTTATATAAATAAGATTGATACGTTATTTGGAATTGGTTTTTATACAAATCCACTTGGATTACTTGGTTCATTATGGTTATTCATACCACTAACCATGTCAGATATGAAATTTACAAAATTACTTCTATTACATGTGAGGGGTCATTTTAAAAAGGCCTCTGCCTGTCTTCTAATTATTTTCCTATATTCCTTCTCACTAGAAGGTTTTAAAGCAAGATACAAAGATTTTAGAAAGCAAAAGGTTTATGAAATCTACTCTGTTTACCATAATCTCTTGGGCTGTTCTCCTTCCACACTCCTGAAGAGAGCTTAGCCTCTGTTGCTGACCCTCCACGGACTCACACTAATCCTCTAACCACTGTAATCTATTTATTAAAGTACTAGGTCCACCTGCCTGGCATCATTAATAAATGTCAGCCTTGCATGGATAAAAAAAACCACTGACTTTATGTCTATATTCTATTGCCTTAAAAAATTATTTCAAGTGAAGATTATATTCTCCATAACTTCCAAATTAAGGAAAATCAGGAGAAAAGTTTAGAGGTAAAAGGAGAAACAGTAAAAAATAATATTTTGCATCACAATGAAAGTCAATACTTCTCTACCTGAAAAACTGAATTTTTCATAAAATGCTTTTAAACTGCCAGCTTAAGTTTGAAACTCTCTGTCCTCCAAAATGCTTCACTGATCTAAAAATCTCACAGACAATAGGTGACAATCAGAAGAGAAAAGTACAAAACATCTGCATGTTTTTTTCCTAGCCTTAAATGTATGGAAAAGCAAACTACATTTTACCGTGTATAAGTATTTTCTTCAGAAATAAAAAAATTAAAATGAAGGTTGATTGTAAACTCATTTACCAATATTAAAAACATGTCTTATGTACCAGCATATATAGATTCCACTATTAAAACAGCAAGCAGTAAGATAATCCAAAAAATAGTGTTCTAGAATTTCATTAACACAATTATGTAGATTGTGTGAGAGAATTTCTGTTTTCCTTTTGGTTGATCTGAATGTGTAGATCTACTTCCCCCCCACCCCCCCACCCCC
>LTAT01000004.1:87259966-87308452 GCA_003286495.1 Chlorodrepanis virens | reverse complement strand
CACACACACACACACACACACACACACACACACACACACACACAGAGACACACACACACACACACAAAGTTTTCTAGTTACACAGGAAATATTTCCAACAATTTTTGTGTATTCATCTAAGGACTTATAAATTTTCTTCTAACAAAGCTTAGCTCCTCATTTCCTTCAAACACAGCAAAAAGGTACCATGGCCTTTAGGAATAGGAACACAGGGAAAAAAACCATTTATTACTGCATTTCTCCAAATTATCTTGAGTTCTAATTGCCATGTATTGCAGGTTGTAGCACAGTGCTGCTAACACCAAGGCTGTAGGTTTGAGCCCATATGGACCACTCACTCAAGAGTGAGAGATGATCCTTGTGGGTCCCTTAATGTATGGTGAAAATGTACATCTCACTTTGCCAAATGATCAGTATTTTCAGCGGTTTCATTGGTTGAAAATTTTTTTCAACACCATGCAATTTTGTCAAAAAATAATTCAAAAGTTTTCCAAAGTTTTCACGTTTTCAAAAGATTTTTGAGGTAGGCATCCAGTGTTAAACATACTTTGGGCAACATCTGACTTTGTATCAGAGATGGAAATTTGGAAACAACTATTATTAAACAATTATTTTTAAATAAATACAAACTAATTTCATAAATGTTTGTGGCTCTCATAATTTTTCACAAGTATTGTTAATGGTTCATATACTTTACAAAAATTTGGAAGAGGAACATCTGCCAGCAGGTCAATGATTATTAGATGTACATTATTTGATTTTATATATTGAATTTAATTCCACCAAATCCACATAAAATTAGCCTTCATATGAGTCAGTACGCCATGGGATCTTTTGCCCAGGAAGCTGATTTTGCTGAAGACTTAACTATTGGATTCAGTCTGACATCTATTAATAATTCCTCAGCTCTTCATTGATAAACAGACTAAGCTGTCCAGTGTTTCTCCAAAGAAAGATCTTCCCCTCCTTGTTGCCAGGCTATGGGACCAGAGTGGGAAAACATCAGAATTGTTTTAAAAAGAAAGAAAGCTGTCAGAAGTGACAGAAGAGAGAAAACTGCAATGCTTTGAATGGAAAGGAAATAAAGGCTTTAAAGCAAAATGTGATGGGGAACAGAAAAGAATTGCACAAAAGAAAAGATTAAACAAGCTATAACATAGAAACAGTTAATCTTCTTAGTTGTCCTTTATATTTAAACTAAAAAATTCATTCTAAGAGCCTTAGTCAAGATTGAGCCCCAAGGTGTGGATACTTCTGAGTCCCATGTAGTAATAGTTTAATTCTACAATGAAAAACATGTTCAGGTAGTTTAGCAAGGTCATTTGGTTTTCAGTTCATTGCAACTCAGAACACTGAGAAAGTGAGATAATTAATCTGCATAGCAACAAATGATGGTGTTATTGTGCTTATGAATCTCAGACAGTTTTTTTCTTCATTGCATACAAATATTCATAATATAGGATGGCTGACACTACTAACCTTCTGGAATTTCTCTCTATTCTTTACCAAACTTTGATCATGTTTTAGCGAATCCCCTGTGCAGCCCTTAGCAAGACCACGTCTGCAGTTAGCTGCAATTTTATCAAAAACCTTATTTAGCTTTCTAGAAACTGAGAGCAGCCTTCATCTGTGGAAAACAGCAGATGGCAAGTAAGTTGGCTGCCAGTAGCCAGGGAGATTTAAGGAGATATAAGGATTTAAGGATCCTGAGTGCAATTTACTGAGGAGAGGTCTCAATGGTTTACACTAAAACTCTTTGTTTAAGCACAATTAATGCCAGACCCATTGCTTTCCCATGACTGGGCTCTGCAGTAGCTATTAACATTATTATTCCAAAATACCAAGGGAGTAACACAGTGCTCTGTAAGGAATGATGCATCTTTCTTATAGTCTGTAATTCTAGCATTTCAAGATATTAAAGATCACTTTCAAGTACCTTAATGATGTGAGCAGATTTTCAATAGCTCTCAGTGGCAGTTGCAGGTTGCTGACAGAGACACTGAAAATCCAGCCAACTTTGTGTGGGTACTCAAGAGAAAATAACTATTCTGAAAAATGGTCATCAGCTTTCAAATCCTGAATTTCTCCAAACATTTGGAGCCATTTTACAAGGAACTAAATTGAAAATTCATGGCAAAGTATAATCAAAATTTTGCCTGCCCTGACTTTGAGATGGTTTAAGAGTATTCAAGCTTGATGACTCAAATACCAGGTTCAGACACATAGTGACTGGAGGATTGCTAGAAAGGGATGCTGAGCACTTTGCTCAAGGCTACAGAAGAAAACTCAGCACAAAAATCTGAAGGCATTTATCTACAAAACAGCCCCAAAACTAACTGTCTCTTTGCCTCTCCACTTCTGTGCCAGCAGAGGTCATCTGCAAAATAAAGCAGATGCTTTTAAACCCATTTAGAAGGCCAAATGCAAAAAGGTAATAAGTGGTATGTATTGCTTTTGATATATAAAGCTTCATACTCAACGAAAAAGATTTTTTGACTAGGGTAAATGAGAGCCCTTTAGACAAAAATGTAGTACCATGATCATTACTTGACATATGGAATGTGCCACAGTGGAGAAGAGGGAATAGAATTAGGGGGGAAAACACATCTTCTCTGTTTTTCTCTTTCTTGTCTTCTATTCAGCTCATTAGGTGAAGCAATGCTAAATTTTCACATGCTTAAACTTTATAAACATCAGAAAATAGAATTAATCCAAATCTATTCCGAGTACTCAAACAGAAATAAACATCAGGAGCAAAGAATCTTTGTAATGACTTGTAAAAATGTGCTCTGGATTCAGCTCTTTCAGAGGACTGTTCAGTACAGCAGCTAAGATTATGACCCCATGGTGTAGCTTAATAAGCAAAACAAACCTGTAAGAGCAAGGCAGCTGCAGACAAAAAATGAAGGGATTTGTCCTTCCTACATTCCTTTTGCAGGGCACTTTCTTTCCAACATCAGAAATTTCTTCAAGATCTTACACAGGGTTTTTTTTCCTTTTCTTTTTTTTTTTCCTTTGCCACAATGACTTCTAATACCTCGGCAGTAAAAAATTATTTTATGATTTATCTTTCAAAGCTTTGTCTTCTGTAGTCCCCTTTGTGTATGTTTCATTACACCTTTTTGTACCAAAAACAAGCAATGATGGGTCACAGAAAGCTAATAAAATGCTATATTCCCTGCTTCTTACACCATGTGACATGTGGCATATCCAGGAGCAACACAAGATTAAATGTCAGCATTGACTATTTAAGAAGTAAGTTTCATTGGTGGTGTAGATTTTTTTTTTCAGAGGAGGATTGTTTTTCCCTCCTTTCTGTATCAGTTCAGCATTGTTTCCTTTACAATGATCAACTTTTTGACTGTCTTCAGAAACTGGCAGCAGCTCATATTTGAAGCATTTATATTTGAGAGAGTTGAACCAATGTAGCTAAAATAACAAGGACTGCCTAGATACGTAATTTCTCACGGTTTGTGTTTCATTATTTTTCATTTCTGAAATGTTGGTGCACATACAAGGTCAGACTGCTGGCATTATTAAAAGAAAAATCTGTGCATGCAGCCCCAAAACTAACATTATTTCTAGTGCTATTTTCCAATTGCTCTGGAAACAAAAAAAAAATCACAGCAAGACTTAGCATACCCAGCTCAATACTGGACATCCATGTTGTTATCAAATGTCATATAAACACCCTTGTTGTTGACATATCTTTATAAAAATATCACTTTTTAATAAACACAAAGATATTGTGAGGTGTAAATACAGAAGTGTGACAGTGTTCACAGAGGTCCCAGGATGAGGGAAGAGATGAGAATCTTGACTCCATGTTTCAGAAGGCTTGATTTATTATTTTATGATATATATTATATTAAAACTATCCTGAAAGAATAGAAGAAAGGATTTCATCAGAAGGCTAGCTAGTAATAGAAAAGGAATGATAACAAAGGCTTGTGTCTGACCTAACAGTCTGGACAGCTGGACTGGGATTGGCCATTAATTAGAAACAACCAGATGAGACCAATCACAGATCCACCTGTTGCATTCCACAGCAGCAGATAATCATTGTTTACATATGTTCCTGAGGCCTCTCAGCTTCTCAGGAGAAAAAATCCTCAGGAAAGGATTTTTCAGAAAATATCATGGCTTCACATAAGGAGAAGTAAAACTTAGTCAATTAATATTAGTGAATCATACTAGTGGCTAACAATGTAAAAATAAATTATTCACTTTACTAGTAACCATATCATAAAATATTCCCATAAGTGTCATCAAAATTCAATCAGGTCATAGCTACAGGCATTAAAGGGCATCCATTGAGCAATCCAGTTTAAAATTCAAGATGTATAATTTCAAAATGTGATACAAAAGAGGGCTGCAGATTTGACTTCTTTGCCTGCTGTTTCCATGAATATTCCTGCACAGTATAGTATAGCAATGCTTGCACTATCTCCAAATGAGTGGACTAGCTGACTGGGATACCATCAATAGATTATATTTCCCCAAACTTGAGCTAAAGGGATGAGAATATTTTCTACACGTTACAACATTATACAGAAGGGAGTTAATGCACAGCCTTTAACAATCATTAAGCTTCAATTTAGAGGTTCTTTGTCACTATAAAACTCAACCATATCTCTTCAAGAGCGCATGTTGGCAAGCATACAGATACATCCTAAGATCCCTTTGCAGATGTTCTCAAACTTAAGTCACAAGGGAAAGCTACCAGCAAGGAGAAACTAATGAAAAGCATTTCTCCACTTTCATTTCTTTTTGAGCTCTTGAATCTCTTCAGATTAGGTTAGAGTCCACTGGAGTAGGATATTTGTGTCAGATCAATCTGTACTTCAGTGAGAAGCAATTAGCACCTCATCACGGCATAAAACTCACAGCCTAAAAGGTGCTTTGTGCCTTTTCTGGGGATGTGTGCACACTTTGCTGCCAGCCTGTACTTCCCCATCAGAAATTCTGCTCTGGAAATGTCAAGACTCTCTGTTACAAGACATGGCTTTTTTTTATGTCTGAAGTACAATTTATGTCTGAAGTACAATATCCATTAGTCCTAACTCATTCTGCCTCTATTTTACAGGAGGAAAAAACCCAGTTTCATCTCTGCAAGCCAAAGTAATAGTCGCCTTTCCCTAGTCCATGCAGATCTGCTTGCATTAATGGAGTATGTTTCTATGCCTCTGTATGTATGCCTCTGTACTCGGAGTTCCCAGATGAATGCTTCTAAAGCTAAGATTACACAGAGAAGTATCTCAGCTGTTACTCAAATTTTGCTCACAATTTGAGAGCTGTGGAAGGGATTCAAAGAAGTAAACAGTTTTTGTGCAAAAAGTTTTAAGTTATGCCAGAAGCAAATATATATTTCAACTAGAAATTAGTTGTTCATTGGTTCTCAACAAACACATGCATCCAGGAATTAAATGTTTTAGGTTTCAGGGGCAATGAGCTACACTGAACTGTCCTGATACCACACACTGCTGTAGCAGTGAAAGGAGTAGTGATGGACCCCCAAAGAGGTTGTGATTACAACAAAAAGGAAAAGAAGAGGGAAGAAGAAGAAAAAAAGAAAGAAGAAATGGGAAACAAACAAACAAACAAATAGGATTTTTTTTTTAATTGTTGCTATGAAAAGAAGAAATTCTAACACATTTCCTGCTGGTATTAAATGAGTAGTAATTAAAGAACAATATCAGATATAAACAAGGCTTGGAAACCAACATTTACACATACACAAGTCAATTCTGTGAGAATTCAGCAGTCATTCAGATTTCTGTGTAAAAGAGATAGAAAATAAAACTAAGCAGATGCAAACTACTTATTGCTCAACACTGAAATCCCTTGTAGAGCAAATCCCTGCAACCTGTGTGTATTTGTGCATCAAACTGGTAAACTTGCCACCCATTTTATGATACTTTATTTCATTCCTCATTACCATATGAGATGCAAAATTATGGTAACTGTCTTCATATATTTGGAGTAAAATTCTTTTTCTCCAATTCTTTCATTTTTCCATTTTTCTTCCTCCATTCTTCTTTGACAATTTTTTTGTCAGAGGTGGAGAAAGTTCAAGAGTTTAAGAGAATGGCACTTAAAAATACTGTGTCTGTCATATTTGTTTCCTGCTTAAGTGAAAGCACGTTGATTCAAGAGCACTCACTGTTATTTCTCTCTTTTTTTAAATGAATATAGAAAACTAAGATGTCACCATGTTTTTTATAGATAAATTTCTAGGACTCTGATAAAAATTTAAAACTTTACGACAACATGAATTTTCCATCTTCAACACACACTTTCGTAGATACAATAAGGTTCATTTTATTCAAATTCAGGAATTATTTTAATCATGATCTCTAGGAAGGTTCACACAAAAAATTGTGAAGGAGAAGGGGAAAAATATTGTAAAATTGAGTTACAAGCCCTTGGATAAAACTAGATATGAGCAAAAAGGATTCTTTGTCCTCACAGTTTTCTGAGATCCGTAAGTGTGCAGATTTTACTGTAAGAATGAAAAAATAGAAATTCTTTAAAGGGCAATGAAATTTTCCATTTATCATAAAAGTTCTATAAACTACATAATTAGACAAAGCAATAAAGACATTTGTAATACACCTGGATTAGTCAATAATTTCATTCTAATTATGCCATCAGATGAGAAAGAAATTTTAAATCTATAGTTTCAGCTATTTTTATAAAATTTATGACACATTTTTATTTTCCTGTACCTCATCCCAAATCAAACCTTTTCAATATTTGACCATTACAATGGGAGCTGAGCGCCATAGATAGACATGAATATCCTGACTCCTAGATTTATATATTGGTTGTGAAAATTAATTCATTATAAACATTTAGTTTCTTAATGGTTGTGTCTTTTCAAGATGTATTTGCACATCTCTTTAGGAAAAATTCTTTCACTATTTTTACTTGTGTTACAATGAATTATTTATATTTTATAATCTCAGAAGACTACACAACAACAATATATTAGATACTGTCTTTGACCTAAAAGTCAGCTCTGTGACCTAAAAGTAAAAGACTCAGGAACCTGTCAACATCTTTACTAATCTTGCCTTGAAATGTCTGTATATGTAAATGCATAGCTTTACAGTACTATCACTGATGAAAAAAAGAATCAAATGGTATGAAATTGTTCTTCCAAGAACCGAAATATTTTCATTCATTCTAAATTTTACATAAGTCTCTCAGATAAACAATTTTCAAAAGGAATCTGCTTTTGTTTTCAAAAAGGGAAATAAATTTATCAGGGAGTTGATAATCACCTTTAAAAACAATGTTCTATCTGTATAATATCATGATAGAGGGAGAAGAGTTCATTATATGCAATTTCTTAGAAACAGGGACAATCTGCTTCTGTAGCCTAATGAAATGTCAAATATCTAATTTCCAAAAGGGGAAAAAAAAAATTATCACTTTTTCTGCCACAGAACTATCATAGTGAGTTCACCTGACTCCAAAATATTTTGAAATATTTCTTTTGAAAAAGTAAATATTTACCAGGCAAAGATAGTAGCGGTTTGCAAAAAAGGGCAGCCTACATTTCCCAAAACAATAAACTCAAATATCAAAACATTCTTAACCATATCTTTGAAGAAAGTGTTGTAGTTCACCCACTAAGTAATAACTATCATTGTGATTTTATTCTAGTCTACTGGAAAGATAAATATTACAAAAACTAGTGTGACACCGTGACAGAAAGAGCCATACAACAGTTCAACAGCAAGAGGTGGTGAATGATGCCATATCCAGTTGGTAGCTGGCTACTAATGTGGTTCCTCAGGGCTCAATACTGGGGCTGGTCCTGCTCAGTATCTTTATTGATGATCTGGATGAGGGGATTGAGTACACCCTCAAGTAAGTTTGCAGATAATACTAAGTTGGTGAGTGTGTTCTTATGCTGGAGGGTAGGAAGGCTCTGCAGAGAGATCTGGACAGGCTGGATCAATGGGCCATGGCCAGTTGTATGAGGTTCAACAAGATCAAGTGCCAAGTCCTGCCCTTGGGTCACGACAACCCTGTGCAGCTTTACGAACTGCGGGCAAAGTGGCTGGAAAGAGGCCCAGCAGAAAAGGACCTGGAAGTGTTGGTCAACAGCAGCAGAGCATGAGCAAGAGTGTGCCCACTCAATGTCCATCTTGGTTGTATTAGGAATAGTGTGGCCAGCAGGATCAGATCAGTGTGTGTCCCTTACTCGGCACTGGTAAAGTCACACCTCAAATCTGGTGCCCAGTTTTGGGCCCCCCACTGCAAGAAAGACATTGAGGTGCTGGAGCGTGCCCAGAGAAGGGCAATGGAGGTGATGAAAGGCCTGGAGAGTGAGACTGAGGGAGGGGAAGTTGTTTAGCCTGGAGAGAAGGAAGCTCGGGGGTGATCTTATCACTCTCTACAATCCCCTGAAAGGAGGTTGTAGTCAGGTGGGAGGCAGCCTCTCCTCCCAGGTAACTAATGACAGGACAAGAAGAAATGGCCTCAAGCTGGGGCAATGGAGGTAAATGTTGGACATCAGGAAAAATTTCTCCAATGAAATAGTTGCCAGGCATTAGAATAGGCTGCCCAGGGAAGTTGTGGAGTCACCATCCTGGAAGTGTTCAAGAAACGACTGGGCATGGCACGTAGCGCTATGGTTAACTGAAAAGGTAGTGACCAGTCAAAGGTTGGTCTCGATGATCTTGGAGGACTTTTCCAGTCTAAGTGATTCTATGATTCTGTAATTTCTTTTTTCACGTCAAAAGAAAAGTTAAAGGCTGCTATTTCTTTTGTTACACAGATTGAAATGACTAATAAATTCAAATTAATCAGTACTTAGGCTACTTCATTTGACTGTGGAAGATCACGAAATCTAATTTACTGTGATATATTTGTAGAAATCAATATGAAAAGCTACCAACTTTGAACTGTTATAGTTGCTTGAAAACCTTAGATAATTGTTAGCACCATGAGTGTTAAAAACGGTATTCCACAGATTAGAAGTTCCTTGCCTCGATTTTTTCCCTCTTCGTCTTCTACTTTTTTTTTTGCTTTTTTGCATATTCTTCTCCCAAAAATCTTTTTTTTCTCAGCTCTAAATTTTCCTGAGTCCCACTGAGTACAATGCAAAAAAATTCTTTTTTTCATTTTAAGCTTTCCCTTTTCTAATTTTCCTTTACAAGGGGAACAGCTTAAGCTCTTAGTTTTGTGAAAGATCATGCAAAAGTACTTTTCATTAAAATAAGTTATCCTGTTTTACTGAAAGTTTTGTTCCCTTGAAATCACATTGCTTCTGTGGCTTAAAAATATTCAAGAATGAGCAGCAGTAAACTGCTAATTACAAAAATAATATTAAAACTAAGCTTTTTTTCCCCCTTCATACTTAATTAAATCTAGCTGAATAAAATATGTGCAAGTTTTGATATCTTCATTTTCTTCTGGGATTTACATGAAACAAGGTTCCAAACTGCAGATATCTATAAATCAAGTAACTTCTGGCATTTTAAACCTGGTTCATGACTTTCTCTTAGTTTTTGCCCTTGTCTCTCATTAGACAATTGTTTTCTGACTCATACACTCTCTTCTCATGGCAGGTTTTTCTAAGTAGTCTCTGTAGCGATCTACATTTGCTAAAAAACCTCTAGAGTGATGAGCAGGGAACACACTCCCCTTATTCAACACAGAACATGTTCGAAGTATGACACAAGCTCAAATGCAAGCTTTTAACATCATGCCAGTGATACCATCTCCTTCTGTGGTTAACTTAGGGTCACTCCACCATGGTTTCTTAATGACAGCCCTCTCACTATCTATCACCACAGCCAAATCCAGACCTAGGGGTCGATTAAATGACTGTTCTTTGTGCAGTGCCTCTAACCAGGGTTAAGAATAATCCACATCACCTTTAGAAATCTCAGATAAAATAACCAAGGAAAAATGATAGAATATCCCAGGCCACGTGTCCAAGAATTTGCTAATACCACCATTCCAATACTTCTGCTATACGATTCCTATTCTGTATTATATGCATTTCCATTAACTTTCCACACTTTTTCCCTACTCCTAATTTTAAATGATAAAAACAGAAAGAAGGAGAATTTATATGGCCTGAGTGCCTGGAAGTAGTTAATTTGAAGAAAAAATACAAATACCTGCCTCCTCGTTCTAATTAAAAACAAAATCAAACATAAGACAATTGAATGTTGCTGCAGTACACACATCTTTAACTCCCCTACCTTTTTATTTTCAGTTTCAGAATTTTTCCTTTCAAAAAAAAAAAAAAGAAAAAAAAATCACTTTAAGCCAGGAAAACAAATCTTCTCTGTTGTCATCAAAGAATGTTGCATAATTTCACTCAGAAATCCACAATCTTCTTTTTTTTCCCTCACCAAAGTCTTCTGAGATTCCACATGAACAGCTTTTCCTTCAAGCTCTCTCAAAGAAATGGATAGCTGAAATAAAATGTTCATTCAGCCAGAAACAGAAATATTCCTCTTTGGAAATGAAAATTTGTGCTGTCTGTCTTTGTGTGCTTCTTTTAGGTTTGTTAAACATAACTCTGCAAAACACTTTCAGCAGGCGTAAACTTTGGAATACAATAAATCAAGAGTATAACAGTGGTCTCACAGCTCGAACGTGGAAAATTATTTCATCCAGATAATGTAAATAGTTTGAAAATAGCAGCAGACACAAGGAAGATTGCTGTGGAATAGTAGTTATAATTTCGAAGGGCTGAGATGTATCATTTCTGCTAGAGGCAAGAGCCTGAAAGTGATTTATCAATACCAAAAAACTCCTATGAAAGATTGTTATTTCTTCCCTCCATCAAAAAGCTAGTTGAAACAATTGTTAGTGAACTGGTAATGACTTGCCCTGCAGAGACATGTCACAGTGGGATTTGGTCATCATATCTCTCTTCCAAAATATATCAGATTTTAATTGCTGATGAGAAAAATTCTATGGGTAAAACTGAAGAGGCCCTTGCTACATTTTCCTACTTTCTGACTCAATCTTTCTTACTCCTACAGGAGTATGTAGCATCTAAACCTATACTTAAATTCTTCTAATACCAAGAAATGAGCATTTCAATAGTACCAAAATGAAACTTTTTTTTTCCCCTGGTGTTTTACTGTTAAAATCACTCAAATTATTATATTCCCATCAGTTCCCCCAGCACACACACAAATGGAAAACTTTTTCAAGCATCTCTTTGAATGAGCAGCTATTCACAATAATAAGGTTTCCTCAGAATGAATGGGATTATTTGCATTTATTAAATAATTTAGAATCTTCCCACTGCTAATCTAGCATAGGTAAGAGAAATAATTTGATTAAAAATAGAGCAATAATACGGGTTTTTCTAAGGAATGTGTGACATGTTGTCAGGGTTTAACTCCAGCCAGCAGCTAAGTACCACACAGCCAGTCTTTCACTCCTCCAGCAGTGGAACTGGGGAGACAATCTGAAGAGTAAAAGCCAGAAAACCCATGGGTTGAGATAAAGATATTTTTTAAGAGAAATCAGAAGTCATGCATCTAAGCAAAGCAAAATAAGGAATTAAATCACTCCTTCCCAAGGTCAGGCAGGTGCTCAGCCTTCTCCAGCAGAGCATGGTCCCATCAGATGTAACAGCTACTTGTGAAGACAAAAACCATCATTCCAATCGTTTCTACTTTTTCTTTCCTCCATCTTTATACAGAGAGCATGATTTCATATGGTCTGAAAAATCCCTTTGTTCCTGGCTGTGTCTCCTCCCAACCTCCCATGGATCCCCAGCCCTCTCACCAGTGTAAAAGCACAAAAAGCAGAAAAGGCCTTGACTCTCTGTAAGCCCTTCTCAGCAATAACAAAAAATCTCTACATTATCAACCCTGTGTTCAGCACAAATCCTGATTGGATTACTTCAAAAATGAAAGTGAGGTCTACAGTATAATTAGAAAACACAAGTATAATTGAAAATGGAAAAGAAAAGAAGGAAAAGTATAATTGGACACCTTTGTCTGTGTGGTCACAATAGGACAATAGGTTTCCTTTGTGCAGGAAAGGATGTTTATTTTAAGACAAATAATAATTATATACTATGCTCAGTTAGAGAAGTCTTGAGTCTCTTGCTGCCACGTATGCCCAGGTATCCCAGATAATTTAGACCATTTTTTCAGAGGATATTAAATTTGTTTTCTTAAAGTGATATAACATGTGGTTGGTCATTCCAGCATCAATGGAGAGAATCACACATTCAAAAGCATGGATATCTCCTTTGCAATCAAAAACTACATTTGAATGCATTTAATTTAAGTCCATGTAGTTAGCATGTTCTGCTGTTCTATTAAAAACCTGGTACATAAGGGAAAAAAAGGAAGATGGCTGTTTTGGTCTGGATTGGTGTTTTTTATTACAGATATTTGGGAAGCACAATTTCTACCTAATAGATCGAACACTTTTAAAAAACCCATAAATGCAAGCAGCAAGGTATAGCTCTGAGTAAAAGAATGTGGGAGCAGAAGAATCTGAATAAAAGAAGGAACTAAGCTGATGACTTGTGGAAAAGTGCTCTGCTTCAGCCTCTAGTTTTTCAGCCAATATTAAGAAATATTGACAATATTGTCTTTTTACATGAGGTTATCAGAGACCTGCCCTAATTTCCATTGATTTTTTCCTCCATTAACTCTGACTATCTTCTACAATGTGACCCAGCTGTCCAAAACCAGTTTGTTTACCATGGATAAACAGCAAAACATAGGCAAAATCCTTCTAAAAACAAAAAATAATGATTCAAAAATGACAAAGCCTAAAAGACCAAGAAAAGGTAACAAACAAAAAATGAAGATAATGCAGTTAATACTTTTGTGAGCAGCTGCAATGTTCATCCTAGCATACCATAGAAATTATTTGACTCCTTCATTATAATTTTTTTAAACCACGTTTGGGAGTATATATATTTATATATATATAAATAAAATATAAAAAATCAGTTTATTAAAACTACTGGTTGATTTATGATAAATTATTCATAAATTAATTAAGCATAATTAGCATGAAAATATAGACATAATTTAGATGTTAATTAATTTTGTTTCCTTTATCTTACAAGAGCATATGTGGCATGTCTTGCAGCAGAAGATGTAATACCAAAATGTCCTCTGGAATGTAATATATTTAAAAAACCACAGAGATGCTCAGAAATGCTTTCTAAATACATTTGTCTTAGTAAGAGCTCCAAAAGCCTGTAATTGCCACTATATTTGAAACAATGATGTGTATAAAATAAAAAGGGCACGAACCTCTGATTCCAAGTGATCAAGATAAACTTACCTATTAACTAGTCTATTCAATCCCCAGATATCAGTTACCCAGATGTACCCTGACATTGCTTTTGTCTCAGATCTTTCAAAAGCTATCTCTATTGCTGCCCTTTGTGCTGTCAGTCATGGTGGAATAATGCTTACTAGAAAGTCAGGCCTCCTGAAGTGTTTACACATTCCCCATAAAGAAATTTGAAATAAACAACATTTCTCAGGCTGGAGTTTAGAAAGACATTTCAAAAGTTAATTGAAACTGAGATCTGTAAATAAAGCAAATAATTTTGAAACTTCTTAACTTCTCAAAATTTAATTTAAAATAAAAATCTAAGGGCAATAATGTTTTCAATCACTTTTCTTCATCAAAAAAGCCAACTGCTACACTCTGTGAAGGTATCTACTGGGCCTAAATTTCCTGAAAATATTTGGATCATATTCTGATAGTTCTCAATTCAGATTACCAATTAATAGATGAAAATAGTATTCCAGATTCATACATGCAGGAGAGATGGGCAGAAAATAGATAATGTTACCATTTCATGTGCTCCGAACTGTCAGGTACCTGAAGAAAGGAAAGTTTAGAATAAGTTTAATGGGTAAAAATCCATTATTTGCAGGTAAATTTTACTCATGCATTTTCTCTAAGAGTCATCAGTGCTTTGACTATTCCTTGATCTCATCCTTAGTTCAGACATGGGTCTTATGAGAAATTAACTTTTGTTTGGTGTCAACAGATCTACTAATATTATTATGGGTCTTTATGTGCTCAAATAATTGATTTCCATAAGAAGAAGAAGAAGAAGTATTTCTTTCCTGGACATTTTTAATTGGAAGTCCAACCAAATTTATGCACAGGAGAAAACACCTAAATAAAATAATCTTTAAAAGTAACATCATCCAAGGTATTTTTATACAAGTTGTAAGGAGTGGGCTATCCACCTAGAGAAGATTATCAGTAAGTGCAGAATGTATCAGTGTCCATAAAAATAATTAAACTTTAGGGATGGGAAAGTCATGGATGTATGCAGCAGCACTGCAATGCAGATTCAAAACATGAAATATGGTCAGAGGAAATATTTCTTTTTAACCTTGAGGTCTGAAAAATGATAATTCAACTTGATAACCATTTCGCTGCACACCATATTAGGCTACAAGCCAGACATTTAATACTAAATTAGGCCATATTTGCATAAAGTTGTCAGGATTGGGTTTTTTTTCAAGATGGGGATTGGAAGAACATGTTCCTAGGAAATATTGTGTATGCAGAAAGAAAGAAGCATACTTAATATTTTTAAAGTTGGTTTGAGTTTACAAAATATAAAGTACTCCAAAAAATGTCCTTTTTTAACTACAATTTTTTCCTGAAATATTTGAAAGCACATTTATTTGTGCTATTCTGGCTGAACAGAAAAAGTCAGTGTTAAATGACACTTTATTTCCTGCTGTTTCGTAATGATTTTTTTTTCTTATCAATGAGTGTTTCCAAAAAATTGCAGTTTGATAACAAGGAGAACTCAGAAAGTCATTTTAGATAAACTACCAAAGACAGAGAATTATTAAGTGCCACAGAATGAGAAGAACATCTGAACACAAAAGTGGCCTTTCTGATATAATTTATTACAGAGCGCTTAAGAAAGTTAACATGAAGGGACATAAAAATTACCACAATTGAACTAACTAGTGAACCAGTAAATATAGCATTTTCTCTCTGACAGTGACATGAAACAAAACTTGAACTAAAGACTTGAAGACTTTGAACTATATTCTTTCTATTTCCTTCTCCTTCTGCTTCTTCTCCTTCCTTTTCCCTTCCCCATCTTCTCTCATTTCACTGGGGTAAGTAGAAAAACAACTCAAGGGGATTTAAGTCCGGTTTAATTATAAAATAAAAATACTTATAAAACTTGTTTACAAAGATTATGAGTAGCAAAACTTGAAAAAAAAAATCCCTATATTTAAAATTACCATATTTAACTGACCAGAAATGGATTGTTTTTTTTTTCATTTTAGGAAAAAAATGTGTTGCGTAGTATCAGGAAATTTTTTTATTTTTTAAATCTCCAAAGACTTGAGAAAAATGGAAAAATTGATACCTTTTTAAGTGTTGCTAAAACTCAAAGTGAATACTTAAAATGATTCAGAATTCAGAAATTAATTTGTATTTGTTATATATATCTTGATCCCGTATAAGTTTAACAGTGTTTAGCACAACTATGAATTAATAACACATATGTATTTGATAAGATGCATCATTGAAATAATAAATTGCTTGATATATGAAGATTTTTAGATCATGGAAGACAGGGATGAATGAATTATAAAACACAAAATTGGAAATTACAAGTGAAAGTAGAAAAGTCCTGACTACTTAACGCTACAGAAAACACCTTGAAGAGATTATTTTATCTTTTATGGAAAATTATGAAAATACATTATGCCAGAATGAACTTTTTTCTATTTTCACTGAGCTCCAATCTTAATATTCTCAGGTCTAAAAAGAAAAGTGTGATCCAGGTACATCTGCTTTCTGCATTTACAGCTATCATTCCTGTAAGTTTACAAAGTGTGACACCTGGATCATTGTGAAAATATACTATAATATCATCTACTCTATTTTTTTCTTTTTTCTTTCAGGAAAGGGAATGAAATCTTTAATTGGGAGGACCAAGTTGAACAAACACTTCAGAAAGGAGATATGGTCAATCAAAAATGAAATTGAAAAATCCAGAAAATTTGAAATGAAGTGGCTACAACAAATTGTATTCAGATGAAATTGGGTGTAGAGAAATAGACCAAAAGTTGCCAAAATTATTCCCATTGAATCCCTAAAATCAGGAAAGAAAGGGAAACAGACAGACAAACAGAAATGTAACTAAAGAAATTTAATTAAAAAATAAAAAGATATTACATGAAAACAAGGAAAGCAAATGGGATGACATGAAGTGCAGGAATATGGACCAAAGCTTGCCCAATTGATCCTCATTGAAATTGTTAGATTTCATTTCCTTTCCTGAAAAGAAATTCTCTCTTTTGAGGGAGACCAAGTGACTCAGTACCCATATTTTGACTATTTTTACTGTTTTCTTGATCAGAATGTAGCATCGGAGCCCTGCCAAATTTTCCTGCATTTCTCATATCAAAGAATGTATTTCAAATTTATGTCTTTATGGTTCTCAATCTGTTCAGGTCTGTGACGACTTTCTCTTCTTATTCTGAGTCATTATTGACTTTCAGCAGCAGTAGGCAGGTCTGTGTTTATTCCCTACCCAACTTGGTCCAATTCTTTCTCTTTCAGATATAAAACTTTCTGTTTCCCTCGTCTTAAGACCTTAAAGATTTTGCATGTCTTTAACACTTAGGGAAATAATATTTCTCTTAGGAAAATTTACAGATAATTTTAAAAGAAGAAGAGATTCTGCCCTCTGGAAGCCACTCTACATGAACAAAGACTGGGCTGAGATCAGGTAATAAGACAACTTAAATCAAAATAGATATACCCCTTTAAAACTTACTCTGGTCACTGCATACAGCTCACTGTCTTGTCTTTCTAAATTGTCTTATTGCAACTTATCTACAAATGTATTTAGTTACATCTTCATTTCTCCTAAATCTTGTTGCCTTTTCTTTAATCAATTTTTATGCTTCTCTTGTCTGTTGCCAAAAGCAAATGCCAATTTAGATATTCTTCTCTTTGCTCCTTTATTGCTGTTTTTCACCTATGTGTGAAAAAAATTATTACCATGGCTTCTGAGAATCACTTTAGAAAATAGTATTTCATGTATCGCCAAACGATCCCACATGATAATGAATAATAAGGAAGAAATAAAGGGGAGCTGCCATTCCTCTGGGTTTTCCCAGAAGCCCACAAAAAGATTTAAATCAATAGACTGCACTTAAAATATTTATGCCTTCCAGGGTTCAATTATGATATTATAGAAAGTAACAGAACTGTTACCACGAATAAACACAGAGATTAATAAACTTCCAGGGTCAGTAACTCTTTCTGCTGTGGAAAAATTTGGCATAACACCATTGATGATTAAATTCAAAAAGACTAAAGCCCTAATTTCTGAACATCTGATGCAGGATCTCTGAAAATCACCTGGTTTTCACAAGATGACATAGTCATTCCCTGAAAATCACTTCCAAGAGTGCCCACCTATTACCAAACCCCAAATGTCACTTGAGGGAGAAAATCTCAGGCTTTTCTGTGAGAGCTAAGCACACAGCAGAACACACACCAAGCTCTTCACAACAACCCATACAACCATCACATTAAAGTCTGTCAAAACCAAAATGAGGTGGGGAGTTCCCTGTACTTAGATTCTCATTCCCTCATGAGCACACACATCACTCCTTATGAGACTACAAAGTCAGAAACAACTAATCAAAAAAGGCATTTGATTGAAATAATAATATTGTTGTCTGAGAAAAGAAAATTAATTTTGGACTCCTAGATTTGGCACTCTGAGTGCCAAATACAGGACCATATACAAAACAAAGACTTCACCATTAGTACTTACACAGGTATGAATGAAGCTGCTCATGAAATTCCCACTGATTAGGCTGGGATATTCCAAATCCAGGGCAATATCCTTTGAATTCACGTTTCCCTTATTCATTTTTTTATGGTGAAAACTAAGTCTTAGTAAGTAAAGTGAGTTCTAAAGAGAAAAAATAATTTCTTCTGTAATTTCCAATAAAAGTAACACAGAGAACACTCCACACAAAGTCCACAGTGTGGCTAAGGTTTAATGTTTACCATTTAGTTCAACAACAATTAATTTTAGAATCATATGGATTAATTTGGAACATATGGAACATCTGCACAAAAAAACTATTTCCTCCCCTTGAAGGAGTAAATACAGTATTTTAGAAACTATGTTTCAGATAAGTACATGCCATAAGCTTATATTTTATGCAAGATTAATATATGTATTTAGCACATATGAAGTGTTAAATTGCTGATTTTACAGCAATTTAACACTTCATATGAGTACAGGCTTGTGTTGTAAATTCGTACCCAATTTGTGAAAGATTTGTTTAACAGATAATGGGAGGAGGAGAAACATTCCATTATAGAAAATGAGTCTGCAAAATAACACTATCCTACAGAAACTCTGCCTAGCAGAACACCTAAATGCTATAATTTCTTCTTTAGTTATTCATAGAAACATAAGAATTAGAAAAGCTTAACAGAAAGTGCTGAAATGAAATGCATTAAATATATTATCTTGCTTTAACCCTGAAAAAACAAACCCTGAAGAGCAACACAGCTTTCTTATGGTTGGACACAGCTGAAATCACGGACAGCAACATGCCAAAAGAAATCAGGCACAGTCTTTAATATCTGATGCTGATTTGAGTAAGTCCAGTCCAGCTGACAAAGCCACAGCTCTGTTTTACTATTAGCCACAGTTTTAGTACAGTGTACAGAAAAAATTACTTAATTTATCTTTCTCTTCAGTACAGCTGCAGCAAATCTTACTGAGACTCTCTCCTAGAGCTCTCATCCTCTACCAACCAGTGTACAACTGCTTCAGGAATGGAAGCAGATCACCACCATTCCAGCTACCAATATAAATACAGATATACAAGGAGAGTTTCAAAATCACCAGCTGTGCTCAGTACTGGTGTCCTGTTTAATATCTTTATTGACAATCTGGATGAGTGGATAGAGTGTAGCCTCAGTAAGTTCATGGACAACAAACACTAAGCTGCTGCTAGATTGTAGGAGGGATCTAGACAGACTGCGTCAACAGGCCAAGGCCAAAGGCATGAGGTTCAGCAAGGCCAGGTGCTGCTCCTACACTTTTGTCACAACAATTCTGTGCTGGGGAAGGGTGGCTAGAAAATGGCCCTGCAGAATGGGCTGAACATGAGTCAGCATGTGCCAAGGATACCAAGATGGCAAATGGCATCCTGACTTGTAAGAGAAATCGGGTGGCCAGCAGAGTCTGCAATCATCCCCATGTACTTGTTTCTGGGGAGGCTGCCTCTTGAATCCAGTGTTCAGCTCTGGTTCCTCATTACAAGAAGGACATTTAGGTGTGAGACTGAGGCCAGAGAAATGGCACTGAAGATGATGAAATGTCTGGAGCCCAATTCTTATGAGGAGCAGCAGATGGAGCTGCTTACTCGCTTAGCCTGGAGAAAAAGAGATTCAAGGGGGACCTTATCACTGTCTACAACATAAAAGGAAGTAGGGGGTCAGTTTTCCCAAGTAACAAATGACAGGACAAAAGGAAATGGCCTCAAGTTGCACTAGGAGAGGTTCACATTGGATATTAGGAAAAATTTCTTCACTGAATGGGTGGTCGGGAATTGGAACTATCCCTCCAGGAAGATGGTGGTATAACATCCCTGGAAGCATTCAAAAGTTGTGTGGTTATGGCAGGTATGGACAGGGTTTAGTGGTGATCAGTGTGGTCCTGGGTTAAAGTTAAGCTTGGTGAACTTGGAGTCTATACAATTCTATAATTTTACCATTATGAGCAGCAGTGGAACTGCCAGATAGAAAGTGCTTTTAAAGGTTAGCCAATCATGTTGATTTAGTTTGAAAGATATTTCTTATCCCATTTCATTCAGATAGTTTTCCTTCTGCTCTCTCTTTTTGGTTTGAATTTACTGGACTTTCAGACACAGCAAATGTTAAGAGTATTATAAAGAACAGCCAGAGATGTTAAATTTGAATTTGCAAATATGAACATTTGGACTTTTATGCCCCTTCAGTCAGAGAACAATGATGTACCACAGGATTTCTAAGTCTAGCTAAAATTGTGACTGCTTAGACAACAATGGAGGTAAAAATGTACAATTTTATTTTAGTGATAAATAATTACGGGCAAAATTGTGAGGAGTCTGAATTTATCCTCCACAGTATGAAAAAATGGATGTATACCAAGAGACTGGCTGATTTAAAATAATACTATACAGAGATAGTTATGTTGACAATTGCATTATATTCAAGACATACTAAAGTAATTGAATTATCTTTATGAACTACAGAAGGTTTTGGATAAGAACAGAATTGTTTAATTTCTTGGTGCATTTAGCAAACAGTTGAGCATTTTTGTTGTAGAATGATCTTAGGGAATTGGGATATCGATGAACAAAAGGAGGTAGAATTTTTAGATAAATTACCTTCTATGAGCTGTTTGCCAAAATTAGCAAAATCCCTGAATCTCTGTGGTTTCCCAGAAGTAATCATCAGCTGTCATCTGTGTACAACAGGTTTTATTTTCAGCCTTCAAAAGTAAAAACCACATTTTTAACAACACCTGCTGCCTACTACTAAATGTATTGCCACACAAATGGTACACTGTATGCTGCAATTCAGGTTTAGAGATTTTCAAGACTGAAACATCAATTAAGTGTCTGTTCTGCACCGTATGCAGGACTGAAAAATTAAAGTCAAGGAACAGATACTGAAAGACTACCCACTGAAATCCTACATAAATAGTAACTCTCACTGCAACTCTGCTATCACCTGAACTGAAATTAGTACTATATGAAAGTAAGAGGAAAAAAGCTCCCCACTAAATATACCTTTCATAGTCTTCAACACATAAACTATTATTTATGATCTATTATGCATAGAGCAATTTTCAACCTTTCTGTGATTCATGGCTCTGAAGGAAATTTGTAATGTTGGAGAATTCGGTTTTGAAAGTTCATCTTCTGCAGACTTCCATGTAGCACACATTAAGTTATTCCTCTCAGTCAATTTTGTAAGTTATTTCAAAGAATGGGTAACTCCCTGGAGTCTGTGGATCATAGGCTGAAAGCCACTGATCTGTAGGACAGTTGTCAATGATTAGTGAGATGGTTAGAGAGTGTGTGCTTCTACTTGTGCTAGCTGTGCACTAGTACAATTATGAGCCTGATTTTCTTTAAAGGACAAGGGAAAGATATCTTTTTGTTTAGACAGCCAAATATCACACAGCCATTTGCTCACTCTAACCCAGTGGAGTGGGTGAGAGAATAGGCAAAAGAAGAAAAACTTCTGGATTGAGATAAAGGCATTTAAATAGGAGAGAAAAGGAAGAGAAAATAATAATAATGATTAAAAAAATGTAAAAAAAAAAAAAAATTATGCACCACACAGTTGCCTTCCAGTCTCTGATTGATGCCCAGCTGGTTCCCAAGTAGTGGGACACCACTGTCCACCCCCTAACCTATTTCTTTTATTCAGCATGACATTATATGATATGTAATATCCCTTTGGTCAGTTTGGTTCAGCCATCCTGGTTTCTTGTGAGCTCACACCTACTCCCTGTCAGGGCAGCATGGGAAGGGACAAGGTCCCTGACTTAGTGCTACTCAGCAATAGCTAAAAACTCAGTGTGTTATCAACCTTATTCTCATGATAAAGGAAAACACAGCACTCAGCCAGGTACTAGAAAGCAAATTAACTCTATTCCAGATGAAACCAGGACAGTGGGATCAATTCTAAATTAGGAGTTTTAGTTGTTTGCTGGTTTTTTGAATCTCAGAGGTTAAAGTTACCTTCTTATATAATGGACCTGTCAGATCATTAGAGTCTGGGGGTATAGGGTGAGGAGGTAGGGAAAAGTCAAAGGAAAAAAACATTGAACTTTTATGTTTGGGAGAGAACTGTGGAATTTCAAGTTTCAAACCAAAGGTCAGCCTTCAAATTCCCAGCCTACATATATTTTGCATGGAGTTATTTAAATTAACAGGAAACATTATTAAAATGATGGTACACATTATCATGGAAAAAACAATCTATAATTATTTTAAAGCAATAATAAAAGAGATGACTGATGTACTGAGCATCAGAGTGTATTTTGATAGCAGGTCAAAATCAGCCTAATTTTTCCTCACTGAAAAATACTAAGAAATCCAAGTCATGTAAATAATTTTCATTACAGTACACTCAAAGTTCACAGAGATTCCTGTTCAGCAATGCAGATAAGACTTCAATAAGTTCCAATGAGAATGGAAGAACTACATTTCTCTGTTATCTATTATAGAAGAAGAGGATTTGATCTGATGGCACCAGCAAAGCTACAGGAAAATTCCAGGAAATATACCCTTAATCTAATTACCTTTGAAATATTTCTATTCGTTTTAACAGAAACTGGATCAGATAATTTGTGAAGAGAATTATACAGATTAAGGCATCAGTCTGTTCCTCCTGCATGGCTTTTCACCAAACTGAAAATTGTTGTGCAAGACAGGGATCAGAGAGAGAGCTAGTTCTTCAGAACAGCCCAGAGTTCAGTCTGTGTATCACAAACCCAAATGTCATTGTACATAATATCTGTGTAAACACAGACTACAGAAAAAAGTCGCAGCAAGTGCTATTCCTCCCTGAGTTACTGCTTCTTCTAAATTTTGTGAAATCTATGAGAGAAAAGACAAAACAAATTATAAAATCACACTTCAATACTCATTACAATGGATACAAAAGCCATGCAAAAAATCAATTAGAAATTAAACTACTGAGCTGTATATAAGGACATAATATTTTTCTTCTTTCTTTTTTTTCATGTGAGTTATGGATAGAGACAAGCTGATTTGCAACAATACAATAGTCATCTGCATTTTCATGAAATACAATGCTTAAGGACTGTAACTATTCTTTCCACTGCCATAACGGATTACTGTAAAATATAATTAAATGACTCCTTCTAAGCCATTTCCTTTAAGAAGGACAATTGCAGCTATAATACACAAACACCTCATCCTTACTATGACAAATATATTCATCTACAATACATTGCCCAAGAGTCTCATTCATTGTCACCTGAGTTTCTTATATGCTAGTGCTAAGTTCAAAGTGGTTCAGATTTATGTAAGTAAGTACAAAATTTTAAAGCCCAGGGTCAAGGGCTTTAAAGGCCTTACCACTTCCTTTCTTGCTGCATGAGGTTCTGTACCCTACCACACCAGTCCCCTCCACAAGCATTCTATGGCTATTCTAAAATTTTGAGATCCAAAATACTTTACTTCTTGGAAATAAAATGTGAATATCAATCAGAATCAACTGAGAAAAAGTAAGGTTACTTCAGCAAATTGCTTGAATTCTGGACACTTAATTATTGCTGTTCTGGATGCTATTGTGACGTATAATAATGTAACATAGTATTATCATGGGGTAATATGCAATATAAAGTTAGCACAATATGATGCTACCATGAAAATAGTATCTGGTCTTTTCCATTGAAAAATAAGAGAAGGAAATAGAGGAATTCCTTCCACGAGGAAATGAGGATAAATGAGAGCACTAGGTAGCATAGGCCTGGCTCTTACTGTAGCTAATCTGTCAGACCAGACTTCTGATGTGTCTGTAGTCTATCACAAGCATTCAGGGTGCTCAAAATTATACCGTCTATGGCCAAATAAGCAGATACCTCCACTGATAAATTACTTGAGTTTTGTTCTCTTCCTCCTGTAATTTCCACCCATCCTAGACTCCTTTCCTCCAGCCATAAAAGCTGATGCCATTAAAATCAAACTGGGCAGTGTGACTACCACATTTCCCTCCCTGCTTGGGCATTATGATTATATTCTCTTTTCCTCCACTGGGGAAGCAGTTCTTCAAACACATCAAACAACCACCATTGAAGCAGTGAAATCAGACTGTCAGAAAGGTGAAGAAACACTGTTCACGACCTAAGACCCTCCTAGGTTGTGAAGAAAAAAAATCTCATTTGTTTTTGCACAGCAATTGGTAGCAAAACCCAAAATGTAAGTGGTCTCTTAGAGGTACAGTAGAGTGGATACCAAATCCAAGGCTCAGGGCAACCACCACCACCCTGTGGTTAATGCTGAACAGACAGAACATGAAGATATTGGTAGGTAGCAACAACAAGCAGAAAAGTGGGGTTTTTTTGTTATTATCAGCATCTACATTCTTAAAAGCATCCTTCATTACCAATATCAAGGCAAAGTGTTCCTGGCACCATATTCACTGTTACCATCAAGTTGGCCAGATCTGTGCCCCAGAACGTTACCCAGGCAAAATCACAGAGTCCTATTTCTTCAGAACTATGGGATTTTGTTAAACAATAGAGAGTATGACTGCCTGTAAAGACAATCTATCTTAGCTCCTCTCTTTGAAGAATTTAACTCAGTGTGCCTTCCTGAAATAATATACCTATACCTTTTTTTCCTCCCTGAATCCAAAGTTAGACACTTAAAAAAATGCCAAAAAGAATCTGTAGGACTTCTGTGGGCTGGGAAGACACCTTAGTGAGAACACCTTCAAAAAAACAACCATGTCCTTTTGATAAAGAGTAGGCCACCTACTTCTTTTCTGGTGGATTTTTGTCCTCTAAAGGATGCATTGTACTTTTCAACTGGCAGAAGCTGTTGCAGGTGATGAGGAGCAGCCAGTTTGGACATTTTGTGATGGCAACAATCAGCAATAACATACACAACACTTTCCTCTTGGCACTTAAGCAACATTTCCCTAGGCATTTTCTGATGTTGAACCTTGTCATTCTGCCATGTATGTAGTCACCCAGAGCACTAGTCAGGGTAATTTGTATGATTAGTTTGGTTTCTCTCTGCTCACAGATGTGAATAATTGGGAGCCAGAGGACTGTTACGTTTCCTCTGCAGACCTTCTTCAAGAAAAAATTCTGATAAGTTTACACAGAAATCCATACTAACCCTCTGTGATCTGTATAAATTTCTGTATAAATGACACATTTTGGATCCTTCCTCCTTCTCCATGAGCAATTCGCTATCTGTCCCTTTTAATTACCACTGTATTTGTTTGTTACTCCTGAAACAAACTTTAGGATCTGGGAGAATGAATTCGGTATGATTATTTAGAAAATTCAGCTTTAACTCAAATAAATTCTGTAATGGCCTTCCCTTATGCTCCTTAAGACCATCCACCATGTGACCTTATTGGTATTTATTTTTCTCATGTTATTCAGTGCTGTTGCCTTACTTGTTCTGCACTTGATCAAAACCAAACAAGCCCTCTGTGTGAGTGGCAGAGCTATCCTATTTTCTTCATAGATCCCAGAATTCAGGGTGAGATAAGTATATGCAGCTGCAGGATCTGCATGAGAGTCTGTCAATCACTGGATTAGATTGAACATGGATCCTGGAGAGGCATCTGAGCAACACTGACATCAGAAATCTGTTACAGAAAAACATGGCAGAAGAGGCACCATTCTTTGCCTAAAAATAAGTGAGAAGTCCCAGCTTGGAAACAAAATGCAAATAAGGTGGGTAAAATGTCAGGAATGCTTGGATATCTGTTACTTACTGGTTCACGGCAGGAATAGTGAATTATCAAAAAATAAGTTGCAAAATAAAACACAGTAAAATAATAAATAAAATTACAAAAACACACAAAGAGTTCTAGGCCATTTCTTCTAAATTTGTTTGCTTTTTCAATGTCTTTACATTTCAGTGACAATTCTTAAATCTGCCCATTGGGACAGGTGCTTTATTAGGTGCTAATATCTTTATGTCAGCTTATCCTTCAAAAGTATTCATATTACAACTGACAGTATTCTAGGAATTTATTTCATACATTTATAGATGACCGTGCATTAGCTTTTACTTCCAAACTGCTTCTTGATCTCTCCGTTTTATCGTGAAGCTGCTATAAAGGTCTACTTGGTTGAGTCACAAGGCACATAACTATTTCTTAACAAGATATACAAACTATAATTTAGTTCTTCATCTAGATCTATTCCATCCAAAGAAATAAAATAAAAAAGAACCCATCACTGGGAATAAAAGTAAGCAATACAGAGCAGCCCTAAAAGTGTTATAATTAATATAACAAATGATGGTGGCAAAAGGTACTTTTAACAGCAGGTAAGAATATTGATGAGATTAAATTGAATTAACATGGAAAATACTGTTGGTATCTAACCAGCTGGCAACACAAAGCCCACCAATATTGCTAAGTGAATTCAGGTTAGCTGGATCTAGCCAGCTGCTTGGAAGCCTGATCACTGTCAAACATCGGTTACTCAACTCAAACAACACTTCTCAGAAATCCCATAACAAAGCTCTGAGTGTCTTCAAAAATGACTGTGAGCAATTATTTAGGACAGAAATTCTTATATATGAAAAGGAGAATGCTGAAAAAAAGCTTCATATGAAGTAGAAAAATTAAATTAAATTTGAGGATTTTGCAACAGCTTTGCAAATATTTTTCTTCAAAAAATAGGGGGTTTTTTGCCTTTAGTTTCAGTTTTATTTGATTTCATATTAGTTTAAAAGAAACTACTTTCAACTGGAAAAAAGCTGTTTAATAGTTGAAAGAGGAAATGTGGGAATGTTTTTCTATCCCTAGAAATCACCCTATTTTATAGAGTAGTTCAATTTTCAGCCACTTATATAGTCCACAATATGATGAAATTTAATTTCCTTATACTACGTCTTAAGCAGTTCCAAGCAAGTCCATCTGATTGAGTATTTTGCCATTACTGGCATCCTGCAAACATTGCATTTGCCAATAATTCATTACTAGAGTAGTTTAAAGGAAATTTCTTCATTTACTAGCCACAAAACATATTCAGGAAGAAACAGGAACATAGTAAAATGATTTAAAATGTAGGCAAAGACAGCTGGAGGACAATTCATGATGCTAAGTCTGTGTTTTCAGACATCTGTGCAAGTTTCTCAGGGTCTTTGTCTGATTTGCTTGGATGCTGAACTTAAGTTGGGTAAGGACAAATCTGACATTTTTACCTGTATACGCTAGACGTGTACTTAATTTGTAGCTCGAATATTTAGTGCAAGGAAATCACTCAGTAGATATTTACAGCAGAAACTGAAGCTGAATCTTGATTTAGGGAGCTGAATCAAGAGGGACAGTGAAGGGGAAAAGATATGCAGAAAGATGGTAAAATAGAGATGTGGAGAAAAAGAACAAATATGAATACATAGATGAAGACTCAAAGCATACCACTGACCTGAAAGTTAGTGTTAGATTTGCTCTAAGCTCCATTTTAAAATATATCACTTTTAAAAATAGAGAAAGTGAGCAAACAATGAATCCAAGAGAGTTATCTGATGGGAATTTGTCTGGCCTAGTGTTCTTGCTAACTTGAAAAAAACACAGAAAAGGAAAAAAATTTAGTGATACAAGGGTGTCCTTTTCTTCATACATATATTTCAAATGCAATAGGAATTTATCACGCAGTAGGTAGACTTTCTGTGAATAAGGAAATACACTTTCTTTTTCTGGGAACATCCAATAGCCCATGTACATTTCTGGAAGTAACAGATGACAATATCTTTGCCATTTTCTTGATGCTGCTTTCAAATTTTATGCTACTTGCCTGTTCTAACTTTAGGACAAGCACTTTAGTGCCAAGTGCTTGTGTGGTGAGCTTTAGCATATTAAAAGAATCCAGTCCCCCATCTCAGTAAACAAAAATAGCCTTAGAAGTTCTAACAGCTTGACTTGAATGTATTTTAATCACATTCAAAATTCTAGTATTTTTAGTGAATACATTTCTGCTCACTGTTGGAAGTCACACTGTTCCTGGAATTTCAACTTCACTATGTTTATCAGCAAAAAAAAAAACAAAACAACAAACCAGCCTATGAGACTGCATGTATTGTTTCATTATAGATTTCTTATGTACCACTGAATGGAATGAATAGCTGGAAAACAAAATAATTACAGTGGCAAAAAAATTTCATAGGACTTTTAAAAATTATCTAGAAAGCTCCTATCAGCAACAATAACCTTCATATGTTTAAACTATACTTAACTTTGATAAAAAAGGATTTTTTAACAAAATAATTTTTGCAACTTTTTGAACCAGTTACCATGATTATCTTTACATGCTTCAACTACCACAGAAAAAGCAGACTGTGAGCTCATTAATTGCTGATCAAGATTTAGCAATTCTACATAGAAAAGTATTCAATGGCTCATCCTTGAAGAGGTTAAAATGTGAAGACAGAAGAAAACTGACTTAGAATTACATAGTGCAGGTGTTCCTTTGAAAATTTTGACAGGATTTGTGATGCTCTTTAACCAAGTTTCCATAAGATAGATAAGGAAACCATTAAAATTATAAGCATTGACTGATATTTAGATTTATTCATTTTACTTGAAACAAAAATAAGGAACATAGACCCTGCATTCTCAAAGGTACTTAAAGCTTTAACACTCCCATGCTGCCTAATCCTTCTGTCACAGGGATATGAAAATGGACCTAGCCTTGATTAATACTCTATTAATCCACGACAAAGTACCCACATCACTCACACACTTAGTTCCTCGGCGAGCTCCTGTGATATGCCTCATTAACTGGATTACGCGTTTGATCTGATTGCTGTCAGATCGTTCTGGTGACAGCCAGGGTACCTCGTGCTGGACTGTGCAGTGAAGTGTCTTTATTAGAGCCAACCCTTTCCTGTAATGTCTCCTGTAATGTCTCTCCTCTAATGTAAGAAAGGTTGCCCAAGGTCAAAATGTTTGTGATTAAATGTGAAAGTAAATGTTGGTAGCTTGCCTGAGACTAATAGAACTAATTTGACTAACCTTTGATAGATCTTTGAGATAAAATAAAGATGAAAAAGTCTATGCTGAACGATTTTTTTTCATTCAGAAAAAAACCTATTTTCATCTCTGTTGACTTTTTTTCCTTATAACTTCTGAAGGAACTTAGGGCTGCTTAAAGGTAGCATTCTAACAGCCGTGGCACGTAACTTCTCAGCTAGTTACAGATCAGAAAAAACATGATCAACAGCTGCCCCCTTTTTTTCTCATAGAGAACAGCTCCTCCAAATGGAGTCAAATTTCCCACTGCCTGAAGCAGTCTGCTCTTTTTTCATCTTACCAAGAACTCCGCCAGCTTTAAAAGTACAATGAATTTTTAGCTTGTCTGTAGGGCAAATGGATCAATACCTTGAACAAAAGCTGCCTTCTTATTTTTTATTCTTCTTCTGATTCTCCTTTAAACTTTAATTGCTTAATAAGATGTTGATTTTTATATACAAAGAGCTGTATTTTTAAAGGAAGTATGACATTAGAAGAGGGTTAGAAAGCAGTTTTGTTCCTTTTATCTATAAAATGGAAGAAAAGCCTTCATTACTGAGACATTTCCTCTCCCCAACATCTGGATGTTAAAGTTGTTTCTCAGTGGAATTCTAAATATTGATATTTTCAAAGGAGGGATGGTTTAGAGTGTCTTACCCAGCTGATTCTGTCAGGCTGAAAATCTGTCTAGTCTTTCCTCAAAGATCACCCTTGGTAGTGGACTCAGGCAGTCTATTCTATTGTTTCAGGATCTTTATCATAAGAAAGTGGTTTTGAATATTTGATCTGAATACTACCCACAGAATTTAAGTCCATTAAAACCAGTCTTGACTACTGTGGGCACGGAGAAGAGATTGCCTCTTTCCTCTTTTCTGCAGTTTCTGTATTATGCGCTTCAATCTGGCTTTAAGTTACCTTTGGAGATGAAAAGGGAAATATAACTGATATTTACTACATTATAATTCTGTTTAGTTTAGATGGAGTATTTTAGGCTACAAGTAAACATCAGTGTCAGCTTGGCATGTTGATTGATAAAACTCATATCCAAGCATAGCAGTCCCAGCTTCAATTCAGATAGTGTGCAAAAATCAGTCTCATTAATTCTACCTATAGCTGTCTGTCATTCAACATATGAAACATAAAAATCTCTACTGCTCTTATCCATAATTCTCTTCACTTTTGCTTTCATAAAAACAAGAAAAAGTATTTCTTTGACTAGCTGGGATAATGCTGATAGATAAATGCTGATAATACTGATTTCCTGACTTAAGCTCTGTGAACTTTTCAGAGATCAACCCATGTAAAAAAGGTAAGATGGTGGCTGTAAGCAAATCCCAGCTTTAATGTTGCATTGTGCAAGCATCACCAAGAGCCTGACAATGCATCTACTTCTTTTATCATGCATTTGATGCTATGGGACCAAAGTTTTAAGCAAATAAAGCACCTACTTATCTCTATAGGAAATACTTTTCATACTTCAAAAAATGATTGAAAACCTCTAGCTGAATAAAATCTGTTCTGTAATGAAGTGAAACCAGAGTGAAACTGCTCTAACAGTATATAACACACTGTTAGTCAGCAGCTTGAAACAATCCCTCACTGCATAATATAAAATGTAATTTTTACATGGAAAAGTTATGACAACTTCTTAAAAAGATGAGTAAATATAATCTTTTATATACCCAAAATAAAAATTAACTGAGTGCTTCAAGGTAACAAAAACTATTATCTGAGACCAGGACCAAGAGAGCTCCTGGCTGTATTGAGGTCAACAATAAAAGTCTTGGGGTCTTGACTAAGCCAAATTGTCTTGACTGTGTCTGATTCAAGGTGAGATCTGATGGATCAGTAAAGCATGAACTAATGTGCACAGAGACAGATGGTCAGTCACCAGCTTGACTTTGATCCTAACAAAGTGTTGTTGACAGCATAAGAAGATTTGTCCTTCATTAATAACCAGCTGGATAGAGAGAAATTTTCTTATTTATACCACATATCATACAGGTTAATCAGCTCTGGAACACATATAGATACCCTCCTCTGCCAGAAAGAAAATTATCTTGGCCAGAGATCATAGCCAGAGAGATCAGAAATTAATTGAACTTCCTTACAGTATCGAAGGGAACATTGCTGATTGCCTATGTATAAAAATGTTAATATGCAAGCCCACTAGATATTATTACTAACATACTGTAAATCTAAATCCGGAGCAATTCTTTGTCTTGAAAAAGACTGAATCCAGCAGGACAAAAATGTTTGTTTCAGTGGATGCACGAAGAACAAAAATTCTCTGATTCCAGTATGTCAGGTAAGATTTGTCCATATTGTTGCAGCATAAAAAAAGGATCATATGTGTGGGATAATTTTATAGATGGTTTTAAAGAAAAGTCACAGAAAGTAAACTTCCCAAAGTAAAGTTTGCCATTGTCTGTAAAACTGATAAAATATCCATAAAAAATAACTTTATGAAGAATTCTTTACAATCAATTATAGGGAAAGTCTAAATGTGATTGAGCTTATGTGGTACCTTTTATCACAACCACAAAAACATTTATATGCTTCATGTTAGGTATTGAACAGATGTGAGATAAAAAGCAAAAAATTATCCTAAATTTTACCTGTTATTGAATTAAGTGCTTTAGGTTGCCAGCCTAGCAAGTCCACTGTGAAGGTTTATTTTATTCCCAAGTAAATCTGGATCTAACACAATCCTCTATCTCATTTTTAATTAGATGAGGTTGTTATTATTTTTAAAAATTATCAAGGCATTGCATTTTATAATCCAGAGTGACTGTTCTCTAAGAAAGAAGAAAATATATTGAAAGGCAATTTTCATTATTTAAATAGTTTATTGCAAACATTTTATTTGTAACACATTTTCCTAATCTTACAGTGGAAATTAATATGGTTTACTATGAATAAACAAAGCCCAGTTTGAATAGATATTATATGCTTGGGTTTATACATAAGAAAAGAAATATTTTTCTTCTGCTTGAATAAGTCATGACATATTAGAGAAAAATTTAGTAACAATATCTGTACTTGTGTTCTTTCTACTCCTAAGTGTCTTAGGCTGAAGGACAGTCCATTAGCTACTCCTTCCATCATCCATGTTCTACCCTTTACATGGTAATTGCATTTGTGAAATCTCAGAATTCTTGTTGGGAGGACAGAAATTGGCCATTGCATGTAGATCTTGCCTATTCAGTATTTGAATTTGTAGCCCTTTTTTTTTTTTTTTTGAACTTTGTAATGCTAAAGAAATGCAAGGGATAGCAACATTCTGGAAAGCAACTTGCCTGCCTCATTAGTCTGGATCCACTCAAGGCTATCCAGACATGTTCATGATCATTTCTGAAGGAAAGTAAGTCGAGTGTGGTATAACTAATAACAACTTTGAATAGCTAAGGTCCATGTAATATTCAATAAAAAAGACATCTTCTTAAACTTCTCTTTTTCTTGAATAAGAATTAAACATAGCCCTAAATATAAATATTTTCTAAGTGTCTACCCAAGTGAAACCAACCTGAATTTCCACACAAAAGCTGAAGCAAAATGCCAAAGAGCCCTGATCCAGTACACAAGCAAAGACTGTGAAGCAGGTGATAATTGGCCATTGCAGAATTATGTTTTATTTATGAACAGAAAGGGCTTTACTGTCTCAAGGCTCTCTCCATAAACTTCTGTGTAATCACCATAAAGACTGGTGCTGTGAAGAAACCAACACTTTAGTAACTACAGAGACATAACTGAACTCCACCACTTGGATGTTGTGCTGTGAAGATTCCAGGAGATGCTTTGCTGTCAAATACTACTTTATTGTTTGCAAACAAAATATGATATTTTTGTGCCAGAATCATATTATAATAGAAAAATAATGAAAAGTCATTCTTCTAAAATGTTGACCCTGTATAGTTCTGTAAAGGTCTTTGAACTGCTGAGCATCCCATCTCACCTCAAGCAACCTGCCCTGAATTAATCTACTCTCTGTACTTCTGAAAATAATCTCTCCTTGCTGGAAACATCCAGAGAAGTTAACACTTACTACTGTAAGAAAAACAATTAAAAGAAATTTTAAGAGGCAGATTTCTTTTTTTTTTCTGGTGCTTTCTGTTTTGTAGTTGAAGGAAGCTTTATAAATTCTATATTTCCTTAATTCTTTCTTATTGCTTTTCAGGAAAGAAAGGGCTTTTCTTATGTATGTTTAAAAAGATGCCACTGAACTTTACAAAACACTTATTTTACATAAGCTTGCTTAGATGGCTAAAATGAATTATTTTATTCATAAATGATTATTTTAAAAATCTGAATACTACTCTAGGGTTAATTTCTATCCCTTTCTTCTCTTTTCTATTTATGGTTTACTACAAATTTTATCATTAAAATGTGAGTAATAAAATAAATTAATTTTTTGTCTAAATATATGCATTTAAAATACATAAAATTTCTATCCTCATAACTTGAAGTTCATTTAATAAATGAATTTCAGTTCAATACCACTGATGTTTTCAGGTATGTATGCATGCAGGTAATATTGATTAGTGGTCATAAAGCACCTTGTGTCACATTAGTCTCCTGTTTTTTCACAATAAACTCTTCTTTATCTTTGCATTCTTCTTCATTTTTAGAAGCCATTGGCATCTGATGTTTTGCTGATATTTTTGAAGAATAGGCACTGACAATGCCTTTTTTCTTTTGCAGAATTATCTCTGCTAAATCTGCCTTCCCTACTGAAAAAGGCCTATGTTAGTCCTGTGTTCACTTATCTGAATTTCTTACTTAGTAGGGACCACAATTTCTGCAGCATCATGTTCCTGAGTCAAAACTAATTCCACTAAAATATCTGCTGCTCTTAGAAGATGATTTTTTTGGGAACTTATACATACAATTCTAAAATAACTGCTAAGGAATTTTTCAACTTTTGAGTTGGCTGAAATTTCTTCCTGTGATTTCTCCAAGTTTTGAAAACATTTTTAAAAAGTTATTCATCAAAGGTTACAAACAAAACTTTTTGTCCAGTTTTCTCTTGATTTCTCAAAACAGAAGAAAAATAAATTTTCTTTAAATTTAAACACTTACAAACCATTAAAATATTACATCTGCAATTGTTTTTAATGCTATAACCTCTATAAAGTATTACTATATCATCACACACATCCACTTGCACCTTCTGCTTAAACCAAAGGCTGTTTTTATATTTCAGGTGCCACTTTTTAGATGGCAGACATTCAGGATAGGTGTTATCAGATAGCTCCTTTCATGACATGGTATTCCATGTGTAACGTGTCACAAGGGAACTGCAGCTCCATCCTGGATGATTTTTTACACCCTGAAGATGTTCTACTAAATAAAATACAATTAATACCTTCTCATGTCTGGGAATATCTCTTTAGAGACACCCAATTATTGAAGGAAGAGCATGATTTCAAATTGTGGGTGGAAATGGACTACTGTCTTGAAGAATCAGTCCTCTGCTTTTGGAAGAATAGATCTATATTTATCATTTTGGCAGTTTTCAGAGGCTTATTTGGTAAAGGGACTTTCTGACATTCTACTAACCATTTAAAAGAGTTTAATTTTCCAATTCTCCTTTTATACATACATGCACAAATCGGTTTTCATACACATACAAGGAATTTTGGGTGCCTACAGTAGAGAAACAAGTACCACTAACCGCTATGTTCCTCAAGTTTTTTTATGCATTTTTGCAAATTTGGCTTAGTCCATATGAGAGTAATAGGCTCAACAAATTTACACAGAGGACCCAGGATGGATTTATACCAAATTGCACTTAATTTCAAGATGTAATAATTCTGATTAGTTACCCTTTGCAGCATAGAATTATTTGACATGCAAGATAATGAAGTGTCCTTCTATTATTTATTTATTATAGTATACCCCAGCTGGCAAATAAGTACCATGGAACCTCTTGTTCATTCTCCATGCCTCCCACCCCAGATTGGAAGGGAAGAAGAATCAGAAAAAGGTAAAGTCCATGTGTTGAGCTGAGAACAATTTAATATCTAAAATAGATGTTATTATTAATTAACTAATAAAATAATATTAATGAAATAGAAATGAAAATAGAAATTATAATGAAATACAAATAATGATAAAGGAGAAAAGGGAGATAGCAAAAAGAGAGAGGAATAAAGCCCAAGAAAAACAAAACAATGCTCAATAAAAGTGCTCACCAGTCATTGGCAAATGCCCAGCCTGTCCCACTCACAGCCAACACGCCCAGTTTGCATTCTAAGTGTTCTGTGACACAGAATATCCCTTCGGCCAGTTTGGGTCAGCAGTCCCAAGTATTTTCAGCATCACATATCCACTTGATTCAGCAAATTGAGGAGGTCAAAAACATCCACTTGACTTTTAACAAATTCTTCTTGTAAAATTATTCATAGAGCATTAAGAGCATGTCATGCTTCACTGAGTAAAAGTACAGTGATCACTGCATCCACTAACCTTTCTTATACCTTGTAGCATGCTGTAGCTTATTCTTTTATTGTTTTTCTCTCACTTTTTGTAAGGATCATTAACAAATGCATGTTTCCATGTGCACTGGCTATGCACTGACTTTCCTTCAATATTGTTTTATTCCACTTTAAATGCAGGTTGTGTGGTTCAGGGGTCCACAAGCGTATATTTTGCTTTCCATGGGGTGTATTACCCTTATAGTCACAATGGCCCAGTTCTAATTTTCATCTGTGCAACCTCAGAAATTTACAGCAAAATGGGCCCAATTTTTATAACTTCTAGGCATGCAACATTGACTTTGCAAATGATCTCTGAACAAGAATTCCCATACTCATGAGCAACCTCCCCAATAGCCTTCTTAATGTTCCAGTCAAAAAATTGCACCTCATTTCTAGTACTTATTTCTTTTCCCATTTGTTACTTTTTGTGCAAGGAAACCAAACTTGTAACATACTAGACACCAGACAAGACCCTAAGTGCTGATCTGTAAACAATCTGGATTTAATGTTGGTTCACATAACCATAATCTGTTTCCCAGTGGGCATAACTTTAATTTTCTTTAATAATTAATGAAGAAGCTGACTTAAGAAAAATAAAATAAAAACTACAAGGATCATTCAGCTGCGTCGATTCCTAGGTCTGTATGCCAAGAATTATAACTTGTCCATTTCTAATAAATAGATTTTTTTTTTGCATAAATAGAAGCTACTAGTACCTTTTATTTTCCATTTTAAAACAGAGAAAAAATTTACAATCTATCTTAATTTTAATCTTAATTTGATTCTCTTCCCACAGGTAGACATTCACTAAGTATTGTCTAATATTGGCAGCAAACAAGAGACAAGAATGAAAGATTTTTGTATAGTTTCTTATATCACTACAACATATCTTCAGGCACTATTTCATATAAATGCTGAGAATACATGAAATTTTATGAAATTACACTTTGAAAATAATTAATTTAAGTGGTATCATAACATTCAGGTATGAGGGACGATTTAAGATTATCCAGGTTAACTCAGTCTTGATTTCATTTCTAGTCACATTTCCTCATTTTATTCATTTGATTTGTCGGCATTAACACTTCATTTTGTAGCTTTCCTTTGTGCAATGTCCTGAGCATAGATGTTTTTCTTTTAGGGACAATAGGGCAAACAGCTTCTGGCACTGTGAGTAATGAGGACTCCACAGGGCTGTTAACAACAACCTGGTGTTCCTCAGCACAGCATAAGACAAGAGCGCCCGGTTTCCACCCTCGGCGTGTGCCAGCAGGAGATGACGCACACACATCTCTGCTATCAGAGCTCCTTTGATAACAGCATAAAGGCACAGGCATGGCAAGGACCAGAGTGCCCCAAGAGTCCTGACTGAGACAGGCAGACTGAAGATGCAGTACCTAATTAGAGAGCAAACTTGCTTAAGTCTTTCAGAGTCTGCAGGGAATATTTACAAAATAACATTTTAAAAGTCTGAAAACCCAACTGAGTTGGGACAAACTTCAATGCCAGCTGAAGGCATTTCATTAATTTGACCATTCCACTCCCTCTTTGACATTTTTCAAATTCCTTTTTCACATGATGGTAGGTTGTCAAGAGATTTAGGGATATAAAACTTTAGACTTTTTTCATGTTGGCAAGAAAATAGTTTTCTCAAGCCTTCCTGAAACAGTTTAACAATAAAATTATTTTCACAGATATTTTTAAAACTATTCAGCTTGAAACAGATTTGTTTCCAGAAAACGTATAAATATTTAAAACCTAACAGAATATTAAGCAAACTGAAAATAGGATCTCATAATTGGAATGTCAGCTAGTTTTCTACACTTTCTCATTAACTGATGTCCCTCCTATAACATTTTTCACTAGAGTGAAATTCTAAGAATTCATGGCCTTCTGAATCACCCTAAAAAATGATTTAAATGATTTCAGTTTAAATACATAAAAGTACATCCAGCTGGGGAAGTCCTACGGTTAGTACCCTAGAGAAGGAAATAATTATGGCATCGTTTCAATAACAGCACTTCACATTTCTCTAGGACTTCACAGAGAAAGCGTCCAAGAGTTATACAGTTTTAATAACTACAATGTAGGAGCAGATTTGCACGCTTGAAAAGAGAAAAGCCATATTATATATAGCAGCAGCTCACAGCCTGGGGTATTGCTGCTGCCAGTAATCCCAGTATCCTGCAGTCAGAGTATTGATCTGGATAATACACCCTACATATTTATCTAAATAATGTCATAGTCTCTCTAATTTTCTCAGACCAGCAGCCTGTCTAGAGTGCTTTATGCCCCAACAATATTTAGTTATGGTAGCACTAGAAAAAAAATTAAGAATCTTTTCAAAACAGAATATGGCTTAAATTCCCTTTAGACTCTCTTAGCTGTAGAAGAAATACTCTCATTTTCACACCTTTAGTTTTGCTTTGTAAATTGGCTGGATGATTCACATACAAATTGGAAGAAAATATCAAGAGAACAACTTCTTCATTTGTCTCCAAATGACAATATGCTCTCCAATATACAACAGAAGGTAGTATAAAAAAAAATTTAGCATTGAAAATATTAGTGCAAACCAGGAGGGCTTCGGCCTTCCTCCACAAAATTGGTTTTATATAATCTTGGCTTTGCACATTGAATACACATACTGATCGGCAGCATATAGAGCATAATCTTTCCTAAGTTTTTCCTCTTTCTTCACAACCTACTTCAAGATTCAGGACAGGCTTTTCAAGGTGTAGAAGAAGCCATTCCTCTTAATGTCAAATCATCCTTGGCCTCACAACATGTCTCCAAATTGTTAATGTTTTTTAAAGGATGGGAAAATAAGAATATCAAATATGCAGGAAGCTTCTGTTTAGTGATAGATCCTGCATACTGTGAACCTGCAAGACAAAGCATAATCAAATAGACTTAAACTATGTGGCATGTTATGTCTTCATAAAGATAGCCTGCCTTTTGTTCTAGATAAATTAGGAGGAAGAAAAACACCCAGCTTGTAATAATTATAGCTGGAAGAAAATTCAATTTGTACAACAGTGAGCACGCTAAGATTGAAGTGTCTACACTATTTTTGATGTTTTGGGAAGGAAAATAATTCAGACATGAGTAAAACATCTCTATGATATGTGGATGCACAATTTAAAGTAATGCACTGTTAAAAACAATTGAATCATCTATGGTTATCAACTGGGAAAAAAAAAAAGGAATACAAACAAAAGCAAAGAAATAAAAAGTAAGTGAAAATAATCACACTAATAATCAACTCTACCCACTGAAAAAGACCTTCTTTCAAAGCTGATCATAGAGACTACGAGAACAGTCTCCTGGATGAGAAAATAAAATTAAGGGTAAATGACTTGACCAATTTTGTTTGTATTTCTCAAACCATTAAGCAATTTAACAGTCAAAAACTACCCTAGAAACACATTTAATTAATGTAAATATGCATTTATAAGTAACATGCAATTTGTATTACAAGAACACACAAATAGAGATAGAAACCTAAATTTTGAAACATAACTGCAGATATAGTACATAAAACAATTCTTGTCTCCCCCAATACTAAGACACTCAACATTCATGTATTTTATTTAGGAAAAGTCTGCTTTGATTGCAGTTCTACAATTTTTGCTTCCAAGTATTTTCCTGCCAGTTTTCACATATTTGGTAACTGCTGTTCTCACAGGTGCTGGCCCTTTTCTTTCCTTTCTCATCATCTTTCACAAACCCACCAGCTCCTGAGGTGATGCTGTCCCATTATTCTGCTGATGTGTGTACAGGAGTTATGCCCCAGCCCTTGGTAAATGAGCTGCGACATACTGACTTCTGCTGGCAGCCACTGCTCCTGAGGAAGGTCATGCACCCAGGAGGGATGTCCTTATGGTTTAATCCACCATATGCTGAGCTCTGAACAGAAGTGCTCCTCACACCTTTCAGTACCAGGTCCTCCGGAAGGTGGAGTGGTTGTCAAGTAGGGTGGCCTACATTGGCCACTTCAGGAAAGGAATAAATTCAGGCCAGGATAAAGCGCCAAAAAAAGCCCAGAATAGCTGCTACAGTAATGAGCCGTACTTTGGATAAATGTGGATTAGAGCAGTTGTTGGTTTAATCATATTTAGTCTAGAAGTTAGCAGGTAGTCTAGAAAAGGTAGGGTTTTTTTTTTCTTTTTTAGCTTGTTGTGCTGGCTTTTTACCTAGCTCAGGCAGTGTGTGCCAAGCAAACATGGCACTCCAAATTGAACAGTAACCTTTTTCTGGGTGCTAGCTAAAAGGCAAAAGCAGCAAACATGGTCTACAAATTACATTAAATGGTACACAGGTGCTTATGAAATGCCATAAATACATTTTATAGAACCAGTGACCACTTGTCTGTTCTAAAACACTTATGAACCAAGGCAGGGATAAAAGCCTAAAATTTATGAAATATGATTCAGCATTTTGCACCAGTCTCCTACATAAGTAAATTCTGAAAAGAGCTTTTTTTCATAAAATACAGGCTTTTTTCTCATTCCAGGCTTTTTCTTTGTGTTTTGATGAGGAGCAGAGCCAGTGGTAAACAATAAACACTCTCTTATATCTTCTGATTTCCGCACATATAAAAACCTCACCTCTCATATTTTTGGTCTATACAAATGCAATGGCTTTGAACCAGCTATTTTATTTTTATAGAAGTCTGGTCAGGATTTCTGTGTGCATTTTCGTGGTCCAGGATTCAGTATCTGCTTGATGTACCAGAGCTGGGCTCTGACAGCATATGAAAAGGAGACATATACATCATAATCATTCAATAATGTAGACTACAACTATGTCATCAAGGAATGAGGTTCACTATCATAAGTAATCTTAAAACAGATGAGGAAACCAATGTCTCTCTGTTCAGTTAGGAACCATGGTGAGTAAATCAGGAGCTTCAGCTTCATAGGAATTTTGTAGAGTCCAATTGATTTCATGTACCTGAAAATTTGCCAAATCAAGCCAAATGTAATTTTTCCCATTCCCTCATAAATGTTACCTGTCTCCAAGCTGGCCTTTTTGTGTATGTGCTTCTTAAAGTTATTAGACAAACAGGCTCTGTGTTTTTATAAAAAAATTTCTACTGAGATTGTTTCTTAGTGGATATTGGGTGTCTATTTATAGTACATGAATATTGAGAACTGTCCCTATAATAAAAATGCTTTAGTAAATCACTACAGATCCCACCAGTGGGCTCAGTGTTAAAAGTTGCTCTACTTAGTGGTCTGGTTTAGTTCTGTATGAAAGATGGTTTCCACAAGAGAGAATCTCAATTAAACAGGAATGTAAAACCAAGGGGTCATCCTCAATTTTATCATCTTAGTAATTAATGAAAACATTGAGTTGCATTTCAGTCAGGACAGATGCCTGAATCATCCTACCTTGTTTACTCATCCTTTCACTCCCAATACTATTGAAATTAATTTTTTTAGAAAAGGACTTTCTGTGTTATAATACCTGTTGTGCTTGGCATTTGTCTGCCCCACCTTGCAACAGCAAGTTCATTACTGTGTTTGTGGCATCAGCTGCTGCTGCTGCTGGCACCCACTCAGCAGCGAGATTGCAGTGGCTACAACAGATATGCTGGGCGCGATTGCCATGTGCCAGGGGTGTGATGGACACAGGTGTCACATGATGGACACATGATTACCACGTGATGGGCCCATGATTGGTGTCTGCTGGGCACACAAGTGCCAGATGGGTGCGTGACTGTCATGTTCTTGCCGCATGATGGAAACACAGCTGGACTGTGCTGGGCTTTTGATGGGTGTGTCACACATACAATTCTTGAGGCTTGTGTTGTCACCGGCTCCTGTTCTTTAGCTGTCTCTGCTTTTTCTCTGCTGCTGCTTGAGATGACCCAGCAGATTTTCTAAGAGGCCCTGCAGTTCTGTAAAAAGAGATTCTTGAGTATGTTTTATTTTGTCTCTAAACCATGGGAGAGAGCTGACTCAGTTTTAACCACCACTACAGCAACTTGCACCACAATCTGCGACTGCTTTCTAGTTGACAGCAGGTTTCCAAGCCAATCTGCTCCCTTTTGCTAGGCTGTGACTTCTGTAACCTCATTTCAGAAACTATTGTTCCAAGATGAAACCATTGCTCCTTTCCTGGCACACTTAGGCAAAACTATTTATTTCCAAATTTATATTGGACTTTTACAGACCACATCTGAAGAGAATTACTTGGAAGAGAACTCCAGGCAGCATGTTCTACAAAATCTGGTACGAGTGGTCTCTGACCTGTGGGAGAGGAGTGGTGCTCTAGTGATCACCTTTAACAAGAGTGTGGCAAGGGTGGACATTTTATTCCGTGAAAGGGTGGCCAGGAACTGGAACAGGCTGCCCAGGGAGGTGGTAGAATCGCCATCACTGAAAGCATTTAAAGGATGAGAGATGTGGCATCTGGGGATATGTTTTAGCTGTGGACTTGGCAATGCTGGGTTAAGATTGGATTTGATGATGTTAGAGATCTTTCCCATCTGTATTATTCTGTGTTTCTGTTACTTTGAAGCAGAGGATTTACCTCCCCACATCTCTGCTGTGTCCTGCTTAACCCACCCTGGTGTCACACGGGGCCTCTCGGTGACACGCTGTGGGTGACAAACACCAGGCAAAAATGCAAACTCCAACAGCAGGGAGGCTTCAGCAATGGTTTGTGTGTGCATCAGTGGTTTTAGCAATCTGTTTCTGGAATAAACTATTACCAACTGTTTGTCTATTTAGAAATGAGCAGTTTGACAAATGGTGGCTATAAAATGAAGGCTCTTAAATTGCTGACCTTAGGAAGCCCAAACAGTAAATAGCTTTAGTAACTATCAAGACTGAAGACAGTTCAGAATAGACACAAATTATATTCACAAATCATGTTTGCATTCACAAAGATTATCCATCAGGAAGTGAAATAAAAATCACCTTTTTTTCCTCTTAAAATTCAATTCATGCAAAGAATTTGCAGTTTTATTTATGGAAATAAAAAGGGAAATTATTACATCAGCACTATTATTTCTCTATAGATTGTCTACCAAAAGACTGAAAAGCTGGTAAAAATACCTCTACTGAATTGGAACCAGATCCCAGACCAAGATTTTAGCTTTCCGTGAATGTAAAATAGACATAACTTTTGCATTTATCATGGTTCTGGAGAAACCACAACTGTATTCATATTTAGAGTGAGTTCCCATTTATTGTTCAATTTGCTGTTTTGTGTATCTCCCACATAACTTACCACAGCTGGTATGGCTTTATTAAAGCATGACTCTATCAAGTTGGTGTGGTCCAACTGTTCAGCTCACAAATATAAACTGCTCAGAAACTGGTTTTTCCCATCTTTCTTTATTATACCTACAAGGGATAAATTATTCCTTAGGTTTAGTTTGAGGACAAAAATCCTGTGGTTTAGTTTGAGGACAATGTTTAACAGTGTCTACTCTGACACTGTCTACCTAAATTTCCTGAGGGTTTCCAAATGTATGTTATTAGTTATGAAGATGACATAAATGGCAGAGATTATATAAAATAAGCTCGCAGAAAAGATAAGACCTCAATGAACAGCTGAGTGATTGCACTTTGTAATTCAGATAGAGATGAAAAACTGTATAGTAATAAACATCTAAAATGACAGGGAAATGTGAAACTGTACTATTCAATTTTAAAACAAAATGTTCTTCTTCTTATTAAGGCCCACGATAAACTTTTGTTTTTTCTCTTCAATGAGGAGAAAAGGCAGTTAGCAATATAAAAAGGAATGATCATTTACTTCAGTCACTTTTCAGTGTACGTGCCAGGCAGCCATGTATCCCCAACTAATCTTTTAACTTCCATGACTACAGGTGACCTGAAAATTTTGTGTATCATGACAAGCTACCTATTAATATTAACCAATCTCTAACTGCATGCTGTATTTTTTCCCCTGTATACATTCCAACATAAAACTTTGTGAGAATCTACTGAAGGTGTATCATGTAAAACCTCAGGAATTAACAATTTATTCAGGGATTTACTAAGCACATATCCTTGGAACATGTGTTACAACAAACCCAAACTCATTAATGAGGCATTATTATGTGTTTCATTCAGTTCTACTGCTGAATTCGAGATTTATCGCATGTAGAAAAGTCAGGTGCCACCAGAATCAAACATGAGACATTTTTAACATCGCTGTCCCTTCCTGCAAAAGACTTTGCCCTCAAGAAACAGCTACAGTGATCACATCCTTCTCTTTAGTAAGGGAAAACCTGAATGGGGAAAATAAAAGGTATTGCACGCTACTGTAAAAATAATGTGCAAAATTTGTAGGACACTTACTGGAGCGTGGGTTTCTCTAAGTGCCATGTTACATGAACAAGGCCAGTCATTCATAGGGGGAGAACTGGGAATAGATCCAAATCCTTTTGACAGAAGCCAGCCTCAAATAAAGGATCACTACAATGTAATATGACAATGATATACATATGACGTAAAGAGGAACCGTGGGTGCTTTGGAAGTAAAGTCCTGATCTGTGAAACCTTTTAATCCCTTAAGTCTTTATGTACTCTAAAGAAGATCTTACTCTTTTGGAGCTGTTCTGAGGAAAGTTGCAGGAAAAACACAGTTACTTGCTTGTGAGTCAATCAGTGCACACTCTCTGTGGTCCATCCTCAAAGGAATTTTGTCTCTCACCTACAACCAAACACACCAAACACATTACAACTTTTCTAAGAAATATTTACAACTTGGTCATTGATGTGATCTGAAAGGAATGGAGAGAGGAGCCTCAAGTTACTCTTAATTGGGTGAGGCCTTTTGGAGAGGAGTAACGAGTCCCTGAATAATTGTTGGAATAAAGCTGTTGCTAAGGAGCCAGAGCTGGGAGGACAGGGACATTAAAAAATTGAAAGAAAAAATTGTGAGACCAAATCAATATCGGTCTCCTGGATAACTGATGATTACTCAAAACATGGAAACTACTGCTATCTACTGCTATTGGCTTTGATTTGTGCAGTGTTTGTGAATTTTGTTATTGTAAGTCATCTCATAGAAGGTGACCAAGTCCAGAGTCATCCTCAAGTGACTGGGGGACACTTTGTCAGTTGCTTTCAGAGACCTCTGCAGGCTTTGATGGCTCTGCTTTTGAAAAAGCTGTAGCTGGGATACTCTTCTTAAAAGCAAAAGGCTCTGCAGAACTCAAAATGGAAGATGGAGAATGACAATGATTTTTTTCAGTTTGCTCTTGCCAGTATTATATAAAGACTGAGGGTTATTTTTTTTTTCCCCTTAACAATAATCTCTGATATTATAGTAGTCACTGATTCCATTTTTAATGTTATTATATCTTCAATATGGTTTGCAGTAAGAACTAAACAACATATTATTGAATATTTTTAAGTGTTAAATGAGCTCAGTTTATTATGGAGCCCTGTAGATTTAGCTGTATAAATTAGGGATGCTTCAAGACTCTGTCTCTGGGTCTATGATAATTTAACACCTGCTGTTTTCTTATAATGCTCTAGAGTATCCACCTATATACCTAAGAATATAGCTGTAGTTTCATGTACTCCAGATCAAGAAAATTGCGACATTTATTTAGTCATATGTAGACACAAAATATCTGTAAACCCTTCTGAAACAGGTAAAGTTAACACAGTCTTTAAGATTTAAAAAAATGGCAATTTCTTTCTGTTTCAAAAAGCTGAGGAAAGAAAGAGGCTGCACATCAAAGTAAATAGACAAAAATCCTTCTATACATCAAGATGAGTATTTTTGTTCTTAGATAAAAAAGCAATAAGCAATTAAACTGAGAATGCTGAATTCCTTTTATTTTTGCTTACAGTCCAGAGAGAAGATTTAGAGAACAACCACTAATGCAGCTTTTCATGAGAGCACTATGCAAGAATCAATATGCCAGCCCAAGCCCAATGCCTTTATACAAAGCTAGCAGGACTGCCCGTGGTGGAGCAGTCCTCCACAGCAGGGAAGAGATCCGAGCTGGGACCTGGCTGCTGTCGGTGGATACGGCTGCCTCAGCCATCTGCAGGATAGCAGGGGCTCTGTGAGCAGCTGCCACATTACATCAGGAATGTCTCAGATCTGGAAATCTCTGGGTTTGATTCCCACTGTTTTCTGGTGTCTGGACCATAGGCCAAAGTAGGCATGTCTGCTTCCTGCAGCTGTTGTTCTCTATCAGAGCATGCTGGAATTCTCAAGCTGTACAAAACAGCAGGCTTTTTTTTGTGGAGGGATAGCTATCTTATTAATTTAATATAAGCAGGGTAAGATTTCTGGGTGATATAATAGGAGCACATTCCTACCTGAAGATCTAGTTAAAAAAAAAAAATTATGATTAATTTATTTTTTTACATTGAAAGAAAAACATTTCACTGTTTTAATTTAAAAAAATAAGATAAAAGAATCCTATTCACTAAGAAAATTTCTTCTCAAGCTTAAAGAAACTCACAATCATCACTGTGTGTTAGTCACGTAATATCCAGAGATGCTATAACTGTGTCACAGTAGGATTTACCAGCATATAACTACTGTAGTATCCCTCTGAAAGCTCAAAACCTTTGTACACATAAATTATTCTAATAAGTGGCAAGTTGACAGGGAACATCTGCTCTAGCTGGTGAATCCACTAATGTGATCCACCTGTCACTGTCTGGGTCATTACATAACTGCAATTCTGAACTGCTGTAATATTTTTGGCACATATACAAAGCTGCAAGTTGCACTAACAGATTGAACTGAGGTCCAAGATTAATATACCTTTTTAAAAAAGAACCAAAACATTTACAGTACTCATTAATGCCACTGGAAAAATACCGTGGAAATTCATTTCAGCATGATTTTAGAGTTCTTGTTTTTTAGTTAGAAGCATTTCAGTGGACATTTCACTATAGTTGCCATAAATAATAAGAAAAGTGGGGGAAGATAGTTGTCACGAAGTATCGATTCAGAGACTATTTTAGAGCACCAGTTTTCACATTGTGTCTTCCTATGTGTCTTTCTGTTTATTTCCACTTCACTTTCTCCATATCAGCCAGCTTAGAAACTCGATAAAACAAAATGCTTTTAGCAGTAATGTCAAGACTCAGAACTTAATCTGAATTTTTATATGAAATATTTAGATAAACCAGAAATAACCTGGATAAGATTTCACTACTTTTTCCAAAGCACATAGTCATTAGGAAGGTAAGAGTTGACCCACCTTAAGCCTCTAAAAACAGAACATTGTGGTTTAGGTCCTTTATATCAAATGCATATTAGAAAATGAAAGTTCTCTTGCAAAAATGATGCCTGTCACGCATTTAAAAGTTGAAAATTCTGATAACATTTCTACATCTACAGATTACTATTATGTCTGAAGAGATGACCAACATATCAGCATAAAACTATTAGCATATTAAAGTTGGATCATTAGCCTGAAAACTGGAATATCCCAGCTTCTATTTTAGTTGGATAATGATTATCTATCTCCGAACTTTAAATAATGTTCAACATACAAAAGGCTTTGTTTCCCTCTTATATGTATATGTAATTTAATATTTAGATGCATTATCAACAGTACAGCTTCACCTGGTATAACCATTGGATGTGATACTTAATTCACCAAAGAAATGCACAATGGCCCAAACAAATTTCTCAAATAATTTTTTTCTGTATTTTTATATGAGAGACAACTTTGGAGGATGAAACCATTTGAGATATTCCCACATAATTATATGGAAATGTGTCTGGAAGGAACCTACAAGCATCACATTCTCTATGATTAAACTTTACTATCTAATTATTCCTTGGTTCTTAATAAAATTAATTTGAACAAATAAAAGGAGTTGCACACAAGTCATTCTTAAGATCCTTGGTGGTGATAACTCTTTGGTAATCAGAGGTGTACAATTATTAGAATTGATTATCTAATATAGCAGCAATTATTGATACTTAAATAGAGCATACTTGTTTTGAGCCAGTCATACTTTTAAACTTGAAATGCCAGGTCAGATTCATGGACCCCATTTTCCTGCATGCAGAGATCAAGTATCTGCATTTGAGACGGGTGCTTTGCAAAAGAAAGGCATTCCGGAATTCTAATCTGGAATCTTTTATCAGATTCTGTGGGAGGGTCGTATGACCTGGCCTATGTATTCCAGGATTATACAAATAAGGTTTTTGGAGGAGAGAGCTTCTCAGTGCTCTGAAGGACTTGAGTTCTCTAGAATTTAAAATGAATTCTTAGTTTCCTCTTTTCCCTGAGGAATAAATGCCATAAAATGTGTTTATATACAGGTGATACTGGTCCTCTATTTTCTTTATAATTTCACTGTGATTTTATAAATTTATCCTTCAACTTTTACACATTGAACAAAATATTTTTTGTCACTGGCCTGTCATGATGAATTCTTGCAATCCTGTCATTTTCTGGCAATCTTCCATTTCCAACTGTACAGTTTGGAAATATTTTATTTGACTTTCATTGGTAAATCAATGAAAAGGTTGTTTTTTCTGATGTCCCCGACCATATAAATAATTTTTAATATTCTCAGTGTGCTGTCAGGGAATGGCCATTTTATGCCTTCTGCCTGGAACATAAAAACAACTGGGAGATGATTCATTATTTTGTTCTGGCAAAAAAATGTTGTAATGTCATAGTACAGGTACTTCACAAATATGAGAATGAAGGTGGTGCATGAAGATAAAGGGGATAAAGCCCTGAAAGTACTGAAAATGTACAAATATATTAGTTGATTAGTAATTTTTTGATCTAAGTCGCAAAAAATAATTTTGGAAATTTTTCTATCTCCTCCCACAACAATTAAGATGTCATCTTCTGTAGACTTCAATTAAGACTTTAAATCAGATGTTAAACGGCCTTAAATATGTGTTCAATTTATAACTTACGCAGGGATATTGGGCAAAATTGTATAAATATAAATAGTATCATTTCAATATTTAGTAGTCTGACTTCACTCACATAAATTCTTTTATATAGGATTTTTGTTAAAAAAAAAGCAACTTTCTCTGTTGATCCATTCCATATAATATAATCCAACACACTGAATCTATATAAAACTATTAAAGGGAATGTATAATTATTATAATTTTAGCCATATTTTTTCCTTCTACTTAAATTTATTGTTATATGTTTCTTTTGTTATTTGTTCCTTATGCAACTCCAAGCTCTGTTTCTCACCAAGTAAAAAAAAAAAAAAAAAAGATGTAAAAAAAT